>JARQOC010000003.1:576667586-576935127 GCA_033576535.1 Allobates femoralis
TGAAATGGATAATACCGTATTTGACCTTCCTCGCACTTCGCTGATGCCCTATAAGAACGAAAGGATCAGATGACTGGGCTCATACCTCAAAGGTGTCTGTAGATCACCATCTAGGTTAGCTCAATCTCCATGGTCTCTGGTCTTGATGATGGAAACAGAATCTAGTCTGTATGTCAAGACCTCAGACAGCATGTGTAATAGGAGTCACACCATTCAATCATATGTAAAGGAATAATAATATGTTTATAGAAAGTTAACTCAAACTTGATATTTGAATATTACAACATAAATTGTTTGCCTTATCAAATAGTAATTATTCCTTGTATAATAGCTCAGGACATGAGAGGTGGGAGGTTGTAGAGTCACAGACTTTCTTCAGAAATACCTTAAGACATTTTACGGTTTAAAAAAAAACATTTGAGGGAATCCACCCTCGACAGAAAACTGATAAACACCATGCTAAATTTTACTTTTTTAAGTACCGTAGTTAGCCTACTATCCTAGGATTTAGACATAAATCATTGCGTCGTGTATGTTATAGAAATGATTGACTTCTGCAGAGTGACATTTAGAGACTTCTTAAAATACAATGGTGTGGGATCACAGACGTTGATGATGATATATATCTGTGAAAAACAGATGACAATCTTTGTGGGAGGTGTGATAGCCCCCGTAATATAGGCTGTCAAGCTTTCCAAAATGTATGTAGTCACTATGATAATTCCATACATCATACTGCTAAGTATTCGAATAACAAGGCTAGTACTGCGAATGATGGCTACAAGTGGCCAATAACTACATAGAACTCCTTTTTTATTAAAGTGGTAATATCAAGTGTTTCACTTATTCCATCTCAGTGAGTTGGAATCAAACATTTATCATTAATCTTGTGGGCAGGTAATACATGTAATTAGTTGGACAATTCCTTTAAGCTAAACAATAGACATCTGAAACATGGTGCCAATAGGTCTTTATTGAAGACTACCCTGCTATAGCACAAATGCATAACTTAAAACTTTTTTTTTGTCAAAGGACTATAGCAAAATGGTTTAGATTGTCAAAGAAAATACGTTAGGCTGGACATCTATTCTTTATAAGTGGCTTGTCGCCAAGTATTGTAGTATGATCAAAACTAAATAAAAAAATGTCACACGGAATAAGGCATCCTGTAGCTAATCACCTAGTAGGGTGACCATGACCATTTCCAGACGCTTTTTCTGCTTCTGTAAACTAGTGAAGGATTACAGTTGTTACGAGGTCAGAGAATACATTAATTCTAGGGCAATGGAAAGTATGTTTGTGAAATGAAAAGGGCCCTTGCTGACATTGCATCACTATTTCTAGACAGTGCCTTGAGTACAAAATAAATCTCTCGTCTTGGATGCATGCCCAAAAACTATGACCTAGTTTCATTAGGGTGGGAAACAAATATGAAGAATCCTTTAGGGAGCAGATTACCAGAATAGCTTCACATATAAAAACAAAAGCTAAAGGCTCAAACTGAGAACAATTATTCACTATTTTTTTCCATGGCCGTTGTATTGTCAGGATGCCCTAAGTGTCTCCATTACCGCATTGACTGTCCTTATGTGGTATATGTGCTTGAGCTTTGTACACTGTTGATATTCCACCTATTTTTAAGCCTTGTGTTATTGAAATAGTTCAATGTCAAAACTGACACTTTATTCACATAAGTTTGACCTACTACGATAGCAATATATCATGGGAAGATAAAGGAAAGAAGATGAGTATGTTGAATAAAATATAAATGTTATTCATTCTATATAAAATGTATGGACAAATATTTTTAAAATAAAACCATACATTTTTCCTGTGTCAGCACAGACCAGTTTTTAATTTTTTTCGTTATTTTTTTACTTATTTACAGATCCAAACCCCTTGAAAGCTTTTCCTTTGACAGGACAAATGCTTTAACAATTTACTGGTCCCATCAATGACGACACACCTGAATTTTTAGACTCCACTGATCATGGGTCAACTTAAGTGTGTTCACATCACCGAACCAAAAAATACTGGCTGGAGGATCAGAGAAACAGATTTTACACGATTATCTAACATTATGAATTTTTCTTCGCAATATCCGCAGAGCCATAGAAAAATAATTATGATAGTGGATTTTTACTTTATCATTGAAATAGAAAAAATCGTTAACAAATCTCTGCCATCTTCACAACAGAATGCTATAGATTCAAAAATTCCCAACTCAGGTCAAATTTAATGCAGAAATTCCACAGCATGTGAGAGAGGTTTGAGCTCTGTGCACCAATGGAGATACGTGGATAACCCCTTCATGAGCAAATCCACACAGAAAATCCAAACTATATGTGTAAATAAAATGTACCCATTGTCACACTCGTCTCCAGTGCCTTGGAGACTTGTGACAAGTTTGGACCCAGAGTCTCTTTGTCTTGGGAGAATGTGGATATTAAACATAGTTCATTTATTTTGGCACACTATGGGTTAATGTCTGTTCTGCTACCAAGGTCCTTGGTGATCTGTTCAGGTGTGACCACTCCCAACTCCTTCAAAAGTCACATGACCCATCACCCAGTGCTGGCAATTGAATCCCATTCATTGCAATCCACCCTGGTGGAAAGAGTGCTCAGTGAACGGACTAGTGCTAAGCCGTCTGCTAGCTAGTAATTTGTCCGAAGCCATGAAGATCCTTTTGGTGTTTTCCCCTGTCTGTCTTTCATTCCCTTCATGTGGCATTATTTTAGTGGTGGAATGAGCACCCTCGCTGGCGAGCTCTCTAGTGAGACATAAGAGCAGGGTCAGTGAGGGACTAGGTATCCTGCTCAGCAATGGGAAGAAAGACCCATATAGGAATGCCAGTGAGATCAGGGTACATCATCAGTTGAGTGTACGAGGTATCCCATCCCCAATTCCCTACCAACAGGGTCCATGATTAAGTATTTTCAAAAACAATCCAAACCAACCATCAATTAATTTTTGCATGGTCACTAGTAGTCTACCATAGTGGTGCGCACATAGGATATATAAGTATTAGTAACACTCCATAAACTGATTTAAACAAGTGATACCACTTAAAGAGTATATGTTACAAAAATGACACCTTTATTGATTAAAAGCAGAAAAATATAAGTTAAGTACAATGGGTTTTTGTACAGGAGATCCCAAAAGATACTGCAGGACCAATAGTCCCAGTGCAGGTACAGAGAGTTATCCACAATACACAGGTATCACAATGGAATTAATCATCAACAGCCCATAGGGTAGCAACATAGTCATAACAGCCAATACATTCGTATCACTCACCCATTAAGGTTGTGCCTATGGTGGATCTCCTCCGCTCCCCCTGCCCTGTCTCGCCCTGCAGAGCCCCCTACGCGCGTTTCGCAACGCTTGATCACGGGGAATGCCAGTGAGATCAGGGTACATCATCAGTTGAGTGTACGAGGTATCCCATCCCCAATTCCCTACCAACAGGGCCCATGATTGTTGTGTTCTCGTGTTGTGTAGTGCATCGGACAACCGTTGGTCAGTGCACCACTGTCACACGATATACTCAGACACACACTATTCTGTGCGTGACACCGTTACTACAAAGCTATGGTCCAATAAAAATGTGGATAGAGATAAGCTAATGCTGTCATCAGTTCAGTGAAGAAGACAAACCCCTTTAAATCTGCATTCTTCTATATGCTGTCATACGCAGGCAGACACTATATTTTATAGATTTGTAAAACAGCTTCCTTAGGTCATTGAAATATTTATATTGGCTTTGGTTCTTCTTTTGCCTAACTTGGAAATCTCCGGAAAATGAGCCAATTTCTCATGAAATCTAGAGTCCATGGAGAAAATAAAGGGAGCTTGTTGACAGCACGTTCTCACAATATAGTAAGAACATGTCTTTTGTCATACAACAGTATAAGGATTCTATAAAAGCATAAGTCGTAACGATAGTATGACGTACAATGGAAATAATGCTGAAGAAAAACAGAATTTGCTAGCAATGCCGTATATAATCCAATCTTATAATAAAACATGCGATCTATACGGTTGCTGATGATTATACTGAATAAAAAAAATTGAGTAATGTTAACTTGATTGAACCCCTCAGGATATTATCCTCAACTGTGGAACGTATAATATAGACAAGGGGTGATCACTTGACGAAAGTCAATATATGTGATGGAAATGACTGTTGGATTACACAGGAGAAAAATGCTGTCCTACATTATACAAACCATATACTCCTAGAGAGAGGGCTCCATGACAGCTGTCAACATAACTTTAATTCCAAATGAAAGGAACAAACTTGCCACAGAATAACAGGCTGTGCTCCAGGGAAAGCACTAAAATAGTAAAGACGACATCCAAATTATCTAGTGTGGTGAGAGTGATGTGCTCCAAAAAATCTATTTACATCAGCTCCAGCCTTTGAGGAAAATCAACTGTCAGTCACTACATTTAGCTACTATAATTAACAGGCAGCTTACTCTCCATATGAAATGTAATAGTCCTACTCCAAATCTATATACCTATAACAGAAGCATTCACTTTTCCTGAATTTAAAGATTATGGAACAGCCTGACATATCCCATGAGTAATGTTAATATCAAAGGTTGTTACAGTAAATGACATTACTTCGAGCAGAAAAATACTTTATTTTTGTTTTACATACTTTTTCCTCATTGGTGAGGCTGTTAATAGATGCTTCCAGAAGGTGAACTCTGCAGAATCAGTCTCCAACCTCCTCTGGCAGCTGACAATATATTCCTGTTCTACTCTCCCTACATAAAGAAACTTCTCAGTAATATTGTAAAACTAATACAGAGGACCTGGTCTCTTTTTGACAAGCAGAAAAATAAAGTTTTTCCTTGGGTTATTCTAGGTGGACAGAGGATCACTAAGCAAAACCCAACTAGTTAATGAAGGAGAGACCACACACAAGTGAGAAGCAGCTCAAAAAAAAAAAAAAAAAGTTTGTGAAGACGTAATGCTCTCTAGCATTAAAGGGAACCAACCACCTCAGATGACGACTATAAGCTGTTAACCTGCCTAGCGGTATTCCCGAGCCTGACTCGGGGTTAAAAGTTACTGCTAGAAGCGGTAACCCCGAGTCCAGCTCGGGCTTACCCGCGGTCGCGGCAGATGCGGTGAAAAAACCGCATCTGCCGCACTTGCCGCATAGCCGCCGCACTTGCGGCGCGGTTGCGGTAATCGCCATAGTAAGTATAGGGGGACTTGCGGCAGATGCGGCAAGTGCGGTTTTGCACTTGCGGCAGGTGCGGCCGCGAATAAACCGCACTTGCCGCATCTGCCGCAAGTCCCCCTATACTTACTATGGCGATTACCGCAACCGCGCCGCAAGTGCGGCGGCTATGCGGCAAGTGCGGCGGCTATGCGGCAAGTGCGGCAGATGCGGTTTTTTCACCGCATCTGCTGCAACTGCGGGTAAGCCCGCTTTTAGCACAAAATTCCTGACCTATTGATAACGCCAGGGAGGTTAATACATGTCCCTGCACCCTACCTACACCATTCCACCTATGTTTTTCTTAAGAATATTGATAAATGTAAACCGAAATATACACTTTATAAAATTACATGCCTGTGTACTTCTGGGCGTCTCCTTCTGGGTCAGTTACTAGAGGGCTGTGTCTCCAGCAGCTTGACTGGCTTCTCTAGCCCTCCCTCTTACTTTGCAGGATCACATGAAGGGACGGGAGCTGCCTTGCGTGCCCGCCCACTGATAGATAACATCACGCCCTTCATGTGACGTCCTGCAAAGTAAGAGGGAGGGCTAGAGAAGCCAGTCATGCTGCTGGAGACACAGCCCTCTAGTAACTGACCCAGAAGGAGACGCCCAGAAGTACACAGGCATGTAATTTTATAAAGTGTTTATTTCAGTTTACATTTATCAATATTCTTAAGAAAAACATAGGTGGAATGGTGTAGGTAGGGTGCAGGGACATGTATTAACAGCTTATAGTCGTCATCTGAGGTGGTTGGTTCCCTTTAAGGTAACCAGAAATCAAGTTTTCCATACCTAAATTGTATTCACCACTGTTATGTTTAATGGCGTTAATGCAACTAATTTAAACTGCACAGTTATCCCTCATATCGAATAAAATGCATTTTATATTTGCCCACCATCATATGCTAATTGATGCTGAGCAGTCTGATGGGCATATCTGGATTGTGCTCAGTTCCATCGTAAAGGCTATCTCTCCTGCCTTAACTCCAAATGGGACAAAGTGCCGCTCAACCTGCGCTGCTGCCGAAGAGCACCAGAGAGTCGGGATATGATATTTACTTAATTTCCGACGCATTTTGGAGCTCCTACCGGGCTCCTTCCTCAGGGACATTTTAGATCTCTCCAGCCTTGACTGGCATGGATCATGTCATACACACAGCATGTTGTGCCTGCACAGGTTGAACAGAGCATGTGGATGATGTGGGGGATGTCAATCATGTCAATCAAGGCAGGAGAGATGGCAAATGCGGAAACAGAGGAAGGGCAGAGCACAGTTCATAGGCACCCAGTGCTCCAATCAGCGCTGCTTAGCATATGGCATGGGACAGATATAATAGGTTTTTTTCCTAGTTAAGCATGGCAGCTGGGCTTTTAAAAAGATGATATACCGTATATACTCGTGTATAAGCCGAGTTTTTCAGCCCAAAAATTGGGCTGAAAAGTCCTCCCTCGGCTTATATGCGAGTATATACCCAGTGGTAGTATACAGCCGCCCGCCCGCCACCCCTATCAGTATACAGGCCCCAGTGGTAGTATACAGCAGCCCCAGAGCTATATACAGCCCCAGTGGTAGTATACAGCCGCCCGCCCTCCACCCCCATCAGTATACAGGCCCCCCCATCAGGATCCAGGGCCCCCCCTCCTTGCTCCGCAAAACCTGGAAAGTAAAATCATTATACTTACCACTGTCCTGTCGCCGCCGTCCCCGCCGCTGCCGACATCGCGATCCCCGGCTTCATCCGTCTTCTTCCGGCTTCCTGTGGTCGCAGGCAATGACGTCATGGAAGATGACGCTGGAAGAAGACGGGGAGCGCGATGGCAGCGGCGGGACGGCGGCGACATGACAGTGATAAGTATAATGATTTTACTTTGCAGGTTTTGCAGAGCAAGGAGGGGGGGCCCTGGATCCTGATGGGGGGGCCTGTATGCTGATGGGGGTGGCGGGCGGGCGGCTGTATACTACCACTGGGGCTGTATATACCTCTGGGGCTGCTGTATACTACCACTGGGGCTGTATATACCTCTGGGGCTGCTGTATACTACCACTGGGGCTGCTGTATATACCTCTGGGGCTGCTGTATACTACCACTGGGGCTGCTGTATACTACCACTGGGGCTGTTTATACCTCTAGGGCTGCTGTATACTACCACTGGGGCTGCTGTATACTACCACTGGGGCTGCTGTATACTACCACTGGGGCTGCTGTATACTACCACTGGGGCTGTTTATACCTCTGGTGCTGCTGTATACTACCACTGGGGCTGCTGTATACTACCACTGGGGCTGCTGTATACTACCACTTGGGCTGCTGCTGTATATACCACTGGGGAGGCTGCTGTAACACTGCTGGGGCCTGTATATACCACTGGGGAGGCTGCTGTATACCACACTGCTGGGGGCTGTATACCTGTGCTGGGGTCCACCCTCGGCTTATACACAAGTCAATAGGTTTTCCCAGATTTTGGGGGCAAAAGTAGGGGGGTCGGCTTATACAAAGTTCGGCTTATACACGAGTATATAAGGTAGTTTATATGAGGAAAATCTTGTGATTGAGTCTCTTTAATACACTCGTTGCAAGTTTGATGGGCTAAGAACAAAGAAACACACTTCTACTTACATTGCTTCTCATAAATGTCCTCTGCCAGACATAGCAGTGAGCCCTAAGAGTATGTGCACCCAATCCGCAGGCACTGCATGTTGGACGCAGTACCTCTGGACCTGAGGGACGCCGCAAGTGAATGCATGGAGAACGCAGCTGCGATGTGCTCACAACCTGTGTTGGGTGCAGGGTGGCTTTTCTCTGCATTCACCTGCTGGAGATCGCTTCCATCTCCACAGCAATAAATGAACATGCTGTCACAATGCAGAAGTGAGGAAACCCACATCGCAGGTGAAATAACGCTGCAGAGGGGAGAAGCACAATGAGCATGAGATTTCTGTAAATACCATCCACTGTGCTGGTACTGTACAACGCAGTGTTTTGGACACAGCAGTAATATGCTGCATACAATACGCTGCTAACACTGATCGCATGCACGCACTCTAAGACCCCTTGTATGCACTAAAATTCATGCATTAGCATTTTCCTTTTCACATATGATATCTGCTCCTGGTGAGTAGGAATATATAATAACTGTACTTTGTACCCAAGGATGTGAAATTCAAAGTAATACAATAGGCTACAATTTTACTGAACATGTATAAAGTTATTGTGAAGAAACATAAAGGTGTACCACTACATATGTTCAATCCATAATGACAAATTATCAACAGAGGAACTGCTGAGCTTATTTGTTTCAGATATTACAGGTGGCAATTACAAAAACACGTAGGTTCATTAACAAAAATTACCATATCGTGTATGACAAGATTAGTTACAAAAATGATGTTTATTTTTTATCATATGTTTCTCTTAAAAGCAACACATTTTACAAGATGCTAATTCACATCATTTAAATAGTCATTACTAAAACTGACAGCTCAGACAAATATTAAAAGCCACATTAAATATATTGCCAATGCAAATTACCTGGCTTTTACAGAATGTGAAAAAAGAAAACTATCAACCTACGTCAAAAAGGTATACCACGGAAGGGGGGCATTTCTCTTGCACTTACTGATAAGTAAACTGGTATAAAGGAAATAATGAAGTCAGTAGAAGTTTAATTCTTTGTGTGACCTTTTGGGTCTTCTCAGGAAAATCATAACTCATACAGGTAATAATTCATTGACAACATAGGTTAGATGAGTCTAAAAAAATATAATGTTGACAAGTTGTCTACAATACAAAAAAATACCTAGTTCCCTCTAATACCAACCTGCAATGTATTAAAAAAAATTTAATTCAATAATAATAATAATAATAATAATATAAATATAAGCAGCACTAAAATAAAATGGCACACGTAGGCACAACTGATATAGGAAATATGTTCACACCAGATGTACCGTAATCTTTTTGCAGTTCGTATTGAATTCCTTAGCGGTGGTGCACAGCCGACAAGCCCAAGCATGGGTGAAGACAGCGATTCACAAAAGAAGACATCAGTGGCACACATCCACGGTAAAACTCTTCATCTATTTAGAATACATAATTAAAAGTGGTGCACAACCAGGAAAGCATGGGGGAGAGGCAGGTTTAGCAGGGCACACAGGACAACAGCTGTTTCGCGCACGGGGTGGACCTGTTGAAGCACTCAAGTGCGGAACAGCTGTTGTCCTGTGTGTCCTGCTAAACCTGTCTGCCCCCCCATGCTTTACTGGTGTTGTGCACCAATTTTTATTAAGTTTTATAAATAGATGAAGAGTTTTACCGTGGATATGCGCTACCGATGTCTTCTCTTTTGGAATAAATAATATAAATATATTGGCACTATTTTAGTTAAATGTTACATAAAATTTATTGGTATTAAAAATGTAAATTACTTTGTCCAAACCAAACTTTATGCAGTAATACCATATAATTAAAAAAAACATTTTAAGTATTAGTAAAAAAAAAATGAAATGTTTAATTGCATTTATTGAAAAAAATTTATTATAATAAATGCAGATATCTAAAAATCAGTTTAAATGTTTTGCTTGTATTCCTTTGTGGATTAATTAGTTTTAATTTTTCAATATAAATAAAAGTAGTGAACTATAATATGAGGAAAGTGTACGAACAAGTGAAACCTTGCAACTATAAACTTGAATGTTCTCTTTCCCAATGTAAAATGAGTTCTATAGCTCCAAACCTATCTTGACCAAATAATAACACTAGGCCCCTCAGGCATCAGGGTCTTGTGCTACTGCTACCTCTGCACCCTTTGAGCTATGTATCTGAGCTTTACCCATGTGTTTTCTCTAAATTCTACAAGTGACAACAGAATGTGACCTCTATCATTAATCCCACAGGGCAGTTACATTGAACATGACTTCACTGCCCAAGGATAGCCTGCAGGAGTTTCCCCAGCTGGACAGCCACAGCTTGCAGACTACTCCTATAAAGGCCATTTCATATTGTTTTCAGAAGTTGTGAAATATAAACCCTTTACGCTTCAGACATAACAAGTCAAGTAGACAGACAGGTGACAACACCTCTTGAAGCTGTAATGACAGCCATCTCCTTTTAAGAAAACATATGCCAGGACTCATCATTGACTTTGTCTATTTTTTGTGTCTTGTGCCTGTTTTTTGTTTGCACCCAATTTATTATTATATTTACGTCTTTTTAAATCTATTTTCTATGCCATCGCCTTTTTTTTTTTTTTTTTTTTTTTTTTTTGTATCCTGTTTTTGGCTGGAGTGCAACAAGTCTAAGATGCTTCAGCCTGATTCATCAATTGTGAATTTTTAAAAAGTTGTAAAATTTGCCTTAACTTCACTCTAGTCTACTCATTTATGTAGTTTTAAGTATGGCAATATACCATATTTTTCGCTTTATAAGACGCACCTCCAAATTTTTTGAAGGAAAAGAGAAAAAAAATGTTTAATGCTAAATGGGGTCCGTCTTATAATGCCAGTGTCCGTCTTACAAATCAGTATATATGTCCCTCATCCTTGTATATATATACCCCATTCTGGTATATACATCCCCTCATCTTAGTATGTGGGACCCCCCCCATGCTGGATATGGCCCCATGTGACGGTACATAGCCCCCAGTGATGGTACATAGTCTCTAGTGATGGCACATAGCCCCCCATCCTGCATATGGCCCCCCTCCCCAGTGATGGTACATAGCCCCTCATCGTGGCTATGGCCCCCCCACCCTGAACTTACTCCCTCCATATGGCCCCCTATCCTGCATTTACCCTCGTTCTGCTCTCACCTCTTCCATAAGGCCCCCCATACTGCACTTACCCCCTCCATATGGCCCCCCACGTCCTGCACTTATCCCAGTTCTTCACTCACTCCCTTCATATGCACACCCACACCTTCCATTGTTTAGATGGCTCCTTGTCCTGCACTCACCCTAACACTCTTATATGCCCCCCACATTCTGCTATCACCCCCTCCATTGTGTAGATGCTTCCCCCACATCCTGCTGTCATGCCATCACTCTTATATGTCCCCCGACATCCTGCTGTCACCCCATCCATTGTGTAGATGCCCCCATGTCATTATGACATCATGCAAGGTCTTGGCAGGTCGATGCCTGCTCCTGCTCCCAACTACCGAACAATCGGTGGAGGGTAAGTATAAAAATCTTTATTATTTTTAATACATTTGGCATTATTTTACATTTGATTTCACAGTGTATAATGCACTGCGAAATCAAATGGGGCTGTGGCAGATGTCACAGAGGGGAGGAGGAATAGGATTCTTCCTCCCCTCTGTGACATCAGTGCGGGCGTATTCCCGCTGGAATTACGCATCGTCTGAACGGCAATGTGTAATTCCAGCGGTTATAATGGCGCCTATGGGAGAAAGCGCGCGCAAAAAGGCGAAAAGAATGAACATTTTCTTTCTCCCAGAAAAGCGCAGCCGAAAACAGCGCTGCATGTGATCAGCAAAAGTGAAAGTCCATTCACTTTGCTGTCAAACGCAGATGCAGGTGCGCTTTGGGGGCCATAGCGCGCGCAAAATACGCACTCTGTGAACGAGGCCTAAAACTGTTACATAGAACTGTAACGTTAACAATGAAGGGTCATCTGAAATGAATGGACGGCGGAAAAATCCAATACTGTAGAACATGCAACTACAGGGATAATGTTAACAGACCCTTTCATAATATTTTTAAATCCCGGAGATATGGGTATACTGGACCAGTGCGGGTGTGATTGGTCTGATTTTTTAATAACCACATCAATTAGCCAGAGCTCATCAATTCTATTAGCCAAAGCGGAGAGAACTTTTATGGACGCAACATGTCTGGGCATCACATTGACATCCACTGGTTGGATTATATACAGTCATTATATAACAGAATACAAGTATTTTCACACATGAATCAATCCTACCTGCTCCAGGAATTATGGCCAGCTTGGTTTCAACAAGACCCATTTTTGCTGAAGAAGCTAAAAGAAACAATACAAATCAAAATGTAAAACGATTTATTGTATTTATCTTAATCTAATATACTCAGAATATGAAGAAACCATGTTTCTATTAAACATTACCAAACATGGTTCATCACGTGGCAGGAAGGACTTCTGAATCCTTGAGCACAGTAATAGTGTATAACTTCTATTTCTACAAGGTTAGCCATTTGTGTTCTAGACTATTCTTCCTCTTCAGTTTGCAGAGGGAAATAAAGTAGAGTATCGCAATCATTTTGAAAAGGCTCAGTAGTCTAATAGACAGAGTTTTATAGACTTTATAGGGATTCTACAATTAGAGATGTGAAGTGTTGTGAGGCCTGCTGTATTTATAGTGGATAAAGAGTAATTGTTAAAAATTTTTTCATAAATGAATGCTACACATGAAAATAAGATACTTTGTAATGTATCTCATCAGAGAAATCTGCTTCTTTCTCCTCCTGAATTGATCCATCATTCTCAAAATTCTTCAGTCACAGGTAAAATATGTTCAGTGAATATCACTCTCCATTATTTTTGAAAATTCTTGGAGAATAGGAGAATTCCCAGAAAACAGAAGCAGAATAAATGTTATCCCCATCTTTAAAAAAGAAGGATAAGGTGGACCCAGGGAACTATAGGCCTGTGAGCTACATCTATACCAAGAAAGATCTTTGAACAAATCATTAAACAACATGTATGCGAGTACCTGCATGAGAATGAAGTGATGAACTAGAGCCAGCATGGGTTTATAACTAATAAGTCATGTCAGACTAACTTAATTTTCTTCTATAACAGAATCACTGACTGGATGGACCTGGGAAATGCAGTTGATATAATATATCTTGTCAATGCAATAGAATAAAGAGGGCGGATCTCACCAGTTTGCAGTGATCCTTTTATTCGTCATTCATCGTCATAGGCCTTGTTCACATACATGAGCTTTTTTGACCATCTCTGTGTTTTTTGGGCTGTTAAAAAAAACGCAGGCGCGTTAACGCAGGGTGCATTTGAGTGTACATGCGTTTTTCAGCTCCACTTGTGTTTTTTTCCCCCAGTCCAAAAAACGCTGCATGCAGCGTTTTTTGGGTGCTGGAAAAAAATGCAGGGGTTGTTTCCAAAAATGCATGCGTTTTTTTTAACATGGGGCCCTATGGGAAACGCATGCGTTAACGCAGGGCACATATAGGCACCTGCGTTAACGCATGCGTTTCCCATATGGCCCCATGTTAAAAAACGCATGCACTTCTATAACATGGGGCCCTATGGGAAACGCATGCGTTTTTAAATGGCACATTCATGCACCCTGCGCTAACCCTAGCGTTTTTGCCTGCGTTTTTGATAAAAAAATGACAAAGTCCAAAAAGGATTCTAATCCTTTCAGACACACCAGGGACATTTTTTAGCACTCTTAAAAAAATGCATGTGCTTTTAGGAGTGCTAAAAAAAACGCAAATTGTGTGTGAACATGGCCATAGATGTGTTCAGCAGGGGAGAGGGAGTGGGGATGGCGGACAATAATATATCTTGACTTCAGCAAAGACTTTGACAAAGTATCTCATACTATCCTTATTGAAAAAATGACTAAGTATGGAATGGACAAGGCAACTATTAGATTGATTAATACCTAGCTTAGTCATCAGACCCAAAGAAAACCAAGAGAAATGAAATGGCATGGCACTTTTGTTAGGGAGATCAAATGCTGCTTTTTATACAGCTGAAATATATTATGGTGTTCAGATTGAAGTCAAACGAGTGAGAAAGCCCATCAATATGTAATCTTATGAAAAGCTAAGCCGCTTTCACCATACACCCTGTAGAGTGTAAGCCCGCAAGGGCAGGGTCCTTTCCCCTCTGTACCCGTCGGTCACTGTTAGTTTGTTCATTGTATTTTCAGTTGTTTTGTATGTAACCCTTTCTCATGAACAGCACCAGGGAATCAGTGGTATTCTAGTAATAAATATTAATAATTAAAAATGTGTATCTTTATTGAAGGTTGTTAAGACGTACAGACAGTATGGGAGCTTGCAGGGTGTGACCAGACGATGGCCGTTTCAGGTTTTAGCAATCTTCTACATTTCTGTATATTTTAATGGACTTTAATAAAATCACTATTTTTTAACATATGTAGTGAGTGGCGCTTACACCTCTTCATATTATTACAAGCCGTCTTTTTTCTTTTACATTGGCAGTTCAGCCTGGTCACCAAGCACTCAAACTATAATAACAAAATGTGTCAGTATTGCTCAAAGCAAACAAAGTCATGCTTTTAATTTCTGAATTTGGGCTTTAACATTACCACCTAGGTTTCATTGCCATATGTGGAGTAGGAAGGAATTTATTCCCGATTATGTGTCATCAGGCTCATAAGGTTTTAGCCTTTTTCAGGATTTAGGATGGTTTAACACTACCATTTTTTTTGTAATCAGGCAAGATCAGGTTTTTCAGCAAAAACCTGATCCTTTCATGATCCAGTGTTTTGCCCATACACTTTAATGGTGTCGGATATCATCCTGTTGATTCAGGTTGCTACCTGACACCATTAAAGTGAATAGGCAAAAAACTGAAGTGCAGTATAGTTGCTTGCCAGGCATTCACAGGGAGTGAGTCATGACAACGTCAGGTGTCCTCACAGGACCCATCAATGTCATTGAAACACATCTATAGCCTGTGATCGTGCCACAGGCTTGCCGTTGCCGATGGGGAATAGCACAATCCGCGCCACTTTAGAACGTGTGGTGTTTGATAGGGTAACCTAGGGCGCTAACAGCAGCAGCCAGATTGTTAGCTGCATATGTCAGATCACCTGGCACCTGAAGGGAATGATGCGAGCTCAGATTTTAAGCTCACATCAAAGGGAGGGATGCGACCTTGGATGTACCGGTACATCCAAGCTCTTGAAAGGGTTAAGCAAAGAGTAGCAAATGGTTGGAAGGAACATAACTTACAAGATGAATTAAACGCCACCCCCCATGGTCCGGGAGGTTCCTCTCCCTCTAGCCCTATTGTAATCACACATCAGTAACATGATCACAGCTGGATACAAAAAACTGTTACCAATAGTTTTGAGACTGACACAATTTTTAGTTTTGCTGCTTCAGTGTTTTTCTATGGTTGCTTTAATACAATTATAAGGATTTTAAAGGTTTTACACTTTCAGGCTATGAGCAGACACAGAATATGTGTGCGGATTTTTGACGTAAAAAAATCTGCATCATGTTTCAAAGATCCGCACAGATAAGTTGGTGGTCTCTTAGTGCATTTTTGCTCGATGACTAAAAATGCAGCAGAGCCTCATGTCATCAGTGGAAAATGCACACACAATCCCCATTAAATCCACAGAAAATACTCACTGTGTGAACAGTGCTTCGTATTTTGGAGATAACATTTAGCTCTATGGGTGAAAATCGTGGCAAAATACATTGAAAGAATTGACATGCTGCAGATTTTTTTGTGGGAAAATGAGACCCATTTCAGCTGCGTGAAAATAAGAAGCATGGGTACAACACATCTAATTTGCCATACACTTTGCAAGGTAGATGCTGTACTGCAGAACTGTCAAAAATGTGCCTAAAAAACACGGGAAAATCGTGGGAAAAACGCGAGAAATCCACAACATCGGCACATAACCTTATTGACAAATACATGAAGTTTATACAATGACTCAATATTTACAGTGTTGTGCCTTATTTTTCAAAATGTTGGCAATTTGCTCTGGCATACTGACTAACAGCTTCAGGGCCAAATCCTCACTGATGACCACCCATTCTTGTCTCATCAGTGCTTGTAGATTATCAGGGAAGGTTTCCTCCTAAGCACATGGCATGTATGGCTGTAAATAGTAAGAGCTGTGCTCTATGATAAGTGGTTTTATATAAACTTCTGTCTTCCACTGTAAAGTGTGTACAGTGTTGGCCAAAAGTATTGACACCCCTGCAATTCTGTCAGATAATACTCAGTTTCTTCCTGAAAATGATTGCAATCACAAATTCTTTGGTATTATTATCTTCACTTAATTTGTCTTCAATGAAAAAAACACAAAAAGAATTGTCCTAAAGCCAAATTGGATATAATTCCACACCAAACATAAAAAAGGGGGTGGACAAAAGTTTTG
The DNA here is from genome assembly GCA_033576535.1 of Allobates femoralis. Classification (NCBI taxonomy): domain Eukaryota; kingdom Metazoa; phylum Chordata; class Amphibia; order Anura; family Aromobatidae; genus Allobates; species Allobates femoralis. The sequence continues at coordinate 576,683,940 of JARQOC010000003.1, forward strand.
GCACTGTTAGAAAAATCATGTGATGCTTCTCTAATTTGTGTAATTAACAGCACCTGTAACTTACCTGTGGCACCTAACAGGTGTTGACAATAACTAAATCACACTTGCAGCCAGTTGACATGGATGGTATGGTAGGATACTCAGGAAGACCCCACGTCTTACCCCGAGACATAAAAAAGCCAGGCTGGAGTTTGCCAAAACTTACCTGAGAAAGCCTAAAATGTTTTGGAAGAATGTTCTCTGGTCAGATGAGACAAAAGTAGAGCTTTTTGGGCAAAGGCATCAAAATAGAGTTTACAGGAGAAAAAAGAGGCATTCAAAGAAAAGAACACGGTCTCTACAGTCAAACATGGCGGGGGTTCCCTGATGTTTTGGGGTTGCTTTGCTGCCTCTGGCACTGGACTGCTTGACCGTGTGCAGCATAATGTAGGGCCCAGTGTGAGAAAGCTGGGTCTCCCTCAGAGGTCATGGGTCTTCCAGCAGGACAATGACCCAAAACACACTTCAAAAAGCACTAGAAAATGGTTTGAGAGAAAGCACTGGAGACTTCTAAGGTGGCCAGCAATGAATCCAGACCTGAATCCCATAGAACACCTGTGGAGAGATCTAAAAATGTCAGTTTGGAGAAGGAATCCTTCAAATATCAGGGACCTGGAGCAGTTAGCCAAAGAAGAATGGTCTAAAATTCCAGCAGAGCATTGTAAGAAACTCATTGATGGTTGCCAGAAGCGGTTGATCGCAGTTATTTTGGCTAAAGGTTGTGCAACCAAGTATTAGGCTGAGGGTACCAATACTTTTGTCCGGCCCATTTTTGGAGTTTTGTGTGAAATGATCAATGTTTTGCTTCATTCTCTTTTGTGTTTTTTCATTTAAGACAAATTAAAGGAAGATAATAATACCAAAGAATTTGTGATTGCAATCATTTTCAGGAAGAAACTGAGTATTATCTGACAGAATTGCAGGGGTGTCAATACTTTTGGCCAACACTGTAAACCATAAAAAAATCTTGATAATGTTATAATTTAAGCACAACCTTCTTAGTTAATAATCAATTTCCTTTTTGCGATATATATTTTGTGTTGTCTTATTATTATTATTATTATTATTATTATCATTATTATTTAATGCATTGTGTTCTCTATGCAAATAAAATCTGAAGCTAATTAAGGCTCTCTCTCGCATTCGGTCTGTTAGAATGTATTCTTGTTTTAGTCTAGACTAGTTCTATGAAGTAATCCTTCCCTATCAATGCTCGCTATTGTGGGGAACTACTAAATCTTCCATGTGCTTGACAGCTGTGTCATGGCACAAAGATGACATTTAACTGGTGAACCTATTATGCATCCTCTAGCTTTGCTCCAAATAACTGTACAGTTCAGAAACAGAAGGAGGAATCTGTCCATTGTGTGACTGTACACTAAACCTTACCTGCTACAATGATGTCACTCGCTAATGCCATCTCGAGGCCTCCTCCTAAGGCTGCTCCATCCAAGGCGGCAATGGTTGGCATTGGTAAATTTGCTGAACAGGAGAAACAAAACATGGTTTATTAATGTACAAAATCAAATTTCTAACCTGTCATTCCTATGACTCTATGATATCATAGCAATCCGTTTAGTACAGATGTAGACAATCTTCATCTATCTTCATAGATATCTTAACCAGCATTTTTCTTTCTGTAGGCCTCATACACATGGCTACATTACATTCATCTCTACAGAGTCTCCCATAGACAAGAATGCTTTTGGCAGTGCCTGATCCGCCTAGTAAACTAAAGGATTGAGTGTTGGAATTCAAACTGCCCAATCTTCATCTCCCAGTCATCATTGGTCAAGAGAAAGCAAAATGGCCCCCAATACACCTAAAATGGACAATCAGTCCTGGTGAAATCGGTGGGTTTGCATAACTTTAACCTAATCTGTATTAGACATATTTCTCAACTAGAATAACAGCAGTGATTTCAACTAAAACTTTAGTGATCACATATTCTAAAAATGAAAGGCCCACATAGTAGCAAAGTAGATTTGAAGAACTTGGTTTCTGTGTTAAAATCTGATCAAAGGCACAATTTGCATAGAGTTTTTGGGTTTAAACATTGCTTCAGTCTCCTTTGGTTTATTGCCATATTCCAAAAACACACTGATAAATTAATTTGTTTCTTCTTAAATTAACCTGGTGTGTGTAACATTGTTACAGATTCCAAACTCAAACACAGTAATTCTCAGTTTAGTTTTGTGGAATATGTTGGTGTTAAATAAACAAGGAAAGTATAGTAAATGAAATCATAGTAAATTCTGTCATTCAATCTATATGCTTTATAATTATATAGCACTATTAATTCCACAGTGCTTTACATACATCAGAAATACAGTCCCCATTAGGGCTCACAATCTAAATATCCTATCAGTATGTCTTTGGATTGTGGGAGGAAACCGGAGTGCCCGGAGGAAACCCACGCAAACACGGGGAGAACATACAAACTCCTTGTAGATGTTGTCTTTGGTGGGATTTGAAGCCAGGACCCCAGCGCTGCAAAGGCTGCAGTACTTACCATTGAGCCACCATGCTGTTTTTAATCTCAGCATCGATAGCTTGGAATGTTTCTGACATAGAGCTATTAGGCTCAACCTATTCTGCTTCTTCTATTTCTATACTTCTGTAAATGCTACTTGGTGGATTATACATACATAAAAATCTAGGAGAACCTCTCTATGTCTAGTAATGCTACAATTGCACAGATAATTTTGACATTGACCTGATCAAATAGTTATGTGACAAAGAGAAAAGTTCTATAAAATGAATATTCTATCTAAAGCTCAATGCGAAAGTTACACTAGTTTCTTAATTAATGATGCTCTACTGCTAGGCTCCCGATAAACAGTATACAGTATATTTTTCAACTTAAAAATCATTGTTATGGAGCTAAAATAAAACAGCCCATCTGCCAGTGCATGCCCATCATGCAGACAGATTGTATTCCATCCTTTGTCAACATCCACCCCCACCAAGCAGATGAACCTGAGGGAAAGATGTTGAAAACAGTCATAGCAATGATCTGCACCAGTTCTTATAGCACATTTACTTTTATCAGCTGTATAACAACAAAAAAAAAAACAGACTCGTAGTGTGAAGTGGAAGGTGACGTGGTGGAAGTGACACAGACCACAAAGCAGTAGATAATTAGCAAAACCGCGATTAAATGACTATAGTTTCCAGACAGTCTTCTAACAACTACACCTACTAGAAAATGAGGTAGAAATGATCAATGTCAACTGAGAGTTCACAAAGAGCTGTACTGTAATAATGTCAAACTCATATGAAAATCTGAATTTATGGTCATTCCAATAGTAAAAGACAAGGTGGGGGGGTTCAAGTTCCAATGACAAAACTTGTCCTTTACCACCATCCTCAATAGTTTCCCAATAGAGTAATGCGAACACAGTACCAGCACTGCAGAGTATTCACAGAAGTCATTCAACATTGCTGTTGTATAACTTAGCTTTGGCATTTTGTGTTTTTATACCCTCTTGCAAGAGCCACCATTTTTTACTTTTCTGCTAACACATCAATACAAAAGGTTCGTTTTTTTAATGAAGCTAATAGTAGTTTTGAATGACACCATTCATTTTACCATACATTGTACTGTGAAATGGAGCACAATTTCCAAGTGTGGAGAAAAGATAAAGAAAAGAAATCCCACAGTTCTACTATTGCTTTTTGGGAATTTGTTTTGATGGAACTCATTGTTAGGTAATGCAAATAACCCGGCAATACGATTCTTCAGGTCAGTGAAATTATAATCATACCAATCTTGTACAGTTGATGGGAAAAAATGTAGAAGTCTGCTCAGGAGCGCTAAGGAAGACAGTATAAAATATATCGAGGAAAACTTTATCAAACCTTTATTATTAACCTTTATTATTATTATTTCTTTGCAATCCTGTACATTTTTTGTAATATTTTAGTGGTTACTAGATTCTGACATTTGGAAGAAAAAAATTGGATTGTGCCGCAATTTTCTAAGACCTATAACTTTTTTTAAATATAATTTTACATAGATGGAATGGAGTGTGGGCTTGTTTTTTGCATGGCAAAGTGACAGTTTTATTGATAACATTTTGTGGTAAATAGTGCTTTCATTGCTTTGTATTGCACTTTTGGGGGAGATTTGGTGATTAAAAAATGACAACAATGGTGTTAAGATTTTTTTTTTCCTTCACAGCATTTACCACTGCAGCAAAGCCAGGCAGGACTAGGTTAAATTCTAGCACTGCTGGGTTTGATTACATGCACCTGGCTAGCTTTGAAAATACTCCAAGGTATGTGTTCACTTGAGTCTCTTGTTTGGTGCTGAAATCAACAGGAGCTCAGTCTGAAAGGGAAATAGTCTGGTAGGATCGTACTCTTGATTATGGAAAGTGGAAAACAGACTGTAAACTGTTTGTGTGAGCCCGCATTGATATATATATGTGCCTGCTCATCGAACAGTTCATTTGCAGCTATACCTTTGTGCAAAGAGGAGGCAGTTTTGGTTGTTGAACCCTTGGGAGTTTTATGAAATTAATAAACTGCATGTTTGAACCTCCAGTGCGCATCAGGAAACATATACTGGAAGGTGAGTATAAGTTAGGGTGAAGGGACTTAGATGTAAAGCACCACTCTAGCAGTGCAATTAAAAAAACAAAACAAAACGTGCTTGAGTGGTACTTTAAATGAGATATAATCACCCTCTAAGATGGCAGCACTATGGTTTCAATAGAAGCCCCCTATGTATTAGAGAAATCTAGACAAGAAATATTGAAATTCCACTTGCTTTAGGTTTAGGCTAAGTCAGCATATAGTAGATGCAGTTTGATATATGACTGTAGTGACTTCCAACAGCAGCAATACAATATATATGAAGAGAGACATGTACTTTAGTTTACACAATGATAGAAAAATTTGAATTGTGCATCTTGTCCTTCCTTTAGACATCGTATAAATACTTTATTCCAACACCTTTAACTTTTCATAAAATTAACTTAATTACGGGCCAGACCTCTAGTAACCCAATCGTTACAAAGTAACAAAAAAGGGTGCCTTCCTTTTCTATTTGCAGCTTAGTATATAAATGTGAGAAGGGCCATGAAATTTGGGTGCTTTCAAAAATGATCTTGAGTGCCTACGGTAAACTACTGTATATTTAGGCACAACATAAATCTAAAGAACCATATATCCACAAGTCGTATTGAAAAAATGAAAACAAAAAGTAGAGCACAGTGCATGAGTTTTTCCAAATCTTAAAGGTTGTTACTGCTGCCATAACTCTAAATGTAAATCTTGTCTGATCACCAAACATGGCTTTTCCACCTGTAAGTCCATGGTCACAAAAGATTTTTCAGATAAATGATGTGCTGCACATAAAAACTGGTTTATTATTTATTAGAATTGATAAAAACAGTTACAATATTAACCCATTAGAGCCAAAGACTAGCTTCACATTTCTGACCAGGCCAAATTTTTTTAATTCTGACCAGTGTCACTTTAACGGGTCCCAGTGATTCTGAAAGTTTTCTTCATGACACATTGTACTTAATATTAATGGTAAATTTGTGATTTATAAAAAATTGGAAATTTGATGACTCTTTCCCTAGTTGGGAGCTAAAAGACTACCGTGCCTACAAGTGGAGTTTAAACACCCTTAGTTGAATAGGTGTCCCCACTCACCAGAGGCTAACCCTACAGACGTTATAAATCCCTGAGGGATAACAGAAAAATCTTATAGTGGACAATGATTGTCCAGCATTGTCCACCTATATCAAGGTTTCTCTCCAAATCTCTGAAATAAATGAATTAGATGAAACTCCCTAATTCACTAGTGAGGCAGCAGAGTTACCCTGGCCCCTGTTCAGCAGTGTCTGTCTTTTATGCATGGCTAAAAAGACGCTCAAAAAGATGGAACCCACCAGATCACAGGCCAGACAAGAGTTCAAAGTGGCTATCTCTGCCTCATTACAGTCAATTTTCCATCAGGGGTAATGTCTGAATCACCTTTTTCAGAGATTTACATGGAATCTCATAATGCAAGTGCTCAGCGCAGAGTGCAAGATAAATGTGAGCCTAGCTTTACTGCAATCTTTGGGAGGAAAAAGGAACAAATCAAAAGGAGTTGAAGAATTAGTCTTACTTATATTGCACGATGAACGTCATACAAAAAATAGATAACATTGCTTTATTGTTCTGTTCATTATGATTACAACAAATCTACATTTTAAGGTTTGGCTAGCATCACATACTAAAAAAAGGTGGTGAGTTTTTGCATCACCATATTTTGAAGGCCATACAGTCATGTAAGGGCTTATTTTTTGAGAAATGAGTTGCAATTTTTAGTGGTAAAATTTTTGGTCACAATGTTTTTTGGCCAGTTTCCCTACTGCTTTTGGGGGACAGAATGAAGAAGATACAGTAATTCAGAAGTAGTTTGGTTGGATTTTTTTTATACCACTCACAATGTCGCAGAAGTAACAGAATGGCTTTATTCTTCGGGTCAGTATGACTAAATCAATACCCCAATTATATGGTTTATGTTTTGCTGCTTTTACACAATAAAACAATTTTATAGAAAAATAAATGTGTTTATGAAATTATTTATTCTGACAGCAATAGCATTTTTATTTTTGTGCTAACAGAGCTGGATAAGTTGACTTTTCAGGGATACTATTTCTATTTACATATGACTTTTTTGATCACATTTATTCCACTTTTTTGTTGGTTATATGATGAAAAGCCATTTTTTGCTTTTTTTAGTTTTTTTAATGGTGGCCACTGTAGAGGTTAAGTAATGGGTAACGTGACAGTTTTATTGATCAGGGTGTTCCAGACGCAAAATACTTTTTATGCTTATTTTGTTTTTTACATAAATATACATATTTATTGACTTAATAAATGTTCTTTTTGTTTTTTTACATATCCTACCATTCAAAAGTTTAGGGTCCCAGACAATTGTGTGTTTTCCAGGAAAACTCATACTTTTATTTATCAAATGAGTTGCAAAATGAATAAAAAATATAGTCCAGAAATTGAAGGTTAAAAAGAATGATTTTTATTTGAAATAATAATTTTCTCCTTCAAACTTTGCTTTTGTCAAACAATGCTCCCTTTGCAACAATTACAGCATGGCATTGCATTGCAAAATGGAGTGATAGCCTTCCTTATTCAAAATCCCTTTTACCTTGTACAAATCTCCCACCTTACCAGCACCAAAGCAAACCCAGATCATCACTTTGCCTCCACCATGCTTGACAGATGGCGTCAGGAACTCTTCCAGCATCTTTCAGTTGTTCTGCATCTCACAAATGTTCTTCTGTGTAATCGAAACTTTGATTCGTCTGTCCATAAAACTTTTTTCCAATCTTCCTCTCTGTCCAATGTCTGTGTTATTTTGCCTATATTAATATTTTCCTTTTATTAGCCAGTCTCAAATATGGCTTTTTCTTTGCTACTCTGCCCTGAAGGCCAGCATCCCGGATTCGCCCCTTCACTGTAGACGTTGACACTGGCATTATTTAATGAAGCTGCCAGTTGAGGAGCTGAGAGCTGTCGATTTGTCAAACTAGAGACTCTAATGTACTTGTCTTGTTGCTCAGTTGTGCAGCGGCGACTCCCACTTCTCTTTCTACTCTGGTTAGAACCTGTTTGTGCTCTCCTCTGAAGGGAGTAGTACACACCATTGTAGGAAATCTTCAGTTTCTTGGCAACTTCTCGCATGGAATAGCCTTAATTTCTAAGAACAAGAATAGACTGTTAAGTTTCACATGAAAGTTCACTTTTTCTGGCCATTTTGAGAGTTTCATAAAACAAACAAATGTAATGCTCCAGATTCTCAACTAGCTCAAAAGACGGTCAGTTTTATAGCTTCTCTAATCAGCCAAACCATTTTCAGCTGTGCTAATATATTTGTACAAGGGTTTTCTAAACATCCATTAGCCTTCTTACACAGTTGGCAATCACAACGTACCATTAAAACACTGGGGTGGTGGTTGTTGGAAATGGGCCTCTATACACCTATGTAGATATTGCATTAAAAACCAGATATTTGCAGCTAGAATAGTCATTTACCACAATGTATAGAGTGTATTTCTGATTTACTTAATGTTAGCTTCATTTAAAAAAAAAAAATGTGCTTTTCTTTAAAAAATAAGGAAATTTCTAACTGACCCCAAACGTTTGAAAGGTAGTGTATAAATATATATATATTTTTTTACTTTTTCACCCAGTCTCTCTGTTGTCATGGCAACCATCGGCAGTCCGCAATCCCATCATGGGGGTGACTATACAGTGGTAAAGGGAATCCCCTTCCTTTTCTAACCTTCTGACTGCTGTGTTTGCTATTGATTGCTGACTTTACAGGGTTTAGACTTTCAGAAGACACCAGCATGACAGGTGACAGCTGGAGCTCAAGTGTCACTAAAGACAATCTCCCTGGAGGCGATCGTGCGGGCACACCTCCATACTAGTACGTCCATTTGCAAGGAGGGCACTGCAAAATATGATGCATTAATACATATGTCGAGAAAGGGTTAAGAATGGTATTATTAATCATAATTTATCTTAATATTTTTTAATGGAACATAAACCTAATAATTCTATGAATTTACAACAAACCAAGGCCCCTTTGAAACTGGCGTTTTTGTGAGGATCCGGACAAAAAAAAACGCATCTGCCGCCTAACGGCCGCACTTCCGGCTCGCTTGCGACAAGCCCCTTGCATTGTCTATGGGGCTTGCGGCAGGTGCAGAAAGTGCGGTATAACCGCGGTTCCGGGACTTGAGGCCGCGAAAAAAATGCTGCCAACAGCGCTTTTTTCACGGCCACAACTGCTGGAACCGTGCCTATACCGCTCTTGCTGCAAGTCCCATAGACAATGCATGGCCATTAGGCGGCAGATGCAGCAGATGCAGTAAATATGTAAAAAAGAATCAATTGTTTCAATTGTTAGAGTAGCAATTTCTTGATAATGTCTATATAATGTATTTTATTTAATTTATATTTTTTAATTTTCTAATTATCTTTTTAAATTAAGCTCAGCTAATACTGGTAACATGTGGAGAGTACATCACCTTCAACCCCTAAATAATTGAGAGGAAACTTTCTTTGTATTATGTCTGAAGGAGTTAAATTTACTCCAAAACGCATTGCATGAAGAAATCCAGCTTTTATCCTTATGACTTGTGAAACTTCGGCAGTGCCCAGCGTTTATCGCCCTTTTCCTCCTTTCATTATACTCATACTTCATTCTTCACTCACTGAGTCCAGTGGCCCGAACATCAGTCAACCTTGGATTCTATTTTACACTTAGCGGAATTATGCTGAACACAAACTGCTCAGGTGAGCGACTAAATGTCAGTCTACTTTCCCCCCATGCTAATGATATCACACAGGGAGCAACGCTTTCCTTTCTCCTCAGCCATTTACTGCTAAGGATCGGGATGATTGGGGCTAATAAAGAACGACCATTCACTGTGAGCCTTTATACTGTTTCTACTGTGAAGGTTCTACTGCCACCCAAAAGTGTGATAGTATAGGTGTAACTCTCTGCAAAGGATTCCTGTAAGGTCAGAGTCACATAAGGGTGATAGTTGTACGCCAATACAACTACTCAAAATGTATAATCCACTCCACCATGGTAATTAGATTATATAAAAACCTGAGGTATATGATCTGCTAGTTTTTTATGTTTACAACTTTACACAGAAGAGAAAAATACACCAGTTAAGCTGACGTCATCACGAGTCAGTATATTTTTGATTTAAAAAGAATTTTCTTACCATTTAGAATCATTACATATATTCCAAGCAAACTTCAAAACATACAAAGCCTAACTCATACAGACACTGATGGAGGAAACCTGTGTTTACAAATATTTCCCCTATAACCTAAAAGATTCCAAGGACTGAATCTGAAATAGTTAAGTACAGGTTAATGCACTGAACTTCTGAGTTACTCATTCTTTAGTTATTATGTCTAGTAGTGTAATTTCCAGCCATGGGTATTTACAACGATCATGACTCACAAGGGATACATGGTCCACTGGCCTATGTCGCCCACCACTCCTATTTGTATATTAATCATCAGCAGCTAAGCATGCACTTCCCTCATTAGAACATGTCCACATCATTGTTAAACTGCAAATCTTTAATATTACTTCATCACTATCCAAGGATGATCAGACATTTAAACGGAACTTGAAAACAGAGTTAGGATACATGAATCCTGGGCAAAATGTATCAGACACTGACTCTGTCATTTCTGTCAAGTATGTGACATTTCAGAGAACACACATCTAAAAGCTTGCTGACGACCATGCAGCTTGGGTGACTAGTCCAAAAGGTTGGTCCCCAGTAGATTCTCTCTGCCCATATCCCTTCAGTGACAGGTGTCTCCCTACACGTGTATATAGGGAGAGACCTGTCAGTCATGGGGAGAAGGCGGGGAGTGTCCACCAGGGAATGGCTTTTTGGACTAGTTACAAAGCAGCATGAGCTTTGGAATACTAGGTGTAGGAGTAGCGACTGCTCTGGTTCAGCTACCACAGAAAAAAAAGACAATGCCAAACCACAGTACCACAAATTTATTTTCTCAACTCTATTATCATTATATAATATTTATATTGTTAATATCACTTGCGACATTCCCTGTCCATTTTACAAAATATGCAATAGCTTCTCTTATTTTAGCTACATTAGATGACATAAGAAAAGAATGAAAGGCTCAAACTGTCCCTGCCTGCTTTCAAACGTTTGCAGCTAAAATAAATTTCAGAACAATACCTCAAATGAGATTGCAATAAAGCTCGAGGATTGATTTTTCAATCCTGCTTCATGTACTCATAATTTACACACGTGGTCAAAATTGTTGGTACCCCTCGTATAATGAAAGAAAAACCCACAATGGTCACAGAAATAACTTGAATCTGACAAAAGTAATAAATAAAATCTGCTGTGCACTCTCTGCACCCCTGCTGTAGGCTCCCTCTGCTCCCCCACTGCTGTTTACATTCTGCTTCCCCTCCTGCTGTGCACTCTCTGTCCCCCAGCTGCGTGCCCTCTCTGCTCCCCCACGGTCGGTGTTTCTGGGAAGCCATGCTGCCGCCATCTGAGACACTTGAGAATCCCAAGATGGTGGCAACACGACTACACTGGGCCGGCGTGTATCCGGTGCGTGCATACTAGATTAGATTATGTATTAAAAACGGACAATGTCATTGGGCAAGAATAGATTGGGAAACCATAATTTTAAGGAAACCTTTGCTGACAACAGTGAAATACGCCCTTATTCAGGTTTGGAGCGGGTTGTACTGTTTGAATGGAATAACTCTTAAGAATGTTGCACACATTGAGCATTTATTACGTTTTTCAGTGCAAAATTGTCACAAAACTTGAAGGGAATCCTGATGCCAGAAATTCTATTAGAATCCCTAAGTCCAATGCACACGTTCAATGTTTTCTCCTTGCAAATTTGCTGCAGATTTCACCCATTCTGATGAATGTAAAAAACGTGGACCAAAAACACGCGGCAAAAACACATAGAAAAACGTGCATTTTTTTTCGCTGCAGTTTTACTGCCAAGAGATGCAGACATTTCTGCACCAAATATGGTATGGAGAGTGTTCAGACCCCTTTAAATGTTTCACTCGGTAAATTCAAAAAAGTTCTTTTTTTTGCTCATTAATGTACACTCTGCACCCCATTTTGACTGATACATTTATTTAAAAAGAAAAACTGAAATCTCACATGGTCATAAGTATTCACACCCTTTGCTCAGTATTGAGTAGAAGCATCCTTTTGAGCTAGTCCAGCCATGAGTCGTCTTGGGAATGATGCAACAAGTTTTTTACACCTGGATTTGGGAATCCTCTGCCATTCTTCTTTGCAGATCCTCTCCAGTTCCATTAGGTTGGATGATGAACATTGGTAGATAGCCATTTTCAGGTCTCTCCAGAGATGCCTAATTGGGTTTAGGGCAGGGCCTAGCTGGGCCAGTGAAGAATGGTCACAGAGTTGTTCTGAAGCCACTCCTTTGTTATTTTAGCTGTGTACTTAGGGTCATTGTCTTGTTGGAACGTGAACCAAGTCTGAGGCCCAGAGCACTCTGGAAGAGGTTTTCATCCAGGATATCTCTGTACTTGGCCGCATTCATGTTTCCTTCAATTACAACCAATCGTCCTGTCCCTGCAGCTGGAAAACACCCCTGTAGCATGATGCTGCCAACACCATGTTTCACTGTTGGGATTGGATTGGATAGGTGATGAGCAGTGCCTGCTTTTCTCAACACATACGGCTTAGAATTATCACCAAAAAGTTCTATCTTCATCTCATCAGACAAGAGAATCTTATTTCTCATAGCCTGGGATTCCTTCATGTGTTTTTTTTTAGCAAACTCTATGCAGACTTCCATATATCTTGCACTTAGGAGAGGCTTCCATTGGGCCACTCTGCCATAAAGGCCTGACTGGTGGAGGGCTGCAGTGATAATTGACATTTGTGGAACTTTTTCCCATCTATCTACTGCATCTCTGGAACTCAGCCACAGGGATCTTGGGGTTCTTCTTTACCTCTCTTGCCAATGCTCTTCTCCCACAATTGCTCAGTTTGGCTGGATGGCCAGGTCTAGGAAGAGTTCTGGTGGTCCAAACCTCTGCCATTTATGGATTATGGTGGTCACTGCGTTCTTATGAACTGTGAGTACTGCAGAAATTCTTGTGTAACCTTGATAATCAAAAAGTCTCGAAAGACACAAGGGCGGGTATAGAAAATTCACAATTTTTATTTAGGATACTTGAAAGACAAGTTCAATCCATATATTCATTAACAAATAAAAAAAGGGAAGACATATGAATATCAGCAAGAAGCCACTGGGTATTTTACAATGGCAGAAATTGAAGCAATATCCAGCGGTACAATTATAAGGGAGGCCGGGTGACTAAACGACAGGCATGTAAATATAGAAACTTGTAAATTGATATCCGTGATGAACTAATTAGTCTAATTTATTACATATACTGAAAATTTGACTCATTTGATTTAATATGGAAGGCAATTATATTATTATTATTATTATTTATTTATATAGCGCCATTAGGTTCCATGGCGCTTTACATGAGGATGAGGGAGACAAGAACAAGTACACTAAATCTAGGCGATCAGGACGTACAGGTACAGGAGGGGCAGGGACCCTGTCCACGAGGGCTCACAGTCTATGAGGGATGGGTTAGGATACAGTAGGATGGGGAAATATATGTCACAATACACTCAAATGTAGGCATTTCTCTCAATATGAGATCTGCTCCAGTGATTTACCTGACAAAAAAGCCTTACTACCACAAATACTGTCACCTATTATTATTTAAAAAGACTTAGACACCAATATACCATCTCTTTATCAATCTCTCGCATATATATATCCAAGGATTCTTGCGAGAGGCCTCCTTGTAATATCTTAGACATCCCCTCAATCTCCTCATCCAAGCTATTCAAGTTCTTAGTATTATGTTAGCACTCTTATAGGTGAGTTTAATATTCAAATTGTTACAGTTTAGTCTGGTAATCAAGTCCTTGAGTTCTTCATCACTTCCCTCCCACACAAAGAAAACATCATCGATGAATCGCATCCACCCCTGTATTTTATCAGCGGCCGCTATGGGGTTGTTTATAAAAATCTCTCTCTCCCATGCCCCCAAGAACAAATTTGCGTACGAGGGGGCACAGGAGGCCCCCATAACGGTCCCCTGCTGTTGGCAGTAGATTTGACCATCAAAGATGAAACAATTATGGGTAAGAATGAACTCCAGTAAGGTAACTATTAACCTCGACATCACAGGATCAATATTACCACTCTTATAGGTGAGTTTAATATTCAAATTGTGACTCTTATTAACATCCACGGAGGTATGTAATGGTTGTCTTTGATTGATATTGTGCAAAATGTGTTTGGATCACCTCTGACCTCTCTGAGTGCTCCATTGTACTACTCACACTATGGTTCTTTACTGTGAATGTTTTTTTCAGGTGGGACTGTGAGTTGGTCATGGTAGTGGTGGATTAGTGTGCCACTGTACACTTACTGCTTGGCACCTCACATAGCATCACTGATTAAGGCATCACAGATTAGCCATATGGTAATATGAAGTGTGAAATGTAAATGGTGAAGCTACTTTCAGATTTGTCATTGTTGACACATTGGCTATATTGGTGTCTAATTAAGTCTTTTTAAATGATAATAGGTGACAGTATTTGTGGTAGTAAGGCTTTTTTTGTCAGGTAAATCACTGGAGCAGATCTCATATTGAGAGAAATGCCTACATTTGAGTGTATTGTGACATATAATTGCCTTCTATATTAAATCAAATGAGTCTAATCTTCAGTATATGTAACATATTAGACTAATTAGTTCATCACGGATATCAATTAACAAGTTTCTATATTTACATGCCGGCCGTTTAGTCACCCGGCCTCCCCTATAATTGTACCGCCGGATATTGCTTCAATTTCTGCCATTGTAAAATACCCAGTGGCTTCTTGCTGATATTCATATGTCTTCCCTTTTTTTATTTGTTAATGAATATATGGATTGAACTTGTCTTTCAAGTATCCTAAATAAAAATTGTGAATTTTCTATACCCGCCCTTGTGTCTTTCGAGACTTTTTGATTATCTGGTATATCCGGTTAGGATATTTATATGAGATATTGATTAATTGTGTAACCTTGGTCAGATCTGTGCCTTGCCACAATTCTGTCTCTGAGCTCCTTGGGCAGGTCCTTGGACCTCATGATGCTCATTTGGTCTGACATGCACTGTGAGCCGTGATACAGGTGTATGCCTTTCCAAATCAAGTCCTATCAGTTTAATTAAACACAGCTGGACTCCAATGAAGGAGTAGAACCATCTCAAGGAGGATCACAAGGAAATGGACAGCATGTGACTTAAGTATGAGTGTCTGAGCAAAGGATCTGAATACTTATATGTGATACTTCAGTTTTTCTTCTTTAATATATTTACACAAATATCTAAGTTTATGTTTTTTCAGACAAGATGGGGTGCAGAGTGTACATTAATGGGAAAAAAAAAAGAACTTTTTTGAATTTACCAAATAGCTGCAATGAAATAAAGAGTGAAAAATTTAAAGGGGTCTGAATACTTTCCATACCCACTGTATAACATTGGCACATACCCAATACATAGAGATCTAAAAAGGACGATCAGCACTTGCATCAAATATCATGATGGAGACTTGGTTATGAGAAACTTGTTTTAACAAGTTTTCCTTTAAAAGGTAACCATCATAAATCTTAAATTTTTATAGATGCAGTACTATTTCAGTCAGTGATAGTGCACTTAAACACTGTTTCATTTTATATAAATACTAGTAAAAAGGCCCGATGCAATTGCATCGGGAGCAGGGTGAAATGAATTGTGTGTATACAGGCGGGCCAGTGGGTAGCAGAGTATACAGGGGGCTCTGTGGGTAGCAGAGTATACAGGCGGGTCTGTGGGTAGCAGAGTATACAGACGGCTCTGAGGGTAGGAGATTATACAGGTGACTCTGTGGGTAGTAAAGTATACAGGCGGCTCTGTGGGTAGAAGAGTATACAGGTGGGTCTGTGGGTAGTGGAGTATACAGGCGTGTGTGGTGGTGATGGCAGAGTATACAGGTGTGTGTGGTGGTGGTGGCAGAGTATACAGGCGTGTGTGGTGGTGGCAGAGTATACAGGCGTCTGTGCTGGTGGCGGCAGAGTATACAGGCGTGTGTGGTGGTGGCAGAGTGTACAGGCGTGTGTGGTGGTGGCAGAGTGTACAGGTGTGTGTGGTGGTGGGAGAGTATACCGGCGTGTGTGGTGGTGGCGGCAGAGTGTACAGGCGTCTGTGCTGGTGGCGGCAGAGTATACAGGCATGTGTGGTGGTGGCAGAGTATACAGGCGTCTGTGCTGGTGGCGGCAGAGTATACAGGCATGTGTGGTGGTGGCAGAGTATACAGGCGTCTGTGCTGGTGGCGGCAGAGTATACAGGCGTCTGTGCTGGTGGTGGCAGAGTATACAGGCGTCTGTGCTGGTGGCGGCAGAGTATACAGGCGTCTGTGCTGGTGGCGGCAGAGTATACAGGCAGGTGTGGTGGTGGCGGCAGAGTATACAGGCGTCTGTGGTGGTGGCAGAGTGTACAGGCGTGTGTGGTGGTGGCAGAGTGTACAGGCGTGTGTGGTGGTGGCAGAGTGTACAGGCGTGTGTGGTGGTGGCGGCAGAGTGTACAGGCGTGTGTGGTGGTGGCGGCAGAGTGTACAGGCGTGTGTGGTGGTGGCGGCAGAGTGTACAGGCGTGTGTGGTGGTGGCGGCAGAGTGTACAGGCGTGTGTGGTGGTGGCGGCAGAGTGTACAGGCGTGTGTGGTGGTGGCGGCAGAGTGTACAGGTGTGTGTGGTGGTGGCGGCAGAGTGTACAGGCGTGTGTGGTGGCAGAGTGTACAGGCGTGTGTGGTGGCAGAGTATACAGGCGTGTGTGGTGGTGGAGTATACAGGCGTCTGTGGTGGTGGCAGAGTGTACAGGCGTGTGTGGTGGCAGAGTATACAGGCGTGTGTGGTGGTGGAGTATACAGGCGTCTGTGGTGGTGGCAGAGTGTACAGGCGTGTGTGGTGGCAGAGTATACAGGCGTGTGTGGTGGTGGAGTATACAGGCGTCTGTGGTGGTGGCAGAGTGTACAGGCGTGTGTGGTGGTGGAGTATACAGGTGTCTGTGGTGCGCTCGTGCAAGGCAGGGGTTAAAAAAAATAAAAAAAGATTATGCTCACCTCACCCCGAGCCCCCGCCGTCTTCTGCCGTGTTCCGGCGTCTTCTGCCGTGTTCCGCTAGGCTCCCGGTGGCTGTGCAGGCTCCCGGTGCCTGCAGTGATCTTCTATCTACTGAGAGTGAAGGACCTGTGGTGATGTCAGAGTCACGTGACCTGCGATTTGCCTGGAGTAAGCTGGTGTCACGTGACTCTGACATCACCACAGGTCCTTCACTCTCAGTAGATAGAAGATCACTGCAGGCACCGGGAGCCTGCACAGCCACCGGGAGCCTAGCGGAACACGGCAGAAGACGGCGGGAGACGGCGGGAGACAGCGCGGGCTCGGGTAGAGGTGAGGATTTTTTTTTTTTTTTAGAGTAGTGCGGGTCTGCGGCTCGTGATGACGCTGCGCGTCATCACTCGCAGTCCCGCGCAAAGCATGTTGGGATTCGGCTACAACGCCCGAAATCCCAACTGCGGATTATATAAATAGATAAGTAGCACTATTTAAAGATTAAATATAAAAAAGAAAATTGTAGCTAAGCTAAAAAGGTAAAAGAAGACACTTAGCTTTATAAATGCGCATTAATAAACCACCCAGTCACCGCGTTGAGGTGTCTCTTGTCAACTGGGTCCCTAGATCCCTTCCTACCTATTTTCTGGCACAATTTGGATACATTTTTATAGGCTGTCTGATACCTGCGAGTAATGGAGAATGGAGGCCTATAGGAGCAAGGAAAGGTGTTCCTTATTAGCAATCTTTGCCTGGTTGGAATCAAAGTTAACCTCTTCAGTAATAGACTGGAAGGCTGACATCAGAAAGCAATAGCATATTTGGACACCGGATAACTAGGTGGGAATTGGTACATACATAGGGGGTGAACCCATAATCGTACATTTTTATAGATGCAGTACTATTTCAGTCAGTGATAGTGCACTTAAACAAAGTTTCATTTTATATAAATATAAGTAGCACTATTTAAAGATTAAATATAAAAGAAAATTGTAGCTAAGCTAAAAAGGTAAAAGAAGACACTTAGCTTTATAAATGCGCATTAATAAACCACCCAGTCACCGCGTTGAGGTGTGTCTTGTCAACTGGGTCCCTAGATCTCTTCCTACCTATTTTCTGGCACAATTTGGATACATTTTTATAGGCTGTCTGATACCTGCGAGTAATGGAGAATGGAGGCCTATAGGAGCCAGTTGACAAGACACACCTCAACGCGGTGACTGGGTGGTTTATTAATGCGCATTTATAAAGCTAAGTGTCTTCTTTTACCTTTTTAGCTTAGCTACAATTTTCTTTTTTATATTTAATCTTTAAATAGTGCTACTTATATTTATACATCATAAATCTTAAGTCAGTGAAAGAAACGTATTAAGTTAATGATAAATTTGACTGCTTCACCTGAGTCCACAAAGTGATCCACATTGCTGGAGTACAATACAAACCCTTTAAAAAAGTAGCTTTCATTAGTTTTAGAATTTTAAACTAGCCACATCATAAAGTACTAGTGGTAGAACTAAATAAAACAATTTTTATCTCTATTTCTCAACCATGTTAAGAAAGTATAGATTCTAAATTTTCCCTTCAACCTGCTTGACAATGCTCAATCATGAGCAGAAGGTGTTATGTAGGGTAACAAGGAACATGCCCTTAGGGAAGGTTTAGCATTGGCTTTGAACTGTGAAATACCTAATGATCTACAGCCTTACTCTCTTCTGTGTCTTCAGCTCCTACAGTGTACAGTAGAGTAGAGCAGAGCTGTGTTTCATTACAAACACTTCTTGCAACTTTCAGATCAGGGCAGTGTCTATGCACTAGTTCACTTGCCATCTCCCACAGTCACTGCATTTTAATGAAAGCTACAACAAGTGTTTAGCTTGACACATAGTTCTGCTCTACTCCATACAATAGATGCAGATATTTACAGTGGAGAGCAGTGTTGTGTGTCATTACATATCTCACAGGAGAAATCTTACTCTCAGTTCCTCTAGGGGAGTGTTTTTTGTCTTTTAGGGTGAGTGCTCACAATCAGGAATGGCAGTGTTTTGGATGCAGCGTCCAAAATGCAGCATGGTACAGTACAAGCATAATGGATGGGATTTCAAGAAATCCCATGCCCACAGCATTATTTCAGGTACAGTGCAGGCTTCCGGACTTCCGCATCTCCACAGCATGTTAATTTCATGCTGCAGAGTCGGAAGTGATAACCATCAGGGGCATGCAGGGAGAAGCCGCCCTGCGTCCACCGCAGATCATGAGTACAAGGCGTCTGTGGTCTCCCTATTTGCACCTGCAGGCTCCCGTGGGGTCCGGAGGCACTGCGTCCAACAGGCAGCTCCTGCGGATCATGAGCACATACCCTTACTCCTGAAATTCACCTCTTGCCTATGATTTGACAAAGTCATGTAAGGGACAAAAGTACATGCTCCTAGTGAAGAATTTCTGCTACTGCAAGTTAATCACTTCTTCAACAGATAAAAAGTGAAATAAAAATAATAAAATAAATGTTTTACTCAGCTTTGCAGCCAGTATTCCTGAATGCGGCCAGTGTAAATTGCTAAAACTGATGAAAAGTCCTCTTTAAATGAAAATGACATTCATAGTATGTAACCTATGTTTTTGTTATGGAGTTTATACGATTTTGAATTCTGCATCCATGAGACAGCAGAACACACTTAATGAGAACTGGATATGTATGGAGACAAAGCTGGTGAATTATGGAAACACATATGTAATATTTTCCCCTGAATACACAAAGAAACTCAAAAATAATAGAAAAAAAATAACAAAAGCAAGAAAGATGTCAGATAGCTAACAAAGGTTTAGCATCGCTTCACCTAAAAGAAAGGACAAAAGAAATGATTTACCAAAGGAAACCACTAAAGACATTTTCAATGATGTAACATGGCAACCAAACAACACATACACAAATACGTTAAGGCTGCCAAGTAGCTAATAACGGTTAGTAGCGACACGGATGCAAAATTCCTGGGAAACACTGAAGCAACACTTAATTCAGAGAATGCCAAACAAGAAGAAAATGTAGTTCACCCATTGCAGTCTGTCAGCCTTAACTGAAGAAAGGCTAATTTATGTAAGCAAATAGTAAAGCAAGAATCAGTTAGGGTACCTTTACACGCCGCGACGGCAGGCTGGATACATCGCGCTACAAGCTACAATTGTAGCTTGTAGCGTCCATATCGCCTGTAGTAGCGGCGTCTGAAGAGGCGACGCTACAGCCGGCGACAGATACATCTGTTTATGGTCTCTGCTCATAAACTTAAGGCAACATCGCCGATTGTAGCGAGCTGTATCGGCGTGTAAAGAACCAACGGAAGGCAACTCTGGACACCCGGCGATGTGGCTGCCATGTATCTAAGGCGTGACACAGTCGCCATGTTACCGCGCCCCATCTGCGATCATTGGAGGTCGCTCCTGCTTTATGATTGGTAGTCGCAGCATAGGGCGGGATATTTAAGGAGCTGACCAGTCACACTACACAATTACTCGAGCGTGCTGTATTAACCAGCCTCCTGCGATGCCTGGCCAATCCTGATGATATTGCGCTGTCCTATCATCATACGGACGGCTCGTAATCCAAGATTGTTGCACGCCTATGTGCTATCCCTGCTGCACCGGGTCCGCCCATAGTAGCTTGTTGGAGCGGTGTGTAAACATGGTACGCTACGCTACAGATGGCTACTTCCGCCACCTGGCGATGTAGCCAGCTATAGATGTAGCGTAGCGTAGCGCACCTTATCGCGGCGTGTAAAGATGGTGCGTTGACCGTTTGTAGCCGTTCGGGCGTGCTCGTGCACGCGAAGTAGCGCGATGTTTCCAGCCTGCCGTCGCGGCGTGTAAAGGTACCCTTAGAGTGTGCTGAGCCAAGCAGCAATTTTCAGGCCGGGCATGGAGTCAAGCTGACATCTTTTATGTTCTTAAACTGAAGCACACATCATACAGATACAGAAAGGCATTTTAAGAGCTTAACAAGTGGGCACTAAGTGAGACCATTACACAGCAGGTACGAGGGTTCCACTCTACTTCTACGTTCTTACTGGATCTGTCAGTTAGGTGATGCACATTAAGAAAGCTGTGCCACTTCACTGATCTTAATCAGTTATGGTAGCATCACTCGGCATTACTAAATGGAGGTATGCAGGTAATAATACAACCCCCTATAGCAAGAACCCTGTCTACTCATAGAGTAAGGTAAGTGGAAGCAATATGCTTAAACTTAACACTCTCACCCTCTCCTTTTACAAGTAAATAATGAGAACCTGTCAGCATTATTTAGCAAAATGAAAGACGCGGCCATAATATTGCTGTTATACGGACTAAACTGATACCTTATGTCAGGGGGAGGGAACCATTTTTCTGCCGTGGGCCATTTGGAAACTTCTACAATCTTTCAGGGGCCGTACAAAATTATCAACTTTAAAATTACCCGCTATATTTGGTTAAACTATCAACTCCCCCTACTGTGGTGGCTGGAGCTGCTTCTCTTTGGTGCGGGTGATATTGGCCATGTTGCATCTCAACTGCTTTTCCAGGTTTGCTGGAGTCATAGACATTCACAGGAGAGGCTGGGAGCATATACCTCACCGGGGAGGCTGAGTCTGGGGCATAGAGGACACTGGAGAGGTGGATTTACAGGGCAGACAGTCAGCAAAACGCGTCTGCCAGTCTGAGCACTGGGGCCCCAAGGAATCTGCCCGAGGGCCTCAAAAAAGTCATGGTTCAGGTTCCCCATCGCTGAAGAGATCGGATCTCTGGTTCTTGTTTACGTAGCTTTTGAAGTTCTCTAATGACCGCTCTGTCAATTGGACAAGACTGGGGGTGGTGTCTTCTTCTTAGAATGTGCCATTCTACTTGACTCCTGTGGGTCTATGATAGGCAGTAATCTTTCATAACCCAGGAATTTTTTGTTTTCGTTTTTGCTCCCCTGCTTCCAAGAGCTATAACTTTTTTATTTTTCCATCAATATAGACATATGAAGGCTTGTTTTTTGCAGGACGAGTTGTACTTTCAGATGCAATACAGAAAAATGGGATACAAATTCCAAATGCGGTAAAACTGCAAACAAAGTGCAATTACACGTTTGTTTTTTGGGTTGTTTATTCGCCATTATCACTATATGGTAAAACTGACATGACGGTGCGATGCCTCAGGTCGGTTCGAGCTTGTAGATAGCAAACATGTTTACTTTTACTGGTATCTAAGCGGTGTAAAAAAACTCAGAAGTTTGAAAAAAAAAAAAGAACCACACTTTTTGCGCCATGTTCTGCAACCCGTAGCGTTCTCATTTTTCGGGATCTGGGGCGGTGTGATGGCATATTTTTTGCGGCTTGAGCTGATGTTTCTAATGGTATCAATGTTGGGGCGACCAAAAAACGTAATTTTGGCATTTGGACCTTTTTTTCCGTTACACAGTTTTCAGCTCTCAATAATTGATTTTATATATTGATAGATCGGGCATTTCTGAACGCGGTGATACCAAATGTGTATTTTTTTTTAATACTTTTATTTTGAATGGGGGAAAAGGGGGATGAACTTTTAGGAGTTTTTTTATCGTATTTTTAAAAACTTTATGTTACAATTAATTCTTTGTTTTACACAGCCCCATAGGACACCAGACTGCTGCACAGTCCGATTGCTTGTGACAGGTTCCGATGAGTTGCAGCACATCGGGACCGGTCACAAATGCGTACTGTGAATGGTTGGCAGCGTTTACCAATCACTCACAGGAAGTGATCCGTGACAGCTTCCGGGGTCAAGCCAGGATCCTGGGCTGTCAAGTGAGCACCGGAGATGTTGCCATCTTATCGAGGGATCTCTGATGCAGGCAGTTTTGGATCTCACTGTCAGTGATTGACAGCGGGATCCAAGGGGTGAACGGCACTAATCAGATACCAGATCCGATTGGTGCTGATGAGATCAGCTGAGATGTCAGGTGTTTGATGTGAGCGCTGCACCGAAGCTCACATCAAACACCGGGACCTGCCCCACGATGTCCTCCTACATCATGGGTAGGGAAGGTGTTACACACAGTCATTGGGGTGGGCGGCACATGGACAGTGTGATTCCATGCCTTTCAATAAAGTGGTGTCGGGGAGGCACATGCGCAGATTGAGGTCTTGACTCAATAACATCTTCGTTAAGCTGAAATCTCTATCTGCACATGTGCTACTTCAGGCACCATTTTACTGAAGACTGAATGAAGAAGGAAAGAGCTGTCATTAAAAGAAAACTTCAGAGGTTGATTAAACATGAACAAAAAATTAGACTCCTCCATGTAAGGTATCAGTTTAATCCATAGAACAGCGCCATGCCTTTTCTTTATATTGCTAAATCCCACTGACAGGTTGTCAGAATTTCAGGTTTTCCATTTGAACCTTCTGTGTCTCTTACCTTCTTCAAGATAGCGTCTGGTGCTTCATTATGACCTTGAGGTTCCTTTCTGCCCTATCTATTTAAATTCCAGTTCTGCATTCATGCCTTGGCTGAGTATGTTGTCTTCTACCTGGCTCTTTAGTGTCATGCTGGACTTTCTCCTCTCACATCTACTTCTGCAAGGTCCTAGCTGCTGCTGCTCAAGTCTTTTTGGCTGATTCTTGCTCCTCCTAGAATCCGGTTCTTGCTTTTCCTGCAGCTAGTAACCTGTGCTCTAGAGTCTCATTGTGTCTCCTGGATTAAGCTTCTGTTACAACCCCTAGCTTCAGGAGGAACTCTTCTATTTTGCCAGCCAAACTGCTAGTGTCTGTATTTTCTCCATATTAGCCTGTATTGATGCTATTGTGTACACTTCCAAAGGACTTCAGTTTCCATTCGGACTGCTCTGCAAGAGACTGCTCTGGACTTAATTGCAGCATAAATGTACACAAGCTCCTTTTGCTTAGCTGCAGTGCAGACTGCGCTGCTTAAGACTGTTTTCGAGACCACTGCGATCACATTATTTTCTTCAATACCTGTGTATACCTGTATTTACTTCAATACATGCTGACACAAGCACTGGGTTGGCCACGCTTTACATGAACTATTTTGGGACTAAGCAATACTTTGCGCTAGTTTTTCACTTATCACATTATACTTGCACTTGTACTTGTCAATCTTGCTGCACATGTGTGAAAAACAACTTAAACTCAAGCCTTGTTGCTGTCTTTTCTCCAATCCCTCACCATCAGGTTCCAAAAGTTTCCACTAATCAGGTCCCTTTTAAAAAAGATGCCTCTTTTAAAGGTTTTAGAATAGGATAGGAAATAAGTACTCAATCAATCGATGCTCAATATTTGGGACCTTCCCCATTACGAGAATGAGTATCCCAAAGTTTATTGTGTAAAGGAAAAGATATAGATAGTCAAAGTATTTACGTACATGGGGGGAAATAAGTATTGAAGAGTCACCAATTTTCAAAGTAAATATATTTTTAAAAGTGCTATTGACATGAATTTCTTAACAGATGTTAGTAACAAGCCAACCAATAAAAATATTTATTTTTATTTATATTGTGCCAACATATTCCATAACATTTTACAATTCAAAGGGAACATATACAGACAAAATCAGACATTACAGAATAACACAATTTAACAGATACAAAGAGTAGTGAGGGCCCTGCTTGCAAGCTTACAATCGATAAGGAAATAGGGGAGGCACGAAAGGTAAATGGTATTAAAGGCTTGTATTGTCTGTTCTAGCCATCAAAATAATAAAAAGGGTATTCAAACAAAACTGCATGAACCTATCACCAGCCAGTATGTGTACAAGTACAGTTACAGAGTGATATTAAGTGTACGGCGGCTGGGTAAACAAATGAAAAATAAATAGGACCATATTTCAAAGAAAATATTGCAATGGCAAAACAGGAATAGTTAGGCAAGTAAAGTGATAGGCTAGTCTAAAGAAATGCATTTTTTAGGGCACACTTAAAACTGTGGTATTGGGAATTAACCGAATTGTTCTTAGTAATGAGTTCCAGAGAACTGGTGTAGGTCCCCAGAAGTCTTGGAGACAGAAGGTGGGAGGTCCAGATTATAGAGGATTTCAGTCTTAGGTTATTAGAGTTCTGTGATAGACAGATGAGGAAAGAGATGAAGGGTGGTGTAGAACAGTGGAGAGCTTTGTGAGTGAAAGTGATAAGTTTGTATTGTACTCTGTAGTGGACGGGCAACCAATACATTAACTGGCACAAAGTAGAGGCATCGGTGTAGCGGTTGGAGAAGAATATGATCCTGGCTGATGCATTCAGGATGGATTGGAGAAAGGAGAGTTTAGTAAGAGGGAGACTGATGATGAGAGTTGCAATAGTCCAGATCACAATGAATAACAGAGACAAAATGAGTTTTTGCATTCAACAGTAAAAAAAAGATCAAATTCAAGAGATGTTTTTGAAATGTAGGTGACATGAGTTAGTGATGGACTCTAGAGAGTGAAGGAGAGACATGAGTCAAATATAACCCATAGACAGTGGACATGCTACTGGGGAGTAATGGTAGAACCACACACGTAAATGGTAATATTGGGTTTAGGAAGGTTAGTAGAGGAAGTAAACATGAGAAGTTCAGTTTTTTTACTGATTCAGTTTTAGGTACAAAGAGGACATTATGTTAGAGAGAGCAGACAGACAACCATTGGTATTTTGTAATAATGAAGGGGTGATGTCAAGAGACAATATGTATAACTGGGTGTCATCAGCATACAGATGGTACTGAATCTGATGGTTTGTCCAATAGAGGCAGTGGATAGATAGCAAAGGCAGCAGAGAACTGAACCACGAGGAACCTTGATAGTTAAGAGGAGTCGGCAAAAGACACAGAAAATCAAGTAGCTGAAGGGCTGGAGAGAAGAGAATACTAGGAGAATGGTCAATTTTTTCTTTACAATAATTGGCCAGATCATCCATGCTGAGCTTCGTGGTTGGACCAAAGAGTGAATGAAAAGTGTCTAACAGTAATATAGGACTGTTTAATAGTGAAATGGTGAGGGTGTTGAAGTAAGGTTGTTTGGATTGAATGTTGTAAGCATACATTTATAATGTGTGAAATCTTCATCCAGATTGGATTTTCTAAAAACAGACATTCAGTGCACCTGGAGCACCACTATAGAAAACGGTTTGGTGCTAAAGAACCACTATGTACAGCGCAAGCAATCAAATAGTGTCAGCTTCAAATCCCCCAAGACTAGTAAAAACAAAAGTTATGTTAAAAAAAAAAAAAGTAAATAAAACACTTGTTCAAATTACCCCCCCTTTCCTTGTGCCCCATTGAAACTAACACAATAAAAAAATACACATTTGTTATTTCCAAGTTCATAAATGCCCAATTTATCAAAATCTAAAATAAATTAATCTAATCGGTAAACTGGGGAACGGGATAAAACTTCAAACCACCAGAATTACACTTTTTGGGTCGCAG
The DNA here is from genome assembly GCA_033576535.1 of Allobates femoralis. Taxonomy (NCBI): domain Eukaryota; kingdom Metazoa; phylum Chordata; class Amphibia; order Anura; family Aromobatidae; genus Allobates; species Allobates femoralis. The sequence goes on from JARQOC010000003.1 coordinate 576,710,155, forward strand.
TAACATTGCAATTAAATGCAATAAAAGGCAATCAAAACAATGAATAGGCACCAAAATGGTATAATTAAATACATCACTCAGAATGCGAAAAATAGCCCAAGATCCTTAAAAATGAGAACATTACAAGTCTCGGAAACTGGAGCCAAAATCATAAGTTTTTTTTTAATTGACAAATTTATTACATTTTTCACAATAAAAATCTACACGTTTGGAATCAATAAACTCATAAAGATGTGGGGAATCTTATTTTCTGCTCAGTTTTAACATACCGTATATACTCGTGTATAAGCCGACCCGTGTATAAGCCGACCTCCCTACTTTTGCCCCCAAAACCTGGGAAAATCTATTGACTCGCGTATAAGCCGAGGGTGGACCCCAGCACAGGTATACAGCCCCCAGCAGTGGTATACAGGCCCCAGCAGTATGATATACAGCAGCCCCCAGTGGTATATACAGCAGCCCCAGTGGTATTGCAGCCCCTATATACAGCAGCCCCAGTGGTATTGCAGTCCCAGTGGTGTATACAGCAGCCCCTATATACAGCAGCCCCAGTGGTATTGCAGCCCCAGTGGTATTGCAGCCCCTATATACAGCAGCCCCAGTGGTATTGCAGCCCCAGTGGTGTATACAGCAGCCCCTATATACAGCAGCCCCAGTGGTATTGCAGCCCCAGTGGTGTATACAGCAGCCCCTATATACAGCAGCCCCAGTGGTATTGCAGCCCAGTGGTATTGCAGCCCCTATATACAGCAGCCCCAGTGGTATTGCAGCCCCTATATACAGCAGCCCCAGTGGTATTGCAGCCCCAGTGGTATTGCAGCCCCTATATACAGCAGCCCCAGTGGTATTGCAGCCCCAGTGGTGTATACAGCCCCAGTAGCAGTATATTGCAGCCCCAGCGGTAGTATACAGCAGCCCCCGTAATCCAGGGCCCCCCCAGCCTGACTCCGGTCACCTGTAAAGGAAACTATACTTATCACAGTGCCGCTGTCTGTCCGCGCCCGCTCGCACACGCTCGCAGCTGCCGTACGCGATCCTCCATCTTCATGCCTCTTCTTCCTGTTTCCTGTGCTCGTCGCAGGGAATGACGTCATTGCCTGCGACGAGCACAGAAACAGGAAGAAGACGCAAGATGGAGGATCGCGGTCGGCAGCTGCGAGCGGGTGCGAGCGGGCGCGGACAGACAGCGGCACTGTGATAAGTATAGTTTCCTTTACAGGTGACCGGAGCGAGGCTGGGGGGGCCCTGCATTACGGGGGCTGCTGTATACCGATGTATACATCGGTATGTACCGATGTATACATCGGTATACAGCACTGACTCGCGTATAAGCCGAGGGGGGTACTTTTCAGCCCAATTTTTGGGCTGAAAAACTCGGCTTATACGCGAGTATATACGGAATGTTTTACATATTATCAGAGACATCTGGTTAGAAATCAGGTCAATAGTACTTTTAAAAATATATTTACTTAAAAAGTTTGTGATGTTTTCAATACTTATTTCACCTGCTGTTTCTCCATAAGTCCCATATACAGGATGGGCCATCTATATGGATACACCTAAATAAAATGAGAATGGTTGGTGATATCAACTTTATGTTTGTGGCACATTAGTATATGAGAGGGAGGAAACTTTTCCAGATGGGTGGTGGCCATGGCAGCCATTTTGAAGTTGGCCGTTTTGGATCCAACTTTATTTTTTTCAATGGGAAGAGGGTCATGTGACACATCAAACCTATAGAGAATTTCATAAGAAAACCAATGGTGTGCTTGGTTTTAACGTAACTTTATTATTTCATTAGTTATTTTCAAGTTTCTCTTTGTTTACAGTCACTGACATGTCGCAAAGGTTAACATGTGAGGAGTGGATAGAAATTGTGTTGATGTCTGGTAAACGCAGTACCCGGGTCATTGCAGTAGATTTCAATGCAAGACACCCTACGACACCACCCATCTCCCATGCTACAGTTAGCAAACTGCTTGCCAAATTTTGTGAAACAGGTTCAGTGTTGGATTTGCCAAAATGTGGATGCAAGAAAATTGTCACTAATGAAGAAATATCAGTGCTAATGAAGAAATATCAGTGGCTGTCCTAGCTTCATTCAGCAAGAGCCCACAGCGTAGCACTCGCCGCATGTCACTTGAGAGTGGCGTCAGTCAAACATCCCTTAATCAGATATTTGCTAATCACAAATGGCACTCTTACAAAATCCAGCTGCTGCAGCATCTCATCGAGGATGACCCAGATCGGCACACTAAATTTGTAGAATGGGCAAAACAAAAATTGGAACAAGACCCTCAGTTTATACAGAACATTATGTTTAGTGATGGGGCAAACGTTTTTGTGAATGGTGAAGTTAACAAACAAAACCACCGCTATAGGTCTGTCACTAACCCACAGAGGATAGAACACAAAAATTGATGGTATGGTGTAGTATATGGGGTACAAAGATAGTGGGGCTATTCTTCATCAATGGAAACCTCAATGCCACAGCATATTTGATATTGCTACATGATGATGTATTGCCCTCTTTATGCACTGAAGATGGCACATTCCCTGAGTTTTTCCAACAAGATGGTGCACCACAATGTTATGGTGTCAGGTCCGAGCATTCCTACATGAACAGTTTCCTGAAAAGTGAATTGGCCTTCGTGGGCCAGTTGAGTGGCCATCAAGGTCTCCCGATCTGACCCCTTAGACTTTTATTTTTGGGGTCATCGGAAGGCAATTGTCTATGCTGTGATGATACAAGATGTGCAGCATCTGAAACAACGGATACTGGAAGACTGTGCTAGCATTTCTTCTGCGCTGTTGCTATCAGTGTTTCAAGAGTAGGAGAAGAGGGTTCCATTGACAATCCAACACAAAGGGCAGCACTTTGAACACATTTTATAAGTGGTCATAAAATTGTAAGTAACTCATGAAAGAATAAAGTTATGTTAAAATCAAGCACACTATTTGTTTGTCCTATGAAATTCTCAATAAGTTTGATGTGTCACATGACCCTCTTCCCATTAAAAAAAAAGAAAATTGGATCCAAAATGTCTGACTTCACCACCCATCTGGAAAAGTTTAAAAGTTTTTCTCCCTCCCATATTCTAATGTGCTACAAACAGGAAGTTGAAATCACCAACCATTCCCATTTAATTTAGGTGTATCCATATAAATGGCCCACCCTGTACAATTAGTAATGAGCCCCCCAACTTGTTGCAGCAGGCTAATCATCAACCTCACTACTTTTCCTAGAAATGTTCTAACAGTAGTAGCACACCATGGGATGTTACACAGCATTTTTTTAGTACAAAAAAAGCAAGTAACAACAATGATACTCCCTTACTTTAGCTCATATAAACTATCTTCTGCACTTGAGTGGGCCTCGCTGAACCCTGTAACAGCTGCCTGCTAACATAGTGGACGTATGTTTGGCTATGCACCATTGTGAACTATAGTCCAAACTGATCATAGTAATGCACTATACGGTAGTTTCTATTGGTGGACTCACATCTGCATTACCAAATAGTGAGGTTTCATAGACAATTCATAGACATTTGTGGTAAGACATGTGACATAGTTAAAAAAAAATATATATATAAATGTGAGATTAAGTTTTTCAAACGGAAAAACCATTCAAATAGAATTCCCTTCTGAAGTATGAGGATCATCACTGTTTGCTTTACATGAATGTGTCCTACTACTGTAGTATAAAAGCTTCTGTTTGTGCTTAGCTTGACGTCTTCAGAAAAATACTCATCTATTAAGTAACCCGGTCAAAGATCAGAACGCAATAGTATGTTAAGGGAACAGGGCACACACTCCAAGATGTCTTCAGTGATATTTCATCTAAGACAATGGAAGGTGGACTCTATTATGTCTCATCACCACACACATTCATGACCTTTGCTTCAGCCGACAAGCTAAGTCACTGCACAGATCTCCAGGCGATGTAAGCAACTTGAAGGCTAAAGACCTAATCACAGCAAACTTCTGACAAACTGGGATTTATACATGCCTTCTGGTCTTTATAAAAAGCCTTATCAGAATATATTAAACATATCCAGTACTTCCTTTTCTTCAATTACCATTCTTATAAAGAGGATTTTAAAATGGTTAAAAGATTACATACACCGTGTGCACAGTAAATATTTCTTTGTGTTCTATAATGTTCATAAGGTTCAATCCTGGCCTGATAGCTGTACATAGATGATCTCACAGTGAGACTGAAAGCTCCCGTGTCTTTTATGCCTCACAGTTGGCATTAGTTTTCAGATCTTTGAACGGACAGCATTTAATTGCATACACATTACATCTCTTTGTTGTGACTGGAGTTGGTTTTATTGTTTTTTTTTCATTGTGCTGCGTGATGGTAGAAGAGTGAGCCTGTCTGCACATAACGTTTTGCTAAACTTGTCATCTTTTGGCAGATGTTAGTCTATGTCATCCCTGCAATTGATTGAAGGCCATCATTTATATAATTCATTATATAAAGCATCAAATATATGTGCGGCATCTGTAAAGTGAGAAAAGTTTTGGATCTGCAAGCAGACTCCCCTTTGAAGGAGCAGATGAATTATCACAATATTGAGGCAAGAAGAACACAGGGAGCCCAACTAGAACACTGTTCTGAACCCTCCATTGTTTCAATATCGACTTAAAGACAAGGTACCATGCAGATTACTTACAGACAGGTCCTGTGGATGCTCAGAAGAAGACATTGCCGCAGCTAACTGTGGGATCGCGTGGAGGGTAAGAAAGTGTGTGTGATGTGTTTGTGGTGCTTTTTTGCAACAATTCATCAATAAAAAAACGGAGCACAAACGCTCTGTCTGAATTTAGCCTTAATGTTTGAAAAGGAGGCATTCTGCTATAAGTTAAGTGTTTTCCTTTATACAGGCTCAGCAATCTATTCCTTTTTTTGTTGTTTAACTATTAAAGGGAACCAACCACCTCAGATGACGACTATAAGCTGTTAATACATGTCCCTGCACCCTACCTACACCATTCCACCTATGTTTTTCTTCAGAATATTGATAAATGTAAACCGAAATAAACACTTTATAAAATTACATGCCTGCGTACTTCTGGGCGTCTCCTTCTGGGTCAGTTACTAGAGGGCTGTGTCTCCAGCAGCATGACTGGCTTCTCTAGCCCTCCCTCTTACTTTGCAGGACGTCACATGAAGGGACGGGAGCTGCCTTGCGTGCCCGCCCACTGATAGATAACATCACGCCCTTCATGTGATGTCCTGCAAAGTAAGAGGGAGGGCTAGAGAAGCCAGTCATGCTGCTGGAGACACAGCCCTCTAGTAACTGACCCAGAAGGAGACGCCCAGAAGTACACAGGCATGTAATTTTATAAAGTGTATATTTCGGTTTACATTTATCAATATTCTTAAGAAAAACATAGGTGGAATGGTGTAGGTAGGGTGCAGGGACATGTATTAACAGCTTATAGTCGTCATCTGAGGTGGTTGGTTCCCTTTAAATGAAAAATAAATTAGGCATTCAGGCTTAATATGACCAGGCACATTCCTCATGGGCCTTTCTGCCTTATGTCTCAGTGCGCTCCCTGGCCAACCTGATAAATTCCAAAATTGATTTTCTTGTTTTATTCTGGTCCTTGGGTGGCCTAACAATATCCTGGCATTAGCCAGCGTCAGGATTGTGGTCATGATACACAAAAGTCTTTCTGTGAAGCAAATTCTACCTGTCTGATTGACTCACTGGGTAAATGAATTGACTGTCAACCGTCTTAGGACAACTGAAAAGCCAGGTATTACTTCTCTGTAGACTGCTCCCCATATTAAATCACTACTAGGGGATGAAATGTCAAGTGCTGGCTTTTAATTATTATGCTACTAATTGCATTATTCAAAAAAGCTGAACTACCCCTAATTAGCACATAGGCTGCCAAGATTTCCCCAAATTCCACATGACATGTCTAGAGTTGCATACTTTTTTCCTACTGTCTTGCTCAAATGATGTACAAGAAACTACTCATAAGGCAGCATCAGAAAAAAATTACCATCAGCAGCCAGATACAAAACCAACACTGCACGGTGACTTGCCATGCACATATTGGGCCTGCATAGGACGCCATTCACACTGATACATATGATGCAGAGTGTCTGATAGCTACCCATCGGTCCTACCACCTGACCAAACGGGCCGCCCAGTGCAATGCATCCGCACCATTGGATGAACGGTGCCCCAGGGGCCCAACCACACTCCGCAAACAATAAAAAAGTGCAAAAAGTTTTCTGATGCTGCCCTATGAGTAGTTTTTTGTACATATTTTGTTAGGACTCGTGAGCATGGGGATCGGTGACGTGGATGACGAGCTTAAGTGTCTTGGCCAATACATGAACCAATGCCCAATATAAAAGTTTTTTTGTTTATTATAAAAAACGTTTTGCACTTTTTTATCGTGTGGGGGGTGCGGTTGGGCCCCATGGGGTGCTGTTCATCCAGTGGTGCGGAGACATTGTACTGGGCGGCTCCTTTGGTCAGGTGGAAAGACCGATGGGTAGCTATCAGACACTCCGCATCATATGTATCAGTGTAAATGGCGTCCTATGCAGGCCCAATATGTGCATTGGAAGTCACTTCCCACATGTCTTTGTAGGTAGAGGTGATTTTATCTGCCTTCACCTGGGCTTGCTCTACATAATGGGTTCTGATTGCATTCTGCCAAGTGCAGTGTTGGTTTTGAATCTGGCTGCTGATGCTAAGTTACTTCCTCAAATGAGTAAAGAAAAATAGCAACACAGCATTCACTGCAGGGAGGAAAAATCAATCCAAGCAGGCTTCAAGTGCTTGACATACAGACAAAAGATAAGGATTGCAGCACTCCTTTAAACTGAACGTGGGCTTTTTAAATTAAAATTGCCACCTTGACCAGTGGCTATGCTGCATTCTGTGAAGATGGCTATAATCCCACTACACTCGCTGTCACAGAGAATGGGCATCTGTGATTGGCTGCTGGAGTAAGCTGAAACCATATTCTACCATACTAGAATGTATGGGCTGATTGCAGATTACTAAAATAGCCAATCGCAGATGCCCTTTCTGTGTGACAGCGTCTGTGATTGGTTGTTGAGCTCCTCACACATATAGTAGTGTAAAAACAAATAAATAATAAAAAAATGACGTATCGCTCTGTATTTTTGATTCTCAGCACAGATAAAGTGGACAGCTACCGGCTTTATCTTGGCTGTCAATCAAAATACAGGAAAGCCCATTATTTTTTTTAAAATTATTTAAATAAATCATTTAAAAAAATGTGTAGGTTTCTGCCTATTTTGACCGCAAACCTAGGTAAAACCAGACATCTGGGTGCTGGGATTCTCAGCGTGGTAAGGCCCAAGTGTTCTGGGCCTCCCACGCTGAAAACCGCAGACCACAGCTGCCCCTGAAAATGGCGCATTCATTGTAGGGCCATTTCCAGGCTCTTCCAGCGGCCCTGGTGGCAGAGGCACACCAAGTAATACTAGGTTTCTATTGCCAGCTGGTATTAAGCCCTAAGATTCCTAATTTCAGGCCAAGTTAGACTCAGAGACCGCAGGGATGACATCCTCTCCTCATGCTCTCTGATCACTGAATGACTGTGCAGACAGCTGTGACTGTAAGAGGTAATGTCACTGTTGGACAGCGTTGTGGTGACTATGGCAACGCTGTCCTGGGTTGACCTCAGTTACTTGGATGCTAGCTCCACGATCTCATAACACTGAATGAATGAGCTGCAGGGATAGTTGCCCCTAACTTAGATCATCCCAGGACAGCGTTGCCATAGTAACCGCAATGCTGTCCAAGGGTGACGTCACCACTTACAGCTGCAGCTCAGTCATTCAGAGCAGAGCTAGTGCGCAGGCGCCAGATTCCCAACTCTGACATCTGCATACAGCAGAACACAAAATAGGGCGGGATCTGGTGCCTGAAGTTCACGCAGGTGCAATGCTGACAGATGCTCTGGCAACACTCCAGCAGAGATCTGGGGATCGGTGTGAACAAAGAAGAATCTGTGCCGGCACCGAAGAAGAGATTACAAAGAGAGAAGAGGAGGCGCCAAGAACTTAGAAGAGGCGGGGAAGACCAGTGAAGAAGTGAGGTCCAGACACAGTGACAAGACTCATCAAACCCTAAAAGTATTCATTTACATACACAGTAGGAAACTTGATAAAGTGACTAGCTGAAGAGCCCGACGTTGGCTGGGCATAGTAACTCACTGTTCTTAGTTATAATAAAATAGAATCATTATTTTGCACATAAATGTCTGACTCTAGATCCTTCCCCTCCGTAGAATGTTGTCTGGTTCTGCCTCTAGATCTTCCTCCTCCATAGAATGTTGTCTGGTTCTGTCTAGCTCCTCCCCTTCACAGAATGTTGTCTTGATCTGCCTATAGCTCCTCCCTCTCCATATAATGTTGTCTTATTCTGCATATAGTTCCTCTCACTCCACAGAATGTTGTCTGCTTCTGCTTCCCCTCCACGGAATGTTGTCCAGTTCTGTGAGGAGGTGGGCTATGAAGTGGGCGTGGCTAATATATTTTTTATATATATATATATATATATATATATACATATATATATATATATGTATATGTATATATATAAAGAGAGAGAGAAAAAAAAGAGAAAATATATATATTTGGATTATTTAGGTGTACAGGAGGGGTAGGGGGATTGTAGCCACCTTCACAGAATGCAGCATAGGCACTGCTGAAGGTAGCACTTTTCAGTCTAAAAAGGCTTAGGGGGGTGACAGGTGCACTTTAAAGATGTAAAAAGATGCCTTTACTCGGGCCCTCAGGTACAGATGGCAGCGTTTCAGTCCCAAATAACTTTTTTTCCAGCAACACTTACGGGTGTCTCAGGTCTTTTTATATATCTTTCTTAATACATGTCCATTAATACATTAACAATTTACAGTAAATCAAACAACAGTGCAATTAAAGTATTTCCCCATTACAGTGCCAAAACATATTTCCAACAAAGCTGATGTGCTTACATCAATGTTACTGTTATACAGTTCCTATTATATTATTACTCTAATTGGAAGTTTCAATGCACGTTCGTTTTCAATTCAATATTTATGTTACACTACAATCTCACCCATGCCTGCCATATTGTTGGGATTCCAGCGTCCCAGAGGTGGTAAGGAGCATGCGCCGTACTTTCGGTATGTTATGCTACCTAGGCAATGTAGGCAATGCTGGGAGTGTCCCATGCCCCATCCTAGTGCTCCTGCACATGCGCTGTTTGATATTTCACTCCCAGCTGCTATATGGCTTGGATGGACTACTATCTATTGTATGTTATCACTGTTTCATTTGTCTGTACTATACTGTCGTTAACTACAATGTGTTCTTCCAATATGCTATGAAAAGCACTGCAAAGGTCGATCACATTATATACAGTTGTGGCCAAAAGTATTGACACCCCTGCAATTCTGTCAGATAATACTCAGTTTCTTCCTGAAAATGATTGCAATCACAAATTCTTTGGTATTATTATCTTCACTTAATTTGTCTCCAATGAAAAAACACAAAAGAGAATGAAGCAAAAAGCAAAACATTGATCATTTCACACAAAACTCCAAAAATGGGCCAGACAAAAGTATTGGCACCCTCAGCCTAATACTTGGTTGCACAACCTTTAGCCAAAATAACTGTGATCAACCGCTTCAGGTAAGCATCAATGGGTTTCTTACAATGCTCTGCTGGAATTTTAGACCATTCTTCTTTGGCAAACTGCTCCAGGTCCCTGATATTTGAAGGGTGCCTTCTCCAAACTGCCATTTTTAGATCTCTCCACAGGTGTTCTATGGGATTCAGGTCTGGACTCATTGCTGGCCACCTTAGAAGTCTCCAGTGCTTTCTGTCAAACCATTTTCTAGTGCTTTTTGAAGTGTGTTTTGGGTCATTGTCCTGCTGGAAGACCCATGACCTCTGAGGGAGGCCCATCTTTCCCACACTGGGCCCTACATTATGCTGCAAAATTTGTTGGTAGTCTTCAGACTTCATAATGCCATGCACACGGTCAAGCAGTCCAGTGCCAGAGGCAGCAAAGCAACCCCAAAACATCAGGGAACCTCCGCCATGTTTGACTGTAGGGACCGTATTCTTTTCTTTGAATGCTTCTTTTTTTCTCCTGTAAACTCTATGTTGATGCCTTTGCCCAGAAAGCTCTACTTTTGTCTCATCTGACCAGAGAACATTCTTCCAAAACGTTTTAAGGCTTTCTCAGGTAAGTTTTGGCAAACTCCAGCCTGGCGTTTTTATGTTTCGGGGTAAGAAGTGGGGTCTTCCTGGGTATCCTACCATACAGTCCCTTTTTATTCAGACGCTGACGAATAGTACGGGTTGACACTGTTGTACCCTCGGACTGCAGGGCAGCTTGAACTTGTTTGGATGTTAGTCGACGTTCTTGATCCACCATCCGCACAATCTTGCGTTGAAATCTCTCTTCAATTTTTCTTTTCCGTCCACATCTAGGGAGGTTAGCTACAGTGCCATGGGCTTTAAACTTCTTGATGACACTGCGCACGGTAGGCACAGGAACATTCAGGTTTTTGGAGATGGACTTGTAGCCTTGAGATTGCTCATGCTTCCTCACAATTTGGTTTCTCAAGTCCTCAGACAGTTTCTTTGGTCTTCTTTCTTTTCTCCATGCTCAATGTGGTACACACAAGGACACACGACAGAGGTTGAGTCAACTTTAATCCATGTCAACTCGCTGCAAGTGTGATTTAGTTATTGCCAACACCTATTAGGTGCCACAGGTAAGTTACAGGTGCTGTTAATTACACAAATTAGAGAAGCATCACATGATTTTTCTTACAGTGCCAATACTCTTGTCCACCCCCTTTTTTATGTTTAGTGTGGAATTATATCCAATTTGGCTTTAGGACAATTTATTTGTGTGTTTTTTCATTGAAGACAAATTAAATGAAGATAATAATACCAAAGAATTTGTGATTGCAATCATTTTCAGGAAGAAACTGAGTATGTTTCCCATGTTCCACGGGAAATGAGGAGACCTTTCAGAGGTTGCAGAGCAGGCAAGATCAAGTCCTGGAGGAGAAAGTTTAAACCTGTGGTCCCATCCATCATCATGGGTAATGTACGATCGCTTGGTAACAAGTCGGATGAACTGCTGGCTCTGAGTAAGACCCAGAAGGAGTTCAGGGAATGCAGTCTCATGTGCTTTACAGAAACCTGGTTGCATGAGGACGTCCCAGATTCATGTGTATCGGTACCAGGGTTTCATATAGTTCGGGCTGACAGGGACAGAGTGAAGTGCGGTAAGAAGAAGGGCGGAGGGATGATACTGTACATTAACAACAGATGGTGTAATCAGGGGCATGTAACAGTAAAGGAGAGACATTGTTGCCCGAACATTGAACTATTAGCAGTGGGCCTCAGGCCTTACTATCTGCCTAGAGAATTCTCTCTTGTTATTGCAGTGGTGTCGTATATTCCACCATCTGCAAATCCAGAGGCAGCTGGGGAAGTACTGTCTGGGGTGATTGCCCGGCTTCAGACGAAACACCCTAACTCTCTAACTATCATTTCTGGGGATTTTAATCGAGCCAAGATCTCATTACCAAAGTTCTATCAATATGTCAAATCTTCTACACGGATCAATTATATATTGGATCTCCTCTATGCCAGTGTTAAGGATGCTTACTCATCATCTGCATTGCCCCCCCTGGGGAAATCTGACCACAACCTCATACTATTGTCTCCAGCCTATCAACCAGTTGTCTGCAAACAACCAGTGACAATTAAACAGATAAGGAAGTGGTCTCCGGCAGCAGAGAAGAGGTTACAAGACTGCTTTGATTGTACAGACTGGGAGGTGTTATGTGCCAGGGAACATAATGATGATGTTAATGAGGTTACTGGGAGAGTTACTGATTACATCAACTTTTGTACTGACAATATTGTACCTATTCAGGAGATTCGGTGTTATGCAAACAACAAGCCTTGGATTACAAAAGAATTGAAACATCTACTAAACAGAAAGAAAAAAGCTTTTAACAGCAAAGACAAGGAGGAGATGAAAACTGTACAGAGAGACTTAAAGGGGAAAATTAAAATTGCTCGTGAAGCATTCAGAATTAAATTGGAAAATAAATTGTCACACAACAACTCCAGAGAAGTGTGGGCGGGAATGAAGCTATTGACTGGGTTTAAGGCAAGGTCAGATCAGGGGGATGAGGGGCTGATCATGGCTAATGAAATGAATGAGTTTTTCAACAGATTCAATGATAAATGTGCAATGTCAACAGGGGAGAAGGCCGGGGAGCGACAAGCAATATCAACTGGGGGGAGGAAGGTAGAGACTTTCTTGATCTCAGAAAATGATGCGAGGGAACAGTTTAGTAAGCTGGTCATTGGTAAAGCAGCAGGGCCTGATGGTATCTGTCCACGTGTCCTCAGAGTGTGTGCAAATCAGTTGTGCACTGTCTTCCAGCACCTGTTTAACTGGAGCTTACAATCACAGAGAGTATCAGTTCTATGGAAGACTTCTTGCCTGGTGCCGGTTCCCAAGACTACCTTCCCGAGCTCCCATAACGACTATAGACCGGTGGCCTTAACATCGCATGCGATGAAGTCCTTGGAGAGAATTGTACTTGCCTACTTGTGTCCGAGGGTGTCTGCTTTTACGGACCCCCTTCAGTTTGCGTATCGGCAGAGTCTGGGGGTGGACGATGCTGTAGCGTATCTGCTACAAACAGTACATTCCTTTTTGGACAATGATGGAACCACTGTGCGTGCCATGTTCTTCGATTTCTCCAGTGCATTCAATACCTTACAGCCACTATTATTACGTAAAAAGCTGGTTGAAATGGCGGTTGATGAGGGACTAGTGAATTGGATCATTGATTACCTGTCGGACAGGCCACAGTTCGTAAGGTTGGGGGCGGCCGTATCGGATAGTGTTCGGAGCAGTGTTGGAGCCCCTCAGGGAACGGTGCTGTCGCCATTCCTTTTTACGTTATACAGAGCTGATTTTCAGTATAAATCAGACCTTTGTCACCTTCAGAAGTACTCTGATGACTCAGTGATAGTCGGAGGCATTGAGAGAGGCCGGGGGGAGGAGGAATACAGAAGGGTGGTCTCAGACTTTGTTGACTGGTGCCAGGCTAACCATTTAGAACTCAACGTAAAGAAAACCAGGGAGTTGGTTTTGAGTTATGGAAGGTGCAGGAAGGATTGCTTACCTATCACTATTGATGGTCAGGATGTGGAGATGGTGGAGAATTTCAAATATTTGGGGGTTCACCTGGACAGCAAGCTTGATTGGAGGTGCCATATGGAGAAGGTTTGCAAGAAAGGGATGAGTAGACTTTACTTCCTAAGGAAATTAAGGTCGTTTAATGTGTGTAGCAAAATGCTTGAAATGTTCTACCAATCTATTGTGGCGAGTGCAATCTTTGCTGCAATAATATGCTGGGGTAGTAGTGTGCGCACAGCTGACGCTAATAAGCTGAATAAACTTATCAAGAAGGCTAGTGCGGCGGGTGGGTCTACAACTTAGGACTTTCGAGGAGGTATTAGAGGATAGAATTAATAAGAAATGCAAGGCTATAATGAGCAACAATACACACCCGCTCTCTGAACTATTTGCGAAGCAGAAGAGCACATTCAGCAAGCGTCTAATCCAACTAAGGTGTAAAAAGGAAAGATACAGAAAATCGTCTGTTCCGACAGCTGTGGGGATGTTTAACAAATGTATAAGTGTAAAGCATCCCAAGACTATGTGAAGTTCTATGTGTATGGGGGGAATAGGTGAGGTACATGTACCAGTCTACCCACATCTGCTGTCCATATAGACTTATTTTGTAAAGTGTGAAATGTTCTTGATCTTTGTTCTGCTGCTGTAATACTGTAATTTCCTCCGGGATCAATAAAGTTTATCTTATCTTATCTTATTATCTCACAGAATTGCAGGGGTGTCAATACTTTTGGCCACAACTGTACATAGTTATCTCTTTATCCACTCTTCTTTCAGAGTTCATTCCGTCCGTATCTACTCTCTCTCCAACTTCCAAATGGCTGTTATATACCGACCTCCAGGCTCTGCCACTACCTTTAGTGACCAATTCTCCACTTGGCTTCTTCACTTTCTCTCTGCTGACACTCCCACCATCATCATGGGTGACTTTAATATTGCTACTGACACCTGTCAGCCAGCAGCCTTCAAATTCCTTTCACTTACCTCATCCTTTGGACTTACTCAGTGGTCTTCTACAGCCACCCACACAGTCGGACATACACCAGACCTCATCTTCCCCTGCCTCTGTTCCCTAATCTCACAACCTCCCCTTCCCCCTATCTGACAACCATCTACTCACCTTCTCTTCCTCACTGGCCCCCAATGTCCAACCACTAGCACATCCTCGCAGAAACTTTGCACATTTAGACATTCACCGACTCTCAGATTCTCTTCTACCTCTGTCTCCCATATCTTCACTCCATGATACGGACAGTGCCACCACTTTCCAGAATGCCACCCTCACATCAGCCATAGACTCATCCGCCCCTCTCGTTCATTACAAGGTGCAAAGAATCATTAGGCAATCCTGGCACAACAATCTCACCAGGGCTGTGGAGCAGCGTTGGAAGAAAACACACCTGCCAGACGACTTCACTTCTTTCTAACAAGCTACACTCACCTTCAAATCAGCTCTCACCACTTCTAAACAGACCTACTTCACAAACCTTGTATCATACTTATCCTACAACCCCAAACAACTGTTCAGCAGTTTTAACTCTCTCCTCCGCCCACCACTGCCCGCTCTGACCTCCCTCATCTCTGCTGAGGACTTCGCCACATACTTCAAAAATAAGATCGACCAAGCAAGGCAAACCTTTACTGTTCCACCACACCAACCACTCCATCTACCAGACCTCTGCCTTTCCCTCATAACCTCCCTCTCCAACATCACTGAAGGAGAGTTTACTTATCTCCTATCCAAATCACACTTTACCACCTGTGCACTTGACCCTATCCCTTCCCACCTCCTCCTCAACCTCACAAACACACTCATCCCAGCCCTAACCCACCTCTTCAACCTATCGCTGACTTCTGGTACCTTCCTCTGCTTTCAAACATGCCACCATCACACCCATTCTCAAAAAACAAACTTTGACCCAACTGCTATGACGAGCTATTGCCCCATATCGCTGCTCCTGTTTGGTTCCAAACTCCTTCAACAACATGTCCATGCTAAACTATCCTCCCACCTCTCATCTAATTCTCTCCTTGACAACCTATTATCCAGCTTCCGATCCCACTACTCCACCGAAACTGCCCTAACCAAAATTACTAACGACTTGCTCACAGCCAAGGCTAACAGACAATTCTCAATCCTCCTCCTTCTAGATCTGTTGACCACTCTCTGCTACTACAGATTTTGTCTTCCATTGGTAGCAAAGATGTTGCCCCATCCTGGATTGCCTCATACCTTTCTAACCGCACATTTAGTGTTTCCCACTCCCACACAACCTCCTCATCCCACCCTGTCTCTGTTGGAGTCCCACAAGGCTCTGTCCTGGAGCCCCTACTTTTCTCCATCGATAGTCTTGGGCTAGGACAACTCAAAGTCCCATAGCTTCCAGTACCACCTGTACGCTGATAACATTCAGATCTACCTCTCTGGTCCAGATGTCAATTCTCTGCTGTCCAGAATCCCAGAGTGTCTGTCAGTCAGTCATATCCTCCTTCTTCTCCTCCCACTTTCTAAAACTCAATGTAGACAAAACAGAAACTCATAATTTTTCCTCCATGCCATCTTTCATCTTCACCACCTGATCTATGTATTATGGTAAATGGCATTATGCTTTCTCCCACCCCTCAAATTGTCTGCTTTGGAGTAATTCTCGACTCTGCCCAGTCCTTCAAACCACACATCCAAACTCTCGCCACCTCCTGTCGCCTCCAGCTCTAGAATATTTCCATAATCGGTCCTTTCCTCAGCCCTCAATTTACTAAAATTCTTGTACATGCCCTCATCATCTCCCGCATCGACTACTCAACCTCCTCATCTGTGGCCTCCCTGCTAACACTCTTGCACCTCCCCAGTCTGTCCTCAACTCTGCTGCCCGACTAATCCACCTCTCTCCTCGCTACTCCCGTTCTCCTCTCTGCAAATCTCTTCATTGGCTCCCAATTCTCCAACAAATCCAGTTTAAGCTACTAACCCTGATCTACAAAGCCATCCACAACCTGTCTCCTCCCTATATCTCTGAACTAATCTCCCAATATCTTCCCCACGTTATCTTTGATCCTCCCAAGACCTTCTCCTCTCCTCCACACTTATCCGTTCCTCACACAATCGCCTCCAAGATTTCGCCCGAATATCCCCCATCCTCTGGAATTATATGCCCCTAACACGTCCGATTATCCACCACTCTTGGATCCTTCAGACGGAACCTGAAAACCCATCTTTTCAGGAAAGCTTACATCCTGAAATGACTGAGCTGCCGCCCCACCACCACCGGAGCGGTTTCATCCCTGACTTACTGTCTCCTCCCCAATATCCTGTAGAATGCAAGCCCGCAAGGGCAGGGACCTCTCCCCTCTGTACCAGTCTGTCATTGTTAATTTGTTTACTGTAAACCATATCTATAATTTTGTATGTAACCTTTCTCATGTACAGCACCATGGCATTAATGGTGCTATATGAATAAATAATAATAACAACAACAGTTTAACCCACGGATCCAAGGATGTTGGTTTACATAAATGTTACCGTACTTAGGTAAACCATTACTGTGATTAAGAGACACCTAGAGAAGGGCTTTTCCCACACAAAGGCCACTTAACAATGCAGACAGCATGACTATTTCTACCACATGGATGTGTTACTTTTTAGGTTCTGCAGAATAAAGAATCATCCACATCCTGGGGTTAATGAGTAGAGGTTGTCTAGTAGTAGAAAAGCTCTTATGTTTTTAGTAGCACTGGTGGGAAAACCCTGCAGCATTGTCAGTCTGCACGGAGTACAAAAAAAAAAATCAAATAATGTTGGCACAATATAGTCAAAACTTCAGTTAGTAATGAAAGCATAAAAGAATTAGGCTGGAAATTAATATTTAAATTAACTTTCAGGGAACATTATTAATATTGTTATTATTATTTATTTATAGTGCGCCATTGAATCCATGGTGCTGTACATTAGAAAGGGTTACATACAAACAAGTTAAAAATACAATGAACAAACTAACAGTGACGGACTGATACAGAGGGAAGAGAGGACCCTGCCCTTGTGGGCTTACATTCTACAGGGCAGTAGGGAGAGATACAGTAGTTTGGGTCTGCTCTGGTGGTGGTGGAGCGCCGAGCCCAATGAAGGTGGAGTGCCGGGCCCAATGGTGGTGGAGCGCCGGGTCCAATGGTGGTGGAGCGTCGGGTCCAATGGTGGTGGAGCGCCGGGTCCAATGGTGGTGGTGGAGCGCCTGGTCCAATGGTGGTGGTGGAGCGCCTGGTCCAATGGTGGTGGTGGAGCGCCTGGTCCAATGGTGGTGAGGTGGCACCGTGGTCATTGCAGATTGTAAGTGTGGCACGCTAGGGTCCGGTTGCCAGAGATACGCCTGAGGCAAAGAAAGATCTCCAATCAGTTAAGCCCACAAACAACACCTTCCACTCCAGACCTGAAGGAGGAACTCTACAAACTGAGTTCATGAGAGGTCCAGTATAAATTCAGGCCTGAAGGCGGAGCCAGGCAGTGTAGTTTCTGGGAGGACTGTGAAGACATCCTGGTGACGGAGCTGCACTAAGCCCGTACCAGTGAGAGCCGTTAACCAGTGTGAGGGACCCAAGAGTGAAGGTCAGATGCAAGGAGGAGTAGCTAGGGGGAATGGAGCCATACTGGTTCACCCCAGATAAATAGTGCAAAACCCCGAACACGGGCATCCGAGACTGCAAGGAGATCTAGCCTCCCAGCAGTAAAGACCAGACATCAGGGAGAATGCAGATCTCCTAGAGACTGCAGCACCTAAAGGCAAAGCCACATCACAAAGCTCAGGGACCACAGGGAGTGCAGCAGTGACCTGCAGAAGAGCTCCCGCCGCCTGCCATACAGGTGAAGACAGTAGGACAGAGCCAGGGCCTAGCTTCAGAAAAACAGGACGAAGTGTCGGTGATCTGCACTGCTGAAAAGAAGACCAGAACCCAAGGAGTCTGGCGCAATGGTGCTGTTTTATTCCGACGCATTTCAGAGCAGTCTCTGCTCCTTCCTCAGGGACATCCCTGAGGAAGGAGCAGAGACTGCTCAAAAATGCGTCGGAATAAACCAGCACCATTGCAGCAGACTTCTTGGGTTCTGGTCTTCTTTCCAGCAGCGCGGATCACCGAGACTTCGTCCTGTTTTCCAGTTGTTTACCACGTTGCATGTGGAGGTGTGGATCCACCAGCAGCTGCACAAACGCATATACTGGTTGTGGGTTTACACAACCAGACCAGGTGAGCAATTTTTATAGGGCATTTGCCCCTCTCTGCTAAGAGATAAGACCCTATGAGCATTTTGTCTCATTATTCTAGGGCCTAGCTTCAGGCAGCCTAGGATCAGAACAGACACAGCACCACAGGGAGGCCTCATAACTCGCCGGGTGTGGAGATCCCCAACTGCTTCCAGACCACCCAGTGCAGAGTTCCAGAGAACGGGTGATGCTCGGATGAAGTCTTGCAGGTGGTTAGATGAGGAACGTACAAGTGTGGAGGAAAGGAGGTCGTCTTGGGAAGATCAGAGGTTACGAGTTGGATGATATCAGGAGATTAGTTCAGAGATATATGGGGGAAAGATTGTGGATGGCTTTGTAAGTCAATGTTAGGAGTTTGAATTTGATACGCTGGTGAATTGGGAACGAGTGGAGGGATTTGCAGAGGGGAGAAGTGGAGGAATAGCGTGGAGAGAGGTGGATTAGTCGGGCAGCAGAGTTAAGGACAGATTGGAGAGTTGTAAAGGTACCGACACATGCGGCAATATTGCTTGCAAATTCACTGGCAATTTGCTGGTTGCAGTGAAATCAGGGACACATTGTTCCATTTGTACACGGCAACAAAATAGAACAATGTGTCCATGATTTCACTGCAACCAGCAAATTGCCAGTGAAATTGCAAGCAATATTGCCGCGTGTGACGGTACCTTAAGAGTGATGGTAGGGAGGCCACAGAGGAGGAGGTTGCAGAAGTCGAGACGGGAGATGATGAGGGCATGCACCAGCAGTTTAGAAGATTGAGGGTTGAGGAAGTGGCGGATTCTGAAAATATTTTTGATAAGTGTGATGTAATCTATTGTGATAGATCAGGTAAGGAAGGTGTGTGAGATGGAGGAAAGACGATGAGTTCGGTTATGTCTACATTGAGTTTTAGGAAGCGACAGGAGAAGAAGAAGGATATCGCTTATAGACACTCTGGGATTCTGCACAGCAGAGAGGTGACGTCAGGGCCAGAGAGGTAGATCTGAGTGTCATCAGCGTACAGGTGGTAATGGAAGCCATGGGACTTTATGAGTTGTCCCATACCAAGGGTATAGATAGAAAAAAGGAGGGGCCCCAGAACAGAGCCTTGAGGGACCCCAAAGGAGAGGGGATGGGGCAAGGAGGTCATGTGGGAGAGGGAGACACTAAATGTGCGGTTGGAAAGGAAGGAGGAGATCAGTGATACCAATGGAAAAGAGGATCTGTAATAGGAGGCAGTGGTCGACTGTGTCAAATGCAGAGGACAGGTCAAGAAGGAGGAGGATGGTGAACTGTCTGTTAGCTTTGGCCATGAGTAAGTCATTAGCAATTTTGAGAAGTGTGGAGGCGAACGGGAGCAGGGATATGGGCCTGTAGGTTGATGTAGAGGTCTGGTTTCTGCAAGCCCTCTCTCGACTTCAGCACCTGGAGTGTTCAGCACCACACAGCGGGGACAGCTCCCCATATCCAGTAACATAGCGCCTGCTTTTACAGTGAGTAATAAAAGCCGACAATTACTTACACACTAATTACTAATGATTTAACCCCTGCACACACATGGTGTGATGACACCATATGTCCAGGGAGTGAAGACACTCTCTACACACATGGTGTCACCACACCAGAATCTCATTAACCCCTTCATCACTGGGATTTGAGCCGCATCAGCACTCATTGCGCAAACATGCAGCGCAGACAATGCTGATGGGTTTAATGGCTACAATAATCCCGGAAATCAGTATTCCAAAAAAATCATCACTATATTAGTTAAACATCTTGTACGGCTGCTGTCACAGCGGTACAAGATGATTAGTTACTGTACCGGCAAGCGGGAAATTTAAATGAGTGCGACTATCGCACCGTCTCGCGCAAGGGAATCACATGCAATCGCAGCATGCTGCGATTGCACTTGCATTCCCCTCGCAAAGCAAGTGTAATGCATGAAAATCACATTGATGTGACCTGTATCATTTAAAGACACAGGTCCGAGTGCAATGCGATTTTTTCTCGCATTACACTCGCGCGAGTCTTGCGCCAGTGCGCCTTCAGCCTAAGGCCCAGTTACACACACAGATAATTGTGCAGAGATTGTTCGCAGATCACTGGTTGCAGTGAAATCATGGACACATTGCTCCATTTGTACACGGCAACAAAATAGAACAATGTGTCCATGATTTCACTGCAACCAGTGAGTTGCATGCAATATATCTCTGTGTGTGACGGTACCCTTAGATATCAAAGTTAATATTTTTGGAAGTTGGAGTGTTTTTTTTTTTAGATTTGGCTATCTTAGGAGGATATCTGTTTGTGCAGGTAACTATTCCTGTGCAGAATTATTAGGCAACTTAATAAAAAAAAATATATTCCCATCTCACTTGTTTATTTTCACCAGGTAAACTAATATAACTGCACAAAGTTTACAAAAAAACTTTTCTGACATGCAAAAACAAAACCCCCCAAAAATTAGTGACCAATATAGCCACCTTTCTTTATGATGACATTCAACAGCCTTCCATTCATAGATTCTGTCAGTTGCTTGATCTGTTTACGATCAACATTGCGTGCAGCAGCCACCACATCCTCCCAGACACTGTTCCGAGAGGTGTACTATTTTCCCTCCCTGTAGATCTCACATTTTAGGAGGGACCACAGGTTCTCTATGGGGTTCAGATCAGGTGAACAAGGGGGCCATGTCATTATTTTTTCTTCTTTTAGACCTTTACTGGACAGATTTTTGAGTCTTTTGAAAAAAACGTAAGTTTTTTAATTTTTTCCTCAAATATATACCGCTTGTTAGCATATGTGCATCATTGGTCGTAGCGGAGTGCTGCAGAGAATTTTTTTCTAGTTGTTTGACCCAGTGTCCCTGCTGGCACCAGTTCACATTATGTCTGTGAGTGCTGTGCAGTTTTTTTCTGTTTTGTGTATATACATATAGATAGATAGATAGATAGATAGATAGATAGATAGATAGATAGATAGATAGATAGATAGATAGATAGATAGATAGAAGTAAAACACCTATGCACTCGAGAAAAAATATAAAAACTCAATTTTTGGATTTTTTTGGATATTTTATCTTTGTAAAGTGAGGTTATTACACATATTGGCCAATACATGTTTGCCCATCAACCACAGCAAGGAGACCTTAGATCTGATGGGTTCCTGTCCTACCATGCCACTCTTTCCTTGGACTTAGCTAAGCCTCCATTTTTATAATTTTTATGGGAATTGGGAGGACTCACTTCAATCAAAGACCACCTGGGGTCAATTATATAGAAACAGCACTCAAGGTCTAGTCTGAACTGATGCAAGCTGCAATACTAAAAAATATACAGAAAAAAAGTTCACAGCAGCACTCAGTCACTGCCAATCATGTGTGTGTATATACATATAGATAGAAGTAAAACATGTATGCATTTGAAAAAAAATATAAAAACTTACGTTTTTTTCAAAAAACTAAATTTTTGGATTTTTTTGGGATATTTGTAAAGTGAGGTTCTTAGTACAAATACTGGCCAATACCTGTTTGCCCATCAACCGTGGCAAGGTGGCCATTTTTTTTCTGTAGGTTTTCACCAAAATAGATGGGGTTCCCCATAAAATATATTTTTCGCCAACTTGATCAGATATGGCAAACAGCTATATCTTGCCTGACCAGCATTGCTGGCAGAAAGGTAAATTAACTTGACAAGCTCTTGTGGAACATTTCTAGGACTGTTAGGCTGGCTTCACACCATGGTTTTTTGAAATCCGGGGCTATCCAGTGTGAACTGGACACCCCCATAGTAACCCTAAGGGGCCGGAATACGCCAGATGAATGTATTTTGGCATCCGGTTTTTGGATGTCCGGGAGAATCCGGGAGGAATCGAATTTTTCTCCCGGACACAAAATCGGAGCATGCACCATTATTGTGTCAGAGGAGAAAAATCTCCCCAAATCGGATCCTCCCGGATTCTCCTGGATCCGGGGCAATCTTGAGCTCCCTAACATGGGAGCCTATGGGGCCGGATTGCCCCGGTCCGTGAGGATCCGGGAACCAGACACCGGACACCTGCGGCTGCACGCCGCTGTTATTTCAGAACCACAGCTAGCTCCCCGCCAGCCGTGGTCCTGAATCAGCAGCAGCTGCGTCCGGCTGCACACCAGACGGCATATTAGCCCTCCAGTTCTGTGTGCTGATCTGGTCCGGGGCTGTCAGGTTCATCCCTGACAGCCCCGAATTGGATCTTGCCGTGGTGTAAAGCTAGCCTTAAGGGTACCTTTACACGCCGCTACTGGAGGATGGATACAACCCGCTACTTCACGTGCACGAGCACGCTCAAACGGTCACAAACGGTAAACGCAGCTCCTTTACACGCCGCCACAAGGTGCGCTACGCTACGTCACATCTGTAACTAGCTACATCGCCGGGTGTCTCAAGTAGCCATCTGTAGCTCAGCCTACCAGCTTTACACGCCGCCACCACAGAGTGATCTGGGTGGAACAAAGGCAGCAGGTAAAACATATAGGCGTGCCACAGTCCTGTACGCCGCGCCCAAACCACAACCATTGGCCAACACTACGGAGTTGTGATTGGGCACGACGGAAAGAGCGGATGGGCGAGACGTGACGTACTAGTGATCGGACTGTGGCACGGAATAAGCACTTGTGACATGGCGGAGCGTGGCGTATGCATCGAAATCGATGGTAAAGCGTCACGCTGGAGCGGTGGCCAGTCACATACCCAGTGTGCATAAAAGTAGCGGTGCCGGGCTATGTGTGCGTAGTAGAAGTGTTTGCCTTGTCACGCACGATGAGCGCTTGTGACAGCGGCGTGTGGCGATTGCGCAGCCTGGGGTGCCGGTGGTGATGGTGGCTCCAATAGTCCTGACGGTCACAATGATCAATCAGGATGATCAGCTCCGCCATCCCCCACGTTGCAGCGCGGTGAACGGCTGCCATGACTGCTATGGTGTGTGCAGAGGTGGGGCTGGCACCTTGCAGGCAGAGTGAAAATGAAACCAACGTCATGACGTCATTACGGCCGCTGTCGGGGTGACACACCCTTTTAAGTAGCCCAACGCGCAGTGACACGGCCGACACACTTATGCGGCACCTACTACAGAAGACCCACAGTGCAGTGCGTAAAACAAGGCTATGATCTGTGTGCTGAGTAATTACTTTCGATGTGTTATGGGTTTGCATGCATCTGTGTGCGCGCTGCGCGCAGTGCCACACAAGGAACACTTCTACGGCAGCTGCTGTACAATAAGCCAGAACGGTACGTAACACACACTTGTGCGCTGTGTACAGTATTATTTGTTATCATGTGTTCAGAGAATGTGCACACTGTATAAAGATCATGGGGCATTTGGTAATTTTCTTTCCTCAAGTGTGTGTCCGCGTAATTGTACTAATATATGATCGTGCATACGGCGCGTATCTGTAGTGCTGAAGGGACAGCTCACCCAAGATGGAGGGCTGTGAGTCAAGGGCCAATCGGAACGCAGCATCTTCCACCAATGATCGCAGATGGGGCGCGGTAACACGGAGCCTGTGTCACGCCTTAGCTACATTGCAGCTACATCGCCGGGTGTCCAGACATCCCTTCTGTAGCTTCTTTACACGCCGATACAGCTCGCTGCAATCGGCTTTGTAGCCATCTGTTTTCGAGCAGTGCTCGGAAACAGATGTATCTGTTGCCGGCTGCCTCCTACCGTCTTCAGACGCCGCTACTACGGGCTATATTGGCGCTACAAGCTACATTTGTAGCCTGTAGCGGGTTGTATCCATCCTCCAGTAGCGGCGTGTAAAGGTACCCTAAGGGTACCTTTACACGCGGCTACATTTCTAGGGTGGCTACAGGTAACTTACTGGTTGCAGTGAAATCATGGAGACAAGGTTCTATCTTGTTGCTGTGTACAAATGGAATAATCTCTCCATGATTTCACTGCAACCAGTAAGTTACCTGAAGTCACCCTAGAAATGTAGCCGTGTGTAAAGGTACCCTAACAGTTAGCTTGGGTTTTCTGGTAAATGGCAGCGACAATAACACATGTGTAGACCATGCACTGGGCATAATATTGGCTTATTGTCAGCAGAACCTGTGGATTTCAACTGGTTTTGATAAAAGTGTAGGTGTAAGGAGACAGACTGTCTTAACGTGCCCATAGTCAGTAGGATCTGCAAGTGAACAATATCAAACCAGTTGATTTTTTATTAAGTAAAACTTGTGAACAATAGATTGTGGTAGCTACTGGCGATCACCTTTGCCGGAAATGAAGCTGGCTGTTTGATTTCTTCATCTTCTTGTCGTACAAAATATTCTTCATTTATTGAAAACATTTTCTGTCTTTTTATAAATGAATATTCTCGGAAATATTGGTTATTCTTCACCCGATGTTATTGAACATGTATGGCCAGATTGAACGAATAATGATCAATGTGGACTTCAATGTGTATCGCTAAATGAAGGTAAAAAGCATTCACAAGCCGACCATTCGTTCAATGGTTGATTGACCAAACTACTTTTATATAATATGTATGACCATTTTATGCCATTGTGCTGCTGGGGGTAAAGGTGTGGTATGCTGGTTTTTAACATGACTGATCATATGTCTGATCGGGAGATGAGTGCTACCACAGTTATCTGCAGTGGCGTAGCAACTGTTTGTGGCGCCCGGGGCGGATGAAAAATTTGCCGCCCCCTTGGTCGTTGATAATTCCGGGGGTCAGGAGGGTACCGCCAGTGGGTTAGGAGCCACTTAAGTGTACCTGTTAATCAGGGTCAAATTCAATGGTGATCAACTGCTGTAGGACGCGCGCTTGCGGCCTCCGGGATCCGGAACGGCCGCTGGCACTTAGTTATGATGTCATGCCGTAATGCCGTAAAGTGCGGGCAGCGACATCACCACAGGTCCTATCACCGATCACCAGTGTCCCTATTATAGTCATCATATTGTTATCTGGAACAACAATGTTAACAATTCCCCAATAGAACACGCTGGGATATACAGTATATAGCACCAAAGATAGAAGAATGGAATAAATCAAACACTGAATACAAAACAATCTAACTGTAAATTAATGAGAATAAACAGTAATATACACATAGGAAACATTGCACACGGAGGAAGATAGTAAAATACAGGTCATCACCTAGTACAGAGATCAGAGGATGGCAATATACAGGTGTACACCTAGTACACGGCTCGCGCACACACACACACACACACACACACACACACACAGAGGCACGGCTCGCACACACACACACAGAGGCACGACCCGCACACACACAGAGGCACGGCCCGCACACACACACACACACAGAGGCACGGCCCGCACACACACACACACACACACACACACAGAGGCACGGCCCGCACACACACACACACAGAGGCACTGCCCGCACACACACACACACAGAGACACGGCCCGCACACACACACACAGAGGCACGGCCCACACACACACACAGAGGCACGGCTCACACACGGCCGCACACACACAGAGGCACGGCTCGCACACACAGAGGCACGGCTCGCACACACAGAGGCACGGCTCGCACACACAGAGGCACGGCTCGCACACGCACAGAGGCACGGCTCGCACACGCACAGAGGCACGGCTCGTACGCACAGAGGCACGGCTCGCACGCACACACACACAGAGGCACGGCTCACACACACACAGAGGCATGGCTATCACACACACACAGAGGCACAGCTATCACACACACACACACACAGAGGCACGGCAATCACACACACGCAGAGGCACGGCTATCACACACACGCACACAGAGGCACGGCTATCACACACACACAGAGGCACGGCTATCACACACACACACAGAGGCACGGCTATCACACACACAGAGGCACGGCAATCACACACACACAGAGGCACGGCTATCACACACACACAGAGGCACGGCTATCACACACACACAGAGGCACGGCTATCACACACACACAGAGGCACGGCTATCACACACACACAGAGGCACGGCTATCACACACACACAGAGGCACGGCTATCACACACAGAGGCACGGCTATCACACACACACAGAGGCACGGCTATCACACACACACAGAGGCACGGCTATCACACACACACAGAGGCACGGCTATCACATACACACAACTCACATACACATTCTACAGATTCCTCACTCAGATATCACAATCCTCTGTGCTGCGGGAGGGCTTGTTCACATGGGCAGCTTCACCTGCTCACAGCAGCTGGGTCCCACTCCTCGCCCCTCCCCCACTCACTACAAAGCAAGAGATCAGTCACCTTGTGACTCGGAACTGCTCCTAGGTGTCCTCCTGAAGCACAGGTAGCCACCTCTGCTGGCTCTCACTGCTTCCTTTCATTCAGATCACTGGCCAGTCATTACCCCCTCCCTCCTCTGCTCTCCTCTCCTCTCAACTCCTCTGCTCTCCTCTCACCGACACCTTCAAGCTCTTCCCTCCGCTCCTCCGCTCTCCTCCTCCAGTCTTCCCCAGCATGTGTCCTGTGGTCTGCCCTGCGGGACGCTGACTGATGACATCACCTCCCTCTCAGTGCACAGCAGAGCTGCAGGGGGCGGGAGATTTGAAAGCAGCCAGCAGCCGACGTGCTACACTGCTTCAGTATATAGTGCAGGCGGCGGCCGCGGATCCTATGGCAGTAGCTGCCAAATTGCCACCCCTACACATGTGCCGCCTGGGGCGGACCGCCCCCCCTGCCCCCCCGCGCTACGCCACTGGTTATCTGGCATCCACTTTAATTATGGATTACGTTCAGTGCAGGTCCAATCTTGTATTCAATGTAGATCAAACACTAACTCCCATGCAATCCACTTCTATACAATCATGTATGGTAACAACATTAGCGTTGGCCTAATGTAATTATATTTAGAAACGGCATTGTTGTCTAATCAGGTGACCAATAACCACTATACTTAAGCCAGCGTCACACATGTCAATGTCATCAGCAATCTGATCGCTGGCGACATTGACGGCTGATCGCTGGTGAGCTGTCACACAGGCAGACTCACCAGCGATCATTTTACCAGCGACATCATGGAAATGATTTAAATATCGTTTCCACAATGTCTTCAGGCTGGTATCCATGGTAAACTGCGGGTAACTAGGCAGCACGCGCTGCCTAGATACCCGATGTATACCTTAGTTACCAGCCTTCTCCGCTCACCGGCTGGTATCTAAGGTACACAGCGGGTACCTTAGATACCAGCCGGTGAGTGGAGAAGGCTGGTAACCAAGGTATACATCGGGTATCTAGGCAGCGCACGCTGCCTAGTTACCCTGGATACCAGCTCCCAGCCCTTGCTGAGAGGCGCTGGGAGCTGGCTGATCGTGTCTCCCGGTGTCACACACAGCGATGCTGCGTGTACACCGTGCGACCATCGCCAGGTTTTCGATCCAGTCCGAAAACCTGGCGACCACCAACCAGCGATTTATCGCTGGTTGATGCGCCCTGTCACATGCGTCAATATCGCTGCAACGTCATGTGCAGCAGCGATATTGACGCGTGTGACGGCCCCCTTAGTTTCCATCTTCATAGTTGCTTTACCTGTACTGAACACCTATGTATGCCTCTGCTGTGAGCCTAGGAATAAACAATATATTTGACACTTTCACATTACTCTCCACCAGAGGAGTGAGCCCCATATTTTGCATATACTGCTCATAAATATATATAAAACAAAGAAAAAGTAAGGGAATGGCAAAACTTTTAGTAACTCCTCAAAACTTAATGACATATTTTTAGTTGCAGATGATCTATCATTTATTCCATTCATATGTCATTACCCACTAGGATAATCACATCAGGAAAAGCTGTATGCAATTAACTGCCAATAAATGCTACAGTAAAAAAACTAAAAGTGTGGAAATATCTTGTCTTACAGATGGGAGAAAGCTAAGGAAACTGCTATTAGGGAAACACAAAGAAGCACAGAACTAAGTCAAGTACGAAGCAATTGTCGCAGAGTAGACAAACATGTTATCATCATGTAAAGTAAAAATGCAGATCAGATTTCTCTGGCTCAGGAACCGAGGGCTTTTTCCATAGTGTTATATTTAGTGTATTGATTAGAACCTCTTGATCTTTTTTTAGAGCAAAACAAAACACTCAGCTGTTGATGGTAAGAAAAGCAGAACTGCGGCAATGTCAGATATGTGGACTACTTATCGGCTTTCTTTAGTGGAGCAAATTAATTGGTCTTCCTGTGCCATCTGATATGATAATCTGCAATAGTTAACCACTTCACACTGAGCTGCATCAATACCAAGTCTGCTCTGATATGTCATGAAACCTATACTGATTATCAAAGCAGCGGTCCTCTAAAATAAACAATAGTACTAATCTGTACACTGATTTTCTTTCATTAACAGATGTGTGTTGTGTATGAGCTTTCATATATGGCTTCCTATGAAATTGGTACGTACATGTGGCTTCATAATTTAGAATTCAAAATGAATAAACCCGTAAACTGTTAGCTTTTATGCATTATGTTTTATTTATTAGACATGTAAGGTTTTGGTATAGAATGTGAATAGTATTTATAACACCTCACTAATATTGTGCACATTCATTTTCCCTCTACAATAGCATACAAACTGCAAGTTGATATTGTCCAGGTTCAAATCAGGATCCAAATGCTGGGAAGGAAGGGCTAAAATCCACCATATCAAACGCTTTTCACAGCCCTTTTGTTTAGAAGTGTAACATGCATGCAAGGTGTAGCCTCATCATAGGGCTTATCCTTGTGATGTGGACGATTCAAGGGTTCTTCATAGAGCAGCCAGATGATCCAGATGGAGCTCAAATATTTTTATTAATGCCAAATAACAAAATTGTATAAAGTAGTGGCCTCAACAAACTTCCCTGACTGGGATGAGGGTGGGGGGAGTCATGAAGTCTTATTCACAATAATCATCGTTAAAAACATGTCCCTAGAGTGCTTGAAAGCTCAGGCATGCGTACTTTAAGGTGTCGCGCACGTCTGGTGAATCTTCTGCAAGTGCCGAGGTTTGATCATTCCCAATAGCAACTAACACACAAACTGTTGGGATTCGGCTCCAATTGCCAGTTCCCAAGCTCATCATG
Source organism: Allobates femoralis (assembly GCA_033576535.1). Taxonomy (NCBI): domain Eukaryota; kingdom Metazoa; phylum Chordata; class Amphibia; order Anura; family Aromobatidae; genus Allobates; species Allobates femoralis. The sequence continues at coordinate 576,739,731 of JARQOC010000003.1, forward strand.
TGACTGAATGAATATGATTTGCATACCTGCAATTACATGCCGAGAACAGTCACAGCTGTGCCTCACAATGTTTTATCAAGAGAAGGAAATTCTAATCAGCATGTGACAGGAAGTACACTTTCGTTCACATGACAACTGCTGGGACTGCAATCCTAATGGTTTGTGTATTACCCACTGTTAATATTTAGCAAGATACAGCACTTGTCAAAAGATTTCACCAGGCGTGGGCAATCCATGTAACTTTTAAGGCATCTTAATGAGAAAATATTGGAAGGGAAAAGGTGCATAAAGTTCTGCCCGTATCCAGCTCATGAGAATGCTAGCCTCAGTACGGGTGCGTGCGGACCTGAGGAAAGCCGCGGGTGGCCGCAGGGAGATTGCAGCCGCCCTGTACTCACCGTGTGCGGCGGGTGCAGGGTGGCTTCTCCCTGCAGTCACCCGATGAGAGTTGCTTCCGACTCCGCAGCATGAAATGAACATGCTGCAGAGGAGCAAAATGCAGGCAATCCGCACCGCAGCTCCGAACACGCTGCGGGGGGTTAAGCATAGTGAGGATGGGATTTCTTGAACTCCCATCCACTATGCTAGTACTGTACTATGCAGAGTTTTGGACGCAGCGGCAAGACGCTGCGTCCAAAACACTGCGCACACTGATTGTGAGCACACACCCCAAGTCTCCCAAGATTTTTAAAAACTGACAAAAATCTTATATCTGTTCAACTTTTTTTGCCAACGGATAGCTGCTGGATCCATTCTAACAGATGATTACCGGACATGTGAACTTAGTCTTAGATAGCGGTCAACCAATCGTTCAGCCAGCAGCCATCAATGCTGGCTTTCCCATACACAGAAGTGCTTATCCAAGTGTGCCTGTGCTCTCTGTAGGATGGCCATCACTAGACATGTATTGTATCTTTTTTCCACAGTAGAGAATACAATCAGCAGTCTGAAATCAGAGATGCCAGATAAACATTTCTCCAAAACAATTAACAGACTGTTGGCTGAACCCATCTATATTGGCTGTTCGATCTAATAGTCTAATGTGTATGGGAGGATTTAGTCCTAACATACAAGACTGGTGACCTTATTAAGGGATTATTATAGGAACACCTGCTGACTATGATCATTAAAGAGGCAACTTCATGCCTGTTTAGACAGTATGACTATTTAGTCAGCATAGAATATCAGAGTTATCAGCAGCACGTCTTTCACACAGGACGATGAGCTACCGATAATGATTATTTTAATGTCAACATTTGTCTTAATTGTATAAGCAGCCTAAAGATGACTTGTTAATTGTCCTTTAGTGTCTATATTAGTAAACTCCTGTATGTACAGGGTGGGCCATTTATATGGATGCACCTAAATAAAATGGGAATGGTTTGTAATATGAACTCCCTGTTTGTGGCACATTAGTATATGGGAGGGGGAAAACTGTTCCAGATGGGTAGTGACCATGGTGGCCATTTTGAAGTCAGCCATTTTGGATCCAACTTTTATTTTTTTCAATGAGAAGAGGGTCATGTGACACATCGAACTTATTCTATCTGGGACCAAGTGCCTCTATGTCCGCGCCGCTGCTCCAAATGAATATCAAAAACACCGGAATGTTTTAAGCAAGTAATCTTCAGCGTTATTTTCCGACGCATTTCGGAGCTAACACCCAGCTCCTTCCTCAGGGAATGACATGAGCATAATGCGAACAATCTCTTATAAACCTAAAAAAGCGCCAAAACTTAACTCATGTCCATTTGAAAATACGTCACCATTATGGGGAGGATACACATTGTGACATCACATTGTTTACAAATAAACAGTAGTAAGAACTGTCAAACAGCGCAGAGGGAGAAGATCAGGGTAAAACATGAGGATACAATGCGAAAAAAATATAAATAATTATATTTGTATTAGATGTTAAACGGTGAGCAGATGAAAAAGTGGCAAAAAGAAGAAAAAAACTGGCAAAAAGAACTGGCAACCGAACCAGGTGAGCAGATTTTATACTGTATGGGATTCACCTCCTATATTAGGATAAGACCCTATGCGCATTCTCATTTTTTAGATATACATCAAACTTATTGAGACTTTCATAAGAAAAACAATGGTTTTAACGTGACTTTATTCTTTCATGACTTACTTACAGGTTTATGACCACTTATAAAACATGTTCAAAGTGCTGCCCATTGTGTTGGATTTTCAATGCAACCTTCTTCTCCCACTCTTGACACACTGATAGCAACTCCGCAGAAGAAATGCTAGCACAGGCTTCCAGTATCCATTGATTCAGATGCTGCACATCTCGTATCTTCACAGCATAGACAATTGCCTTCAGATGAGGAAAACTTTGTGAATGGTGAAGTTAACAAACAAAACCACCGCTATTGGTCTGACACTAACCCACAGTCGATAGATCCCTCCAAGACTGTTGGAACACAAAAATTGATGGTATGGTGTGGTATATGGGGCCATTCTTCATCAATGTAAACCTCAATGCCACTGGATAACTGGATCATGTAGCAATTTCAGATATCCATCAATTTTTGTGCTCCAACAGTCTTGGAGGGATATATCCACTTTGGGTTAGTGTCAGACCAATAGCGGTGATTTTGTTTGTTAACTTCACCATTCACAAAAAGGTTTGCCTCATCACTCATCTGAAGGCAATTGTCTATGCTGTGAAGATACGAGATGTGCAGCATCTGAAACAATGGATACTGGAAGCCTGTGCTAGCATTTCTTCTGCGGTGTTGCTATCAGTGTGTCAAGAGTGGGAGAAGAGGGTTGCATTGACAATCCAACACAATGGGCAGCATTTTGAACACATTTTATAAGTGGACATAAACTTGTAAATAACTGATGAAAGAATAAAGTTACGTTAAAATCAAGCACACCATTGTTTTTCTTATGAAATTCTCAATACATTTGATGTGTCACATGACGCTTTTCCTATTGAAAAAAATAAACTTGGATCCAAACTGGCGACTTCAAGATGACCACCATGGTCGCACCCATCTAGAAAACTTTTCTTCCTCCCATATAATAACGTGCCACAAATAGGCAGTTGATATCACCAACCATTCCCATTTTATTTAGGTGCATCCAAATAAATGGCTCACCCTATACAATAAAAAGACAATTCTGAACAACCTATAAGATATGTAATTAGAGATGAGTGAACCAGGCTTTAAAGTTCAATGTTAATGCTGAACACAGACTTCAAATAAATTTTCAATGTTCAGGTTCGAAGTTCAGGTGCTTTACATGCACAAATCACTGGAGCAAGCATCACTGTTTTCCCCGCAGCAGGGTACTCAGGAGAGCCCACTGCTGGACTGCAAGACTGCTGTGCCGCCATGTCCCACAATCTAGAATAGGGGATCACCTGAGATCACTGCTGCGGGGAGCCCTCAGTGACTCCGTGAGAGATGTCACCACTCCTCACGGCAGTCAGTGTGATCCCAGACACTGCAGCAAGAGGAAACCTGTACCATCGCTGCAGTCTCTGAATGAAGCAGAGCCAGGATTGTGCGCTTTGTGGAACTTTGTTGTGGATTATCGTCAGAGAGTATATTTGGGGTTAATAAATGGGAAAATGAGGATTGTTTGTGAGTTTTATATCAAATAAATGATTTTTCTCTCTTGTGTTGTGTTTTTCAACTATTTACTCACAGGACTGATAATGGGTGTGTCTCAGAGTCCTGAACATTATCAATCTGGGCTTAATAACAAGCTGTCAATACTTAGCTGTCATTAACCCCTTCTATTACCTCGATGCCATTGCACCAGGGCATTGGAAAGCATTGGGAATGCCAAGAATTTGCGCTTCTAATGAATGTGTCAATTGCTGTTCTGTAGCCTGGTGGTGGTCCAATAACGATGGGCCTCACAACGCTGAGAATACCAGGTTCCAGTTGCCTGGTTTTTACTTTCAAAACAAAGTATTCACTGATCTTAGGGAGACCATTTCAAGAAAACACTGTGGGCAGCCGGCTAAAGCGCTCAACAGAGTGAATTCCTAGGCCCATTGCCCCTGGGAATTTTTTTTTTTGTTTTTACTTTGGCTGGCAATCAAAACTTGGGCAAAACCCACACTTTTTTATTTATTTAAATAACTAAAAAAATTAGCTCTTCTGTATTTTTCATTGCCAGCCAAGGTAAAGATGGGCAGCTTGGTGAAGCAACTCGTAGCTGTACGCTTTATCTGTGCTGAGAATCCAAAATACAGCAAACCTCCACTTATTTTTTTAATTATTTATTTTTACAACCCTATGACAGCAAGTATGTTGCCAATGGCAACCAATCGCAGATGCAAGCACAATGAAAGAAAGTGGGCATCTGTGATTGGCTGTTGGAGCCAATGCAGTGAATAACCAGGAAGTTAATGAGCGGACCTGGAAGTACAAGCGTGCGGTAAGCATATGCTACTGATTATACTGTTTAACTTATTTTTACAGCCCCCCCTGTCGAACCCGAAAAGTAACAAGGACTTCTCAGGGAAGTCCATGGTTGGGATCCGTGCCCAAATGCTAGTTGTTCGGTAAGGACCCTGAATTTTACAGTTCCGGCTCACTACTGAGCAGAAGAGGGACAAGAAGGGAAGGAAAATTTATACCTCTTGAGACACATACAGAGGATGGTAGCATTACTGTGCTGCTAGTATTCTCGTATTCTAATGGTTTCACTTTTGGTTCCTTTTCAACATTAGGAAACCTTTAAGTAATTTAATTTTAGGATCATAAGAGATATGATTAGATATGACAACAATTACAAAACATGTAAAGTGGCAATACTAGGGATAAAATTGTTAACCATCAACAGCTGCACATTAATACGTGATGTAGCCGCCCAGATACTAACATTTTATGAATGCCTATTCTTGGATGTAACACACTATATCATCAGCATAATTAGTGAAACTTTTACATGAACATTATTCGACAGCACTGGCAAAGAAAAATTGAAAACATCCAGTATTTCCACTTACAGTGTCAGACTTTGAAGAACTTTAATGATGGTGTAAATGAAACTGCCAAACCGTAAACAGCAGAAATGAGCTCAATAATGAAGCTTTGCTGTGGAATAGAACTGAGCTTGATGTATCTCTGATTTATGACATGGACAGGATCGGCATAATGAAAGGATTACAGCGCAACCATATTCACTGAACACTGTGAACCTCACCATGCTGCCAAGGAGGACTTTACTGCCCAAGCCTCTAGCAGTATGAGCTGTGTAGCTTTAGATGATGTGGAACATAATGTCACCCTATCGAAGCTCTTATCCTGAACTAGTCAAGCAAATATCAGATTTTTATTACTAGCAGCACCTGTTACATTTAGGTGGCCTGTTAAACTGAAAACCACAATGACAAGGTCCCAAAATTGTGCTAAAGAAAAACACCTTTAAGCTATTTTGCGAATTACAGTTCTACATTTAAAAAAAGTGATCATAATTGTGAGGCCCTAGAATGCTAAGGACAATATAGGGCAGGGGTTTATCAGCTTGAAAGCCTATTCATCTGCAAATGGTGCACCTAAAATAACACTGGGGAACACAATTTTTTAGGAGTTAGGTCAGACAACTGTTCTTAATTAATTTTTGGATGCTGAATCCAGAAATGATCTCAGTTTTTCTCTATCACGTCAAGTTTTTGAACTACCGTATATACTCGTGTATAAGCTGACCCGTGTATAAGCCGACCCCCCTACTTTTGCCCCCAAAACCTGGGAAAACCTATTGACTCGTGTATAAGCCAAGGGTGTACCCCAGCACAGGTATACAGCCCCCAGCAGTGTGGTATACAGCAGCCCCAGAGGTATATACAGCAGCCCCAGTGGTAGTATACAGCAGCAGCCCAAGTGGTATATACAGCAGCAGCCCCAGTGGTATATACAGCAGCAGCCCCAGTGGTTAGTATACAGCAGCCCCAGAGGTATATACAGCAGCCCCAGTGGTAGTATACAGCCCCCAGCAGTGTGGTATACAGCAGCCCCAGAGGTATATACAGCAGCCCCAGTGGTAGTATACAGCAGCAGCCCAAGTGGTATATACAGCAGCAGCCCCAGTGGTATATACAGCAGCAGCCCCAGTGGTTAGTATACAGCAGCCCCAGAGGTATATACAGCAGCCCCAGTGGTAGTATACAGCCCCCAGCAGTGTGGTATACAGCAGCCCCAGAGGTATATACAGCAGCCCCAGTGGTAGTATACAGCAGCAGCCCCAGTAGTTAGTATACAGCAGCCCCAGAGGTATATACAGCAGACCCAGTGGTAGTATACAGCAGCCCCGAGGTGTATACAGCAGCCCCAGTGGTATATACAGCCCCAGTGGTAGTATACTGCAGCCCCAGAGGTATATACAGCCCCAGTGGTAGTATACAGCAGCCCCAGTGGTAGTATACAGCCCCAGCGGTAGTATACAGCAGCACCAGAGGTATATACAGCCCCAGTGGTATATACAGCCCCAGAGGTAGTATACAGCAGCCCCAGAGGTAATACAGCCCCAGTGGTAGTATACAGCAGCCCCAGAGGTATATACAGCCCCAGTGGTAGTATACAGCAGCCCCAGAGGTATATACAGCCCCAGTGGTATATACAGCCCCAGTGGTAGTATACAGCAGCCCCAGTGGTATATACAGCCCCAGTGGTAGTATACAGCAGCCCCAGTGGTATATACAGCCCCAGTGGTAGTATACAGCAGCCCCAGAGGTATATACAGCCCCAGTGGTATATACAGCCCCAGGGGCAGTATACAGCAACCCCCAGGGGGTATATAGCAGCCCCAAAATGCTGGCACTCGCACCCCTTGTAAGTGCCCCCCCCCCCCCCCCCCCCGCTGCTTATCTTACCATCCCGGTCTTCTGCTCAGCGCCGCTCCTCGGTGCTTCGTTCTCCATGCTCCGTCCTCCCTCGTCCGGGATCCACCGGCCGTCGCGCGATGACGTCATATGCCTGCGACGGCCGGAGATCCCGGATGTAGCAGGACGGGAGCATGAAGAACGGAGCACCGAGGAGTGGCACTGTGCAGAAGACCGGGATGGTAAGATACCAGCGGGGGGGGCCCTTACAAGGGGGGAGAGTACCAGCATTTGGGGGCATATATGCACTGCTTCCCCCTGCCGCTGATTGACAGGGGGAAGCAGTGCATATATAATGAGCGGCCCCGACTACCATATTGACCCGTGTATAAGCCGAGGGGGAGGCTTTTCAGCCCAAATTTTGGGCTGAAAAACTCGGCTTATACACGAGTATATACAGTATAGGATTTTCGTCTTCTCAAAAATATGCAAACTACTGTACCTAAAAAGTGTTTGTTTGTTGCCACGTAGCTCTATATGAGTCGAATTGTAATCAGATAACAAGTCTTATTACAGATATCAGTGCAATTGTGCTTCTCTGGCAGGTAAGTTGTGGAGGAAAAGCTTGATGTGCTAGAAAAAAACTGACTACATTTTTGGAATCAGCATGCCAATTTTAGTATAAATCAGCTCAAAAACCTAACTCAACAGAACATTTTTTTTAAATTGTTCCCCAGTGTAATAATCCAATAGTGTGCCCCGTAATAACAGACAGAATCCGCCCATAAAAATATTGTATTTCCTGAGTGCCCCTTTACAAAGTAGTACTGCCCTGAAATAAGGCTTAGTAACAAATACCATAACAATGTCCCGAGCTCTTCTTAATATCCCAGGTGCCTCTTCATAAAGTAATAATGTCCCTTAAGTGCTCACTTATGAAGAAGTGTCCAGAGTGTGCTTTATCAAGCAATACTGCCCTGCATGCCCCTTAACAGTTGATAAAACATCAAGTTCCCCCCAAGAAGCAAGAATTCTCCTTGAATATAGTGTTACCAAGTAATAATGCCCCAAGTTCAAACCATTATTTTATCTATTAAATAGTCAAGAACTTTTTGATCAGTAATGATCACAGTTCATCATAGCATGTCATCATTTCACGGCAACTGTATGTCTTAGGGTATGTGCCCACATGTAAGGTTTTGCTGCAGCAAAACTGCAGCAAAACCTTAGGGGTTTCTAGTAAGTCAATGTTCCACAAGTAAGTTTTTGCTGCGTTTTTGCTGCAGGTTTGCCATAGAAACTATAGCAAAAACTCAAACAAATTGCCATGCTCATTCTTTCAAAAATGCAGCAAAACCTGTGGCGTTTCCACTTTCTGCAGAAAAATAAAACCAGTGTTTGAGGACAGCTAATCCCAGATTCACATTGTTTTTGGTTCCCAGCAAAATTTAAGGATTAGATTAGCATATATTTACATAAAACCAAGGCAAAACCTGACCCCAAAAACACAGCAAAACCTTACATGTGGGCACATACCTTTATACCTGGATTGGCCACATTTGCAACAAATTAATTCAAAGGTAGAGTACAATGTCTGTTTTACAATTATATAAGAATTTAAACAACGGTTGATGAGCTACATGTAAAAAATGATAATAATATAAGACATTGAAAAGTAATTTAAAGGGAATCTGTCTCCAGGTGTTTGCTACCTCATGTAGCAGCATAATGTAGAAAAAGAGACCCGATTCCAATGATGTATCACTTAGATTACTGGATGCAGCTATTGGGACACAAGAGGTCTAAGGCTACGTTCACACATTGCGTATTTTGCCGCGTTTTTTTATGCGCGCTTTTCAAAATACGCAATGTGCCTTTTGTCTGCCTGCAAAGTGAATGAGAAATTCACTTTGCAGTGCAGACATTGCGTAAAAATACGCAGTGCGTTTTCCGGGAGAAAGCGCAGCTCCGTAAACAATTGATATGTCAATTATTTACGCAGCTGCTCCTGCGTATTCTCCCAGAGGGGAGGAAGAATCCTGCTTCCTCCTCCCCTCTTTGACAGCTGTGGCCGCCCATTAGACTTCACAGTGTATTAATATACACTGTGAAATCTAAATTAAACAGAGGCAAATGTATGTAAATTGAAAAAATTTCAGAGGGGTGTTCCCGGGCACTCGCAGTCATGTGATACATATCACATGACCGCGAACAGCCAATCAGCGCTGGGAACGCCCCGGGAACGCCCCCCCCTCTGACGTCACCACAGGTCTTCTCAGTACACCTCTCACTTGGAACCGGAGACCGGAGAGCGGCAGAAGGCACCAGACAGCGGGAGAAGGCACCGGACAGGTGAAGTATTCATTCTTTTTTATTTTACATACATTTGCCTCTGTTTAATTTAAATTTCACAGTGTATATTAATACACTGTGAAATCTAATGGGGCTGTCACAGAGGGGAGGAGGAAGCAGGATTCTTCCTCCCCTCTGTGACATCACTGCGCTTTCTGGATTAAAGAAAGTGCAGTGTGTGAAAGCCCCTGCGTATTTTGTTGCGCTTTTTTGCGCGGCCGAAAAACGCGGCAAAAAGCGTGCGCAAAAAAGCGCAGCAAAATACGCAAATGTGTGAACGCAGCCTAAGTTTGCTTTTGCAACTCACACTCAGGAGATCGGAGCAGCGAGTAGAGAGGTGAGTATTTACTTTTTATTTTTAATCTGTGAGTACACTGATGGGAGACTATGTGATGTGCAATATAATATAGGAAGACTATATGGAGAACTACTATATGGAGTGCTTTTTACTATATGGAGGTGTAATATACTATATGGAGAACTATGGGGGTGAATTATACTATATTGAGGACTTTGGAGGTGCAATATACTACATGGAGGACTATGGGGGCAGATTATGCTATATGCAAGATTATGGGGTGTATTATAATCTATGGAGTACTATGGGTGTGCACTATAATATATGGAGGATTACATGGAGCCAATTATAATACATGGAAGCCATTATAATATTTGGAGGGCTCTGTGGGGGGCATGATAATATTTCAAGGGCTATGAGGGTGCCTTTGTACTTTATGGAGTTCTATTTGAGGACCAAATCTTTTATTTGAGGCCCCTCTTATCATCAGGACAGTCAGAGAACTGACTGAGGATAAGGGAGGGATCGCAGCTGCCCTGTAAGTGCTGGTTTATTAAGGCACGCTCAGTAAGAGTGGTATATGCCTTCTAGTCCCAGACCAGAAGTACATATAATAACTGCCACACTGTCACTGATAGAGGTCCTAATAAACACCAATACCAATTGATACCACCAGTTCCTAATTCAGATATAAACCCGGCCCGTCCGCAGGGTTATATCAGGGTCAGAAACCAACCCAGTCAATGTGTAATGTTTAACACTAGAACTACTTAGGTAGTCACGAGTGCAGTAGTTCTAGTGTTAATGATCACACTGATGTGGGAATTTCGTGATTGACATAAAAGAGCAACCAAAGATTAAATGTATATATATATATATATATATATATATATATATATATAGCGGCAAAGGCACACTAGATATTTATATACAGATATTAAAGATGTCACAGTCAGTTATACAAACAAAGGGTAAATGGTTTACACACGGATTTATATACAAATTAAGTTCAGTAACCGGTTTCCTTGCTGCTGGAGGCCACATAGAGGCAGAGTAGGGTGACCGGGTTCCCTTGAGTATACTCTGACACATGATGTAAATGGGTCCTCCTTAAAGTAATATACTGCCGAAATATGGCAGGAGCCTTTTATCAACCTCCACCCTACCCACTGACCTCCCCCTGATGACCTCACGTGGGTTGCTTTTTCCATACCTAAAGATGGCTATGAAACTGCAGCCTCTTCCATAACTCTACCTGGAAGCATCATAGGTGGAAGATAATGCTCTTATATTTTTGGTTATAATTTTAGCTTTCCAAATGTAGGACAAACAACATATTTGTGGTCGTTCCACTGGCCAATATTAATTTTGGGGTAGTTAAAGAGGACCTGTCACCAAACCAGGCATGGTGATCTAATTACAGCACTGGATGCAGCATGTCTGCAGCATCCAGGCAAGGGTGTCCCCCAGCACTTGAGCAGCCCTGTACCCCGAGATAATACACTTACAAAACTTACATCATCCAGCCATAAAGGAGGTGGCCAGAGGCTGGAGCAGATTCACACCCCCTGCATGTGTAATCTGCCCACCCCTGCCAATCATTCTCTCCCTCTTATGCATTATAACACAGAGTGTTTTTTTTTTCTCTCCCCTGTGGGGCGGGGCCAAACGGCATGTTCTGGAAAAAAACTCTGTTTAATGCTGCTGAAGAGGGAGAGAATGATTGGCAGTGGTGGGCAGATTAAACATGCAGGGGGTGGGAATCTGCCCTTGGCTCCTGCCTCTAGCCACCTCCTTAATGGCTGGAGCATGTAAGTTTTCTAAGTGTATTAGCTCGGGGTACATGGCTGCTCAAGTGCTGGGTGACCCCTTGCCTGGATGCTACAGACATGCTGCATGCAGTGCTGTAATTAGATCACCATGCCTGGTTTGGTGACAGGTCCTCTTTAAGAATGTCACATAGTTAAGCAAAAATATGCATCACCATCCTATACCTCTCCAGGTGTCACAATTAGAACTGTCATAATTATGGAAGTTATGAGCAGTGTAATATTAATATTTCTTGTCCTGCTTCCTGGATGTCTGGCAGAATTCTATGAAGTCACCTTGCAGAGGAAGTGACTTCTCAACTTTCTCTGCAGATTATGGGGGTCTTCCCATATGAGTAATTACCTTTTGGTTCCTATCTATTAGCTAGCTCAATTTGCTATGAAGCTTCTTTTGTGTCTTAGGCTGGTTTCACACTGCAGTTTTTGCCTGATCAGCTTCCTTCCGGTTTGTGTGCCAAAACCAGGAGAGGAACTTGCAGAGAAAAACTATAATTGAAAGATTGACACCTGTTCTGTGTTTTGGAGACACTCCTAGTTTTGGCACACAAACCAGATGGAACCTGATCAAGGAAAAAACTGCAGTGTGAAACCAGCCTTAATCAACAAATGACACCTAGCCATTTGTTGCTTCTGCGGGACTCTGTAGGATTCCTGAGGGAGGAGGCCATCAGCTTGTCACTAGCTCACAGAAACAAATAAATGAATTGGCTTAGAATTGATTATGGATTATTGGGATATTGCTTGGTGGAATAGCCAGAATATATCTCTCTTCCCTCACACAACTAAGTACAGCTCAGCTTCTATTTTGCTTGCTATCCTGCTTCTGTGGCGCCCCGTCGGGTAAGCCACCACCAGAGGTACTGCATTCCTGCGGCTAGGTAGTATAGTGCCCCTGTTCTCCAGGTGCTGGGATGGTGCAGTTGAGCCCAAAACAAAAACGCACACATGCAGCGACAGGCCCTGGGGCAATAGGAGGAATCGGAGGGATTGCCTAGGTCACAAAAAGGGGAAACAGGAAGTGGTAGAGGCAGTAGAGACAGTAGAAGAAGACTGGAGGAGTAACATCTACGGTCAAGGAGTGATAGTCGAGGCAGTGTGGTGCAGGCTCCCATGAGCTGAAGCAATGCTACCCCGCTCGCTCACGGGAGGGAAAGACTGACTGACGGAGAGAAAAGCCCTAAGGGTGCGTACGAGGCATTGACCCCCGTATGCCTGAATCTGACGAGACAGAGGGGTTGGTGGAGGACACAGGGACTGGCCCTACAGATGTTGTGGAAGCTTCAAGCCCGAGCCGAAACTGGAGGCCTCAGACTTCTAAAGGGAGCTGGGGGCTAAACACCCGACACATCTTGGGGAAGGCGGCTGAACTAGAAAGCAGTGCCCGGAAGCAGAACCTAATGGCACCTGGGACACAAATAAGCACTCGTGGCTGTCGGTACCTGAGCTCTGTGCTGTGGAGAGTGATGCTGTGCTCAGATGAGAACTACACCTTAGAAAGCTGTGAGAGAGACAGACGACCAGAGACTGAGACACTTAGGAAGGAAAGGGCACCAACCATGGCTTGACTGCACTAACCCGGCTCTGGAGAAAGTGCTGTACCGGAGAGTGGCAAGGAGTGTACCCGGTGGCCATGTATTAACACCGAAGTAAAAGTAACGGAACTGCAGCTGTGGTGTCTGTGTGACATTCTTGAGCAGTAACCACCGGCCACAGAGGCTGCCCGGAACAACAAGGATACTGTCGACGTAGTGAACATCTGCTAAGGTACGAGCAGGGGGAACCATTTCACTGCCCTGGGGATTGCGCTCCGCCTCCGGGGAGCTGGACTATCTAAGCTGCCTGCCATCATCCCCAGAGGTTCTGCAGCAGTGGCGGTCACCCTGGCCACATACCACAGGTAGCGTCACAAATACCCCCTTATCCCCTCAGACTTTCCCTAACATCTCACCATTTATTTAAATGACACCGCCAGGGTCACAAGACCGGATCTTGGCCCCCGTCTGTCCCTGTGAAAAGACCCGATGAGAGGTGAAGTAGAACAACGAGTAACCACCCGGTTCCCAAGTCTTCCCCAGCCCTGGAGAGGGTGTGTCACTTCCATTCTATTTAGTAAAAGCCAAGAACAGTTAGTTACTACCCGGGCAGCAACGGATATACTACAGTTATAGTTATATAGAAAAATAAGTAAAACATTACCGATGCTTGAATTGGCCTACTGACAATCTGGAAAAAAGCCATCCATGGGCCTTCAAAGGAAACCCAGATTATAAATCTGAACGTGAGCAAGTAACTGGCCCCAGGACTCTCAAAGAGGTTTACAGCTTAGTGAATATGGAGATTACAAAAAAATGCCTTTGTGTGAAGGTGCCTGTATGAAAAAAATAAATAAATTAAAAAAAAAAAAAAAAAAAAAAACTTTAAAACTACTGTATTTTTCGGACCATAAGACGCACTTTTTTCCCCCAAATTGTGGCGGAAAGTGGGGAGTGCACCTTATGGTCCTATTATATGAGGGCTGTGTTGCTGTGGGGCTGTGCTGGAGGGTGGGCTGCTCTGGAGCGGTTGGAAGAGGCTGGCGGGGGCTGCAGCTGTGGCCTGTGATCATGTGTCCCCACTCATTAGTCTACTGTAATATTCACTGCATCCCGCTGTCCACCTCCCAGTGCTGAAGATAGCACTGAACGGTAACAGGAGAAAGTGTATATTACAGTATACTAAGTGTACTGACCCCCCCCATCCAGGGCTATTGCAGCCCCCTATCACTGGACATAGCCCCCCTGATGCCACACACTTAAAATAATAAACATTTTAACGTACCTGTCCACCATCCTCTCCAACTAACCCTTTGCAGCTGCATCGATCTCTTCCTGTCTATGCGAGCTGGCGTCCTGGTAAGTGACCCGTCACAGCATAGTGATGTCATCACTGTGCGTCTCGGTCACATGATCAAATGCCCTTGGGATGCATCGCACAGACAGTAAGGGATGGATGTGGTTGCACAGGGAGAGATGGAGGGGACGGTGGACATGCATGTTAAAAGGTTTGTTATTTTAAGTGTGTGCGGGCTGCAATAGCCCAGCAGAGGAGCCATATCCAATGATGGGGGGGACTGCAATAGACCAGCAGGGGGCCATATTAAGTGATGAGGGCTGCAATAGCCAAACAGAGGAGCCATATCCAGTGATGGGGGACTGCAATAGCCCAGCAGGGTGGCCATATCTAGTGATTTGAGGCTGCAATAGCCCAGTAGGGGAGCCATATCCAGTGATGTGGGGGGACTGCAATAGCCCAGCGAGGGGGGCATATCTAGTGATGGGGCTGCAATAGCCCAGCAAGGGGGCCATATCCAGTGATGGGGGACTGCAATAGCCAGCAGAGGAGCCATATCCAGTGATGGGGGGACTGCAATAGACCAGCAGGGGGGCCATATCCAGTGATGGGGGGCTGCAATAGCCCAGCAGGGGAGCCATATCCAGTGATGGGGGGCTGCAATAGTCCAGCAAGGGGGCCATACCAAGTGATAGGGGGCTGCAAAAGCCCAGCAGGGGGCCATATCCACTAATGGGGGCTGCAATAGCCCAGCAGGGGGGGGGGCATATCCAGTGATGGGACGCTGCAATAGCCCAAGATTGGGGTCATATCCAATGATGGGGGGCTGTAGTAGCCCAGGTTGGGGGCCATATCCAGTGATGGGAGTCCGCAATATCCCAGGATAAGGGCAATATCCAGTGACGGGGGCTGCAATATCCCAGGATAAGGGCAATATCCAGTGACGGGGGCTGCAATATCCCAGGATAAGGGCAATATCCAGTGACGGGGGCTGCAATATCCCAGGATAAGGGGCATATACAGTGATGGTGGAGTGCAATATCACAGGATGGGAGGTGCAATATTCTAGGCTGGGGGTGTGTGCAAAATCTCAGGCTGGGGTGTGCAATATCCCAGGCTGCGAAGCTATATACCAGGATGGAGGCTATATATCAGGATGGGAAGCTATATATCAGGATGGAAGGCTATATACCAGGATGGGAGGCTGGATACCAGGATGGAAAGCTATATATTAGGATGGGAGGCTATATATCAAGATGGGAGGCTATATATCAAGATGGAAGGCTATATACCAGGATGACAGGTTAAAGCATTAGATGAAAGGTGGTAATTCGTGCGCTGCCGTCTGTCCGTTGGTTCCAGGAAACCCAAGGAATCACAAGATGTTAAAAGTAATACCTTTAATGTATAATTCTTACGCGTTTCGTGGTACTTCAGACCACTTCATCAGAGATCCACAAGGTAAACCTTGTGGATCTCTGATGAAGTGGTCTGAAGTACCACGAAACGCGTAAGAATTATACATTAAAGGTATTACTTTTAACATCTTGTGATTCCTTGGATTTCCTGGAACCAACGGACAGACGGCAGCGCACGAATTACCACCTTTCATCTAATGCTTTAACCTGTTTTCCTTGGGCGGAGTGCTGCAAGCCGGCTTATGCTTCAATAGTTGTTGTGACTCTCACAACAACATAAGGTTAGTGCAACAGCACACAATACAACACCCCGGTTACACCCGGATAAGACCTTATGTGCGCTTTTCTACTTTTCTTCTAGTTTTCATATACCAGGATGGAAAGGCTTTATACCAGGATGGGGGCTATATCTAGGATGAGTGACATACATTACCTGGATCGGGCCAGAGATGGGGACTCTACCATCATAACAGTGTCAGCAGAAGATTCCCCCCTATAACAGTTAATTCTAACCACATCTTTTTGTTACATTTTTTTTCCTCCATTTTCCGCCTCAAAAATCTAGGTGCGTTTTATAGTCCGAAAAAAGGAATTAGACTTACTGGTAATTCTCTTTCGGGGAATCCACCACGACAGCACAACAGGAGGCAGCCTCTCGTCCCCAATAGGGGCAGGAAACACAAAGAGGTTAAATAGCCCCTCCCACCTCCTATCACCAGTGTTTACCAAGGACCAACAGAAATGAATATCCAAGAATCACTTACTCAAGGAGGAAGGAGGCAAAAAGAAAAGACATACAGAAACAGGGAGGGAATTACCTGTGCTGTCGTGGTAGATTCCCCAAAAGAGAATTACCGGTAAGTCTAATTCTGTTTTCTCCTCCCATCCACCACGACAGCACAACAGGAGTAATACCAAAGAATAAATTCTTGGGAGGGACCACAGCTGGAAGGACTTACCATCCGAAGGCCAGAGCCGGACGATTAAGGACATCTAGCCTTTAATGGAACTACAGATCAAGTGGCAGCCGTGTAGATCTGCTCAAGGGAAGCAGACATCTTTCCAGCCCAGGAGACACAGCTTGGGGTGAACGCACTTCCTAGGTGACTGCAGGAGAGATATCTTGGTAAGGGACAAGCTACCAAGATGGCATGCTTGATCCATGGAGCAATCATCTTCCTAGATGCTACCATTCCTGGACGAATAAATTGTAATCCAATTTCCCAGATTGTGTCTGTGTGAGGATAAAACAAATTTTGCATCACTTACATCCATCACTTGAAATTCACGTACTTATTTTTTGGATCCTAAATAAAGAAGTAGAAAGAACCATTGGGAACTATGAAAGCCTGAAGACACTATTGGAAGAAAAAAGGGATCCCGACAGAAAATGAAGGAATCAACCAGTATGGAAAGGAATGGTTGGATCATGGAGGAGCCTGGAGATCATTGACTCTCCCAGCCGATGCGATACAAACTAGGGAAACCATGTTCCAGGAGAGTCTTATTCAATACAATATGGAGATCCCATGGCCGATAGGAATGGTACTTTGTTGGGTGTGCAGTTCCCATGAATATCCAGACTCATGGAGGAACGGCTAGACTCAAGTCGAAGTAGGAGTGGAGAGCAGAAACTTGCACCTCAAGGGTACTTGGATTGTAAGCCTCTGTCAAGTCCATAGTCCAGGAAATATTGGGGTGAGACGGGTCTGGAGGCGAATAACCACACCAGGAATTGAAGACTCCCCAGACCCTCGCAGAAGGTGCGGTAAACCCTGACTTACTACTGCATTGAAGAGTGATAACCACGGTATCTGATAAGCCTCCAATTCTTAGAATGTCGGCGTCGGTACCAGGCTGAGGGATGAACAGTTCTGTGTGCGAGGGAAGGATCTGACCCTGACCCCAGAACAACCAGTCCATAGAGGACATTGAGTTGAAAATGGCGAATCAACGTTGGTTGGGACAGTATGGTGCAAAGAGTACCGTGTTCATCCTCCTGACCTGAACATCTGGATCGCTTCTGGTAAAAGAGGACTTGTCGGGCTAGTATACACCGTATGCCCCAGGACATTGACTGAGAGATCCCAGTTGTTGTGATGAAGGGAGAAATACTGAGCAACCGTACAACGAAGTGATTCGCAAAGAGATCCACCTCCGGTGTTCCCCAGGTATCTGTCAGCAGCCGTAACACCTACTGAGTGAGACACTTTTTCACTTGAAAGTAGAACCTGGCTGCAGAGATAGTCTGTCTGCACGTTCGATGGGACATCAGGTGAAGGACTGACGGGAAAACAATTTCAACTGCCCAAAAGATATTCTGGATGAGAAGTCCCGCAGAACTTCAGTAGATGAGCCACCGTAGACACAGAAAATCTCGACATCGTTTCTCTTGAATCAGGAATCTTGACAACTGGAGATCGTCATTTAGTGCTCTCACCTTGTCCAAAAGCTGAGGAACAGTCTCTTGTTCGGTGAGACCATGACCCTGAAAGGCAATGTGGGAAACCAAAGCCCCTCAGCCACCTTTGCTGGCATGTGCGAAAACAGTAACCATCGGGGACAGTGCACATTGAATTCCCTGTCGTAGATTGACTTCGTTTATCCAGCATTTCAACGGGAGCTTGACTTCCCGGGGGAGTTGTATCCTTTTGTCCAGACCTGAGGGTAACCCTTTCCACTAAGAAAAGGATGCGGAGCCGCAACAAGCCACGAATGGGCCTGAACCCACGGACCCATGTGGAGACATGCTGTCACTGAACCCAAAGCCGACATGGTCGTACGGATGGAAACAGAAGTGTCTCAGAAGGGATGAAGGTTGGCTCACAAAGGAACCTGCCTATTTGTAGACAAAAGCAGGGCTGCTTTCAAGAGTCCAGCATAAGTCCCAAACTTCCTGGATGGACTCAGGCTTGATTTTGAAAATGTATCTTCCCAGCTCAAGGACTTTAGGGTCTGAATCAAGTCCTGCATATGAGATCGCAGAAGTGAACCGGCAGGGAGCGGTGATGAGGAAGTCTTCTAAGTAGGGTAACACCGCTATTCCCCACTTCCTGAGGAATGCCACAGCTCAGAGAACATGCAAGGTGCTTAGGAGAGACCGGATGGTAGGACCCATAACTGAAAATGATGGACTCAGGTCGAATAGTATTGCAATCTCAGGAAGTTCTGATGGGGATACGCGTTATTGAGGATCTAAAGTGCCATCACAAAAGTCCTTCCTTCTCAAGGGAACAGATGACCATATATACTCCATCCTGATTATAGAGTAAGAAATGTGTCTGTTCAGGAGCTTCAGGATTATGATCCTACTGGGTTTACAGACAAGAATAGTGTCCCCTCCTCATCTCTCCTTTGGACAGGAATTATTGCTTCCCTGAGGCGGAGAGTCTTGACTTCCCTCCAGAGACGACTGAATTTTTTTTGACGAGAGTGTTAGGGAGGATGGACGAATACTATGCTCATCCCTAAAAAGCTGAAGGATCGAGCAGCTTGATAGCCCACCACTGGGGAAGGAAGTTGGTAAGTTTCCCCTACAGGAATGGCATCACGACCTCACATGGTGCGAGAGGAGAAATACTTCTCCTTTTACCCCCTGCGTTGCATCTCCAGCTACCACACTTCCCTTTGTCCGCTGCAGATAGGACTGGGTCTGCGTTTTTTCAGGAGTTGGTTTAGGACCAAACACATTCCCCTTGGAATGAGAATGAATATAACTTGCTTTTGTTGGACAGAACCATAGATCCAGCCGTTGCTCTAAGTGATTCTGCAGAAGCATGAGCTGGAACAACTAGATGCCTTCCGTAACCAGGGAATGAGGGCTAAGAGATCTACTCTAGACGTAACAGCTTGATGCCTACAGCAGCTAACTAGGCCTGACCCTGCTTAGCTTCTGAGCAGAAGAGATCAGGCGTAATCAGAGTGGTATGGCCGTAGGCTGCATCTTGCTATGCAGGTGGAGGCGATGTTGCTCAAAAGGAGGAGGATTCCCAAGAGCTCTTCAGCAGACTAACTACTGTCTGATCCATTGAATAAGTTACGGTAATTGAGAAGAATCTCAGGCAAAAGTAGTCTTATGGACTATCTCTGTATCTGGATAGCAATCATCAGCACTACTGAGCAGACACCCAAGGATACAGCCCTTTCATTCCACAGGAATAACCTGGCGTGTTTCAGGAAACTTCCATTTCCCAACACTATGGACTTTAGGTTGGTAAGGACCAGGAAAACCAGATGACTTCCAGGACCATAATCCCCCCACATCACATTCGGACTGACTGTGGTGATTCGTCTTCTTCCACCCCCATGGTGGTAAGCAGAAAAAAATATGGCAATGCCCCCAAAACAAAAATAATATCGCTCAGGGCCTCCCTGCTCTGGGGTGGATCTGACTCATCCACCAGACTGGCTTTGACCCAGAAGCGTCAGATACGTCTGGGGTAGAATCCCTAGTGATAGCTTCCACTGTGTAGGAGCCAGAAGGAATCCTGAAGCGGGGAGAAAAAAAAAAGACAGAAGCCAGGAAGAATCAGGAAAAGTCCCTTTGCACAAGATTTCTGCACAGACGGGAAGGTTTAACCTTTTGCTTCAGTGAGTGCCATTTCTCCCTGAATCACTCAAACAGGGAGAGAAGGAATAATAATGCAGCCCAAATAAAGGGGGGCTGTACACACATCATACCCAGAAACCTACTGGGCCTTAGGCAGCGCTGGGCCTTGCAACTGCTGTGGCAGGGGAGGCAGAATGAGACACAAAGGAACAGCAGCACTTGTCCTACATGCAGAGTGCGTCTCCACCTGGGATCCTTGTATGGGGGATCCGTAGGCTGCAGCGTATTTACCATGTGGTGCTTCCCTCCCTCGGAATCCCTTTAGCGGCCGCCACTGCCAAAGACTGGACACCAGGAAACTCCCAAAATGACGTGCGCTCCACCTGGAACGCAACCCGGAAGTAACACACTCCGACGTCTGATGTCACATCCGGGAGCGAAGCCCGCAGGCCACATCCATCGGGAGGGAGGAAGGCCGAGGAGCTGCTGGAACACCCCGGCTTGGCTGCACCGCTCAGCGTTGCCATCAGGCGCAGGAGAGCGGTGCGGTCCTGCTCCACATGGAGCGGGAGCAGCCAGGGAGGAAGGAGCACAGGCCTGATCGATCTCTTCATGGTGAGAGACTGCGTCGCCAGCCCACAGCCTCAGGAGAACCTCTTTGCTCCCCATAGGGACAGGAAACACTGGTGATAGGAGGTGGGAGGGGCTATTTGACCTCTTTGTGTTTCCTGCCCCTATTAGGGCTGAGAGGCAACCTCCTGTTGTGCTGTCGTGGTGGATGGGAGGGGAAAATATGGTAAATTAATAAATATGCCCAATAATCCATTTTGTACATTATGGTTACATTTTGACACCACAATTGGAGAACACTGAAATCTGATTTAATAAATTTAAAAATATTTAAGAATACAGACACATTTTCCTGGAGCCTTATTATTTCCTGGTTATACTCAACAGTAGTATCATATTGTATAAGAGTTTCCCACTTACATATTAATCAGGTATAGTGAAGAAGTGCATTTCCTTCACCCTTGTAAATACCACCATCATTGTATATTTTCTGCTGAGTTTACAATTCTGCATTTGTGTATGGAAAGAAGCTGTACAAATATGTGGCAGGAAGTCATACCTAAGAGCAGATGTACTAACCAGCGTGATGCTAATCGACTGTCCACATTAAAAAAAAAGCTTCATATTTGTGGCCTGGTATCCTGTAAAATTGCTTGGCTCACTAGTCAAGCACATCTAGCTCAGTATAGAAATAAAAAAAGCAAACCCCTTAAAGTAAACCGTGAGTAATCTAGCTCACGATTACCGAAGAAGAACATTACATGAAGAAATAGCTTTTTCATATTACAGAAGAAGAAGAAATGTATTGATTTTCAAATGGAATCTGTCAGCAGGATTTTGCTATCCAATCTGATAGTAGAATAGGGCAAAAAAAAGCCTGATTCCACAGATGTGTAACTTACTACATAGTAATGAAAGTACAATACACAGCCTACCAGTGTTTTATCAGCAGGAGATTATCATGAGAGGACAAGGTGTAAAGGTGCAGTCACACATAACGATCGCTCGAACGATCCCGACAGCGATAACGACCTGCCGGGATCGCTGGAGTGTCGTTACCTGATCGCTGGGGAGCTGTCAAACAGGCAGATCTCCCCAGCGATCAGGCCCTGGGAGCCACCTCCCCTCCCACATCGCTCCCTGCTTAGCGCTGTCTTGGCAGAGCAGGGAGAACGCTGGTAACTATAAACAGCGCGGTATCCGGGCAGCGCACGCTGCTTGGATACCCGCTGTTTATCATAGTTACCTGTGTTCTCCCTGCTTACAGGCAGTGCTAAGCAGGGAGAACGCTGGTAACCATGGTAAATGCCGGGTATCTAGGCAGCGCGCGCTGCCTAGATACCCGGTGTTTACCATAGTAACCAGCCCTGTGAAGTCACAGATCGCTGGTTTCTCGCTGTCACACGCAGCGATGCGTGCTGACCAGCGGGAAACCAACGATCAAAAAATGACCCAAAGCACTTTGCAGCGATCAGCGACCTCACAGCAGGGGCCTGATCGCTGCAAAGTGTCACACATAACGACATCGCTGGAGAGATCGTTGTAACGTCACAGTTACAACGATCTCTCTAACGATATCGTTATGTGTGACTGGGGCTTAAGGTGCAAGACAGTCTAGCTAATCTGTGTAACCCCACCCCCACCACGGATTGGCAGCAAGCTGCAGTGATATGGGCAGAGTTCTACAGAGCTCAGCATTCGGACCACTGGTAGATCAACAACAGAAAAAGCAGGAATTTAATCAAAACCTACTGGCAATATCACTTTAAGGAATTAATGTTTTGTTCCAATTACCATTCCTTAACCTGTACCTTCATATCTATTTTCTTTTACTTTGCAGTGAAATAACAATTGGGATTGTAAGAATGACAGAAATATTTTGAATCACCGTCAGGAAGAATTTATTACTCACTTTTGTAAGTCTTGAAAATGATAAGCGGACATAAGAAGACAACTAATGTCCATTTATTGGGATTTTGGTGACTTTTTTTTTTTTTTTCATTTTTCATTTCACTGTCCATATCTAAGAATATTCTGAAATGTTGACATTTTCAGTTAAGCCGCCAATATTTATGGGGCACTTCCTGGTCTGCACAAAAAAGACTTTAGTTTTTCAGCATACATTTTATTTAAAGATGAGTTAGTTGAAGATGGACAGCGCCGAAGCCCGCCCTGCTCCAGATTATGTATGTACAGTGGGGCGGGCTCTGGCGTTGACGTCACCGGCAGGAGGCGTTTCAGCTGCCAGGACCACTCCCACTCATTGCTTGCTCTGCATCTGCGTGACTTCAGATGCAGAGGAGAATAAGTGGCCGAGGTGGGGAGACACATAAATGAGGCGGCAGAGAGGGGGCACAGAGAGGGCTGGAGGTGGGGAGGACACCAGGGAGCAGCAAGGACTCATTACAGAGCAAGTCCCTGCGGACTGCTTATCTGTACACTTTCTAAAGTGTTTTGTACAACTTACAGGGGAGTAGAGACATGGGGGACCTCTACCCTGAATGCAGCGGACACACTGCATTCAGTGGTGCTTTCACTTTGGTAAGCACCAGGGTGGTGAAAGGTCCTCTTTAAAGATGAGAGGATAATGACACAGCCCCTTCCTCACATGATCGTAACCCTATTGTGAATATGTGAGCCCTCCTTATACAGGAGATTTATGGTGAAGCAAAACAGTCACCTCTCTGAATAGTGTCTGGAAAGTGGTGATTGGTGCCATGTTATTGAAAAGTAGAGCGGCAATATTGATCAATGGTTTATTTGTTTTTTAAATGTCAACAGTTGCTATTGACATAATTTCTCACCAGATGTTGGTAGCAACCCATCCAATTCACAACAGGTAAAGAAACCAAACTATAGTTGACCATTAATTAAGTTATAAGTAATAATAATGACACAAGGAAGAAGAATTGAACACGTTTGCTGAAATTTATTTAATACTTTGTACAAAAGCTTTTGTTAGTGATGACAGCTCAGATGTGATTTTGGCTCATTCTTCCAGATAAACACGCTTTAAATCCTAAAGGTTCTCTGGGCTCCTTCTAAAAACTCTGAGCTTTAGTTCCTTTCATAAATGTGCTATTGGATTCAGGTTAGGAGATTGGCTGGACCACTCTAGCATCTTTATTTCCTTCCTCTGAAACTAATTGAGAATTTCCTTGGTTGTGTTTTTTGGGATCATTGTCTTGCTGAAATGTCCACACTTGTTTCATCTTCATCATCCTGGTAGATGGAAGCAGATTTTTATTAAGAATGTCTCGGCAGATTTGTCCATTCACCCTTCCTTCAATCATATACATTTTGACAATGCAGTATGCTGAAAAATAGCCCCACACCATGATGTTCCCATCTCCAAATTTCACTGCTGGTATGATGTTTTTGAGGTGATGATAAGCAGTGCATTTTGGCCTCCAAACATAGTGTGTTATGTCATCCAAAGAGTGTGATTTTGGTCTCATCTGCCTAGTATTTCACAGGCTTGTCGAAATGCTGTCAAACAAGTTTTAAACGTGCTTGAACATGCTTTTTGTTCAGCATTGATGTCCTGCGAGGTGAATGTACATACAGGCCATGGAAGCAGAGTTAATTACTTATGGTTTTCTTTGAAAAAAAATTGTGCCTGCTCATTCTAGGTCTTTCCGTAGCTCTCCACAAGTGGCCCATGGCTCTTTGACAACTCTTCTGATAATTAATTTTACTCCTCTGTTTGAAATGGCGCGATATCACCAGATCATAGCTGGTTTATGATGAAATTATGTTCCCACTTCCCAAACAGTGCTGATTGGAACCTTTAATAGTTTAGAAATGTTACTGTAACTAATGTAATCAGTATTGTTTTAAAACAATAAGGTTGTGAAGGTCTTGAGACAGCTCACTAGCTTTACTCATCATGAGATGTTTTTTTGTGGCTGTTTTTCATGAGACTTTTTATAGGTCAACAGTTGGACCAGCTGATGCATTTTTCACTAAGTGGCAAGATTGCCGTTTGATTACTGATAGATTTCAGCGGTTTTCCATGGCTTTTTAAGCCTCTCTTTCTTTAAGTTTTTAATACTTTTTCCCAGTGTCATTCTTCATTATTAAACATGACTTAGTTTATGAACATCTATGCTTGATTTCAAATATATTTACTTAGAAAAAAATTGATCAATACTTATTTCACTCACTGTAAGTGTGCACAAAGTGTAAATACATTCAGTTATCCTATCCCACTGGACTAAGGCCGGCTTCACACTATGATTTCGGAGTTTCCGAGTGTATCCATGTCAAAGCGGAATACACTCGGATCCGATTTTGCCTCGCATGTACTGCTATGGGGCATGGATTGTGCTCGGTGTGTCCTTTTTGCCATTCGATTCATGCACAATCCGAGCCCCATAGGGATACATGGGAGGCAAAATCGGGTCCGAGTGTAGCAATCTGTAGTTATAAGGTGAGATTAAAAAACGTTTATGTTCAGCCCAAAAAAAACCTTTAACTAAATAATACATAATACAGGGTGGGCCATTTCTATGGATGCACCTATATAAAACGGGAATGGTTGGTGATATCAACTTCCTGTTTGCGGCACATTAGTATATAGGAGGGGGAAAACTTTTCCAGATGGGTGGTGACCATGGCGCCATTTAGAAGTTGGCCATTTTGGATCCAATTTTATTTTTTTTCAATGGGAAGAGGGTTATGTGCACATCACACTTATGAGAATTCATAGAAAACCAATGGTGTGCTTGGTTTTAACGTAACTTTATTCTTTCATAATTTATTTACAAGTTTATGACCATTTATAAAATGTGTTCAAAGTGCTGCCCATTGTGTTGGATTGTCAATGCAACCCTCTTCTCCCACTCTTGACACACTGATAGCAACACCACAGAAGAAATGCTAGCACAGGCTTCCAGTATCCATTGTTTCAGATGCTGCACATCTCCTATCTTCACAGCATAGACAATTGCCTTCAGATAAGTGGCATGTACGTAGGGGACACGGGCTAAAATTCAGAACAAGAATGAATTTCATTGCCACTCAATAAAAGAAAAGCATAAGAATCTACCTGTAGTAAAGCACTTTTGCAGCCCTGACCACAACAGTGAAACCGATATGGGACTGCTCATTTTAAAAAGAAACTTCAAATCTCAGAGAGAGAAGAATTTGGGAATACAAATTGATAACAACCTTTGACACATTCAAAACAGGATTAAATATTTCACATGGATTCATGGGTTTTTATATAAAATGAATGGGCATTGGGGAACATCACAGAATCATGTGTTTTTATATAAATTGAAAGGAAACTTGGGGATATATCATCTCCAAGAGACTCCATTTTGAGGACTATGACCTTTTGACTTTTCTTATGTGAACTCTGCTCTCCACAACTCACTTAAGTATTTTCAGGTTTGCACAGGCTACTAATCATAAAGCAAAATACAATTTGTTCCGCTTATCTCAGAAATTTGGTTTTCTTTTTCCTGCCTGCTCTTCCACCCCCTCCTAACTGACTCTGCTTTAACGTCACCTGTAGTATTTCACCACAGC
Source organism: Allobates femoralis (assembly GCA_033576535.1). Taxonomy (NCBI): domain Eukaryota; kingdom Metazoa; phylum Chordata; class Amphibia; order Anura; family Aromobatidae; genus Allobates; species Allobates femoralis. The sequence goes on from JARQOC010000003.1 coordinate 576,765,907, forward strand.
ATATGACAGTTTTTTTTTATTTTGCTTATGTATATATGTATGTGTCTTCAGAATTTGTGTCATTACCAGTCTGACGAAGGGGCCTTAGTGTCCCAAAAACTTGCTATGTATACCATCTTTTCAGTTAGCCATTAAAAGGTATCAACCACTGAGGACTCTCAGATTCCAATATTTTCAGATAAGTGATGAGACAAACTTTTTTGTGAATGATGAAGTTAACAAACAAAACCTCTGCTATTGGTCTGGCACTCACCCACAGTGGACAGATCCCTCCAAGACTGTTGGAACACAGAAATTGATGGTATGGTGTGGTATATGGGGTACAAAGATAGTGGGGCCATTCTTCATCAATGGAAACCTCAATGCCATAGCATATCTGAAATTGCTAAATGATTCAGATATCTAGTAGCATTGAGGTTTCCATTGATGAAGAATGGCCCCACTATCTTTGTACCACATATACCACACCATACCATCAATTTTTGTGTTCAACAGTCTTGGAGGATCTATGCACTGTGGGTTAGTGTCAGACCAATAGCGGTGGTTTTGTTTGTTAACTTCACCATTCACAAAAAAGTTTGCCTCATCACTCATCTGAAGGCAATTGTCTATGCTGTGAAGATACGAGATATGCATCATCTGAAACAACGGATACTGGAGGCCTGTGCTAGCATTTCTTCTGCGGTGTTGCTATCCGTGTGTCAAGAGTGGGAGAAGAGGGTTGCATTGACAATCCAACACAATGGGCTGCACATTGAACACATTTTATAAGTGGTCATAAGCTTGAAAATAACTCATGAAAGAATAAAGTTACGTTAAAACCAAGCACAACATTGTTTTTCTTATGAAATTCTCAATAAGTTTGATGTGTCACATGACACAAACAGGGAGTTGTTGTCACCAACCATTCCCATTTTATTTAGGTGCATCCATATAAATGGCCACCCTGTACATGTGTATATTAAAGATCTTACCATTTGTTGCTGCAGGTACGAATTTGACTTAATCTTTGATACATAACATATAGGCAGTATGTACACTTATGTGTACATTTCTGTGTGCTCTCTCCTGTTTTGTTCTTTTGTATTTTCTATAGACATAAGTAAAAATAATGTGGAATATACTCACCAAATTCATTCATCAATGCCCTAGCCTTTGAAACAAATGGTCCCACTTCACTCGGTTGCATTTTTGCCCTTTCCTTTAAATCTGCTCCTATAAGAAAATATATTAATAATGAAACCTTTAGGAAGAAGCAATAATGTGGTTGAATAGAAATAATGGACTGCATGTCACTTGTACCTCACATCACAAACTTTCTCTAATGACAACTGACAAACACGATAATGGACACCCACACAAACCAATATACTGAGGAATAATAGGAAACAATACAAAAGAGGCTCTGATATATTACTAGCCTAATATGCAGAAGAAGCAATACAACAAAAAAAAAATCACTTAAAAAGCCATTTTGTTAAATTACCAGTGCTAAATACAGACACTAGTCAATGTATATAATGTTATAAACATTAAATTGCCAGACATATCAGGGGTTAATGTGGTACAATATCATTTAAGCTTCACCAATATTAAAACAGCAAGAAACAGACTAACATTGTAACCGAGCCAGGGTGCCCATGAGACCCTGGATCAGGACCAATTTAAAAAATAAAAAGACACCAGAAGTAACATAATCTGAACATGTTTTATAAATTATAGTATATTACTTTTTTTTTTAAATTCATAAAACTAAAGAGTATATTTTACCACTGGACAAGACCTTAAAAGGGAATACGTCTCCAGCTTTTTGATACCCTATCCTAGAGCAGCATGGTGTAGGGGCAGAGGTGACGATTCCCTCTTACTGGGCCGCTTGTGAGCTCTGTACAACCCCACCCACACCACTAACTGACAGCTTTCTGTGTACACTGTGCATAGGCAGAAAGCTGCCAATAAGAGATGCAGGCAGAGTTACACAAAGCTCATGAATATGGAAGAATACATGACAGCAGATTTACTAGTCCTCTAGTTATCATCTCCTGCTGATGAAACTTTTGTGTTTTAACAACACTTAATGGGAATCTAACACCAGGTTTTTCCTATATAAAGTGAGACCAGCACCACTAAGCCCTTATATATGGTATTCTAGAATGCTGCATATAAGTTCCCAAACCGATCTGCATAACATAAAAAATCTCTTATATTACACTCACCTATGGGGCGGTCAGGTCTGTCTGATGTGTGACGCTGATCCTGATCCAGTACCTCCCCCCTACTTGCAATCGCCATCCTCTTTCCCTGCTTCATGTGGTTGATGCATCCTATGTTGTCCATACACTCACTCCATTGTGCCCCTGCACACTTCTCTCTACCCTACTAAGGGTAGAGTAAAGTACTGTAAAGGGAAGGTGCAGGAAAAGGTAAAAGAAGACGGAACATGTGCACTACAATACTTTACTCTGCTGTTTGCAGAGAAGAGAGAAGTGCGAGGGCACAGGAGCGCAACATTGGAAACTGTGTGTGGTGGCCGCAGTTTATATGGGGAAAATTGGTGACAGGTTTGATTAAAATAAGAAGCTGGAATGAGAGTTTCTATTGCTGCGTTATGCTGCTCTTGAATTAGATGCTTACGTGGCAAAAACTAAATGAGAGGGTCGTTTATGAGAGGCCTTACAATGTCATTTACAGTTAAAGAGAGGTTAAAAGGAAGAGTAAAGATAATTATGTTTTGGTAAGGTACATAGTGATCTGTACATACACAAGACTACACCTGTTAATATAAAATATTCACAGATTATCTATAACATTGATATAGAAGAAAAAAATATCTGAAAATAATCACTTTCCCTGGATTTTTTCATTTTTTTATTTAAACTGAGTACTTTCTCCACTTTGAACAGTTCCACTGGCTAGGAAGCCTCCGTTCTCCTGCGCCCTCTCTACCCCTCCATTCCAAAGTATACCCCCTAAAAATAAAAATGCAAATTTTACCTTCAACCAGCTGGGAATGAACTTCCCTGTGGGTGTTTACTTTTTCTTCTCTGAAGGAGGTCTATCAAAACATGGCCACTCCCACAGTACAATCATGCTGATTGAAAATTTGCACCCTTTGTGAGGCTGGAATGACACCGTGTGATATGCGAGTCGGACGAGTGTCGGATCATTAACCCTGAACAGCCTCCCCCTCTCTGGACGGGGAGTGTGGAGCTGCATAGAAATACAAGCAGCTGACACTCCCGTCCTGACAGGTAGAGGCCGTTCCAGGTGACTGATCCAAGACTCGTCTGACTACCTCGCATGTCACACGGACAGTGTGATTCCAGCCTAACTCTGCAACAGGGGGCACAGAGGAAAAACAAAAACTGCTCCAGAATTCGTGAAGCAGCAATAATTGGAGGAGGTGAAAAGTTTAAATGAAAAAAAATCCACTAAAAAGTTCAGTTTAAAAGTATCCTTATATATTTCAATCTGCCCCAAAAGAGTTATCTACTGTATGTTCCCAGAGATTTCTAATAACATTCTAACAAAGTCTAAAGAGCCTGCAGGTCATTCCATTCCACTCAGCTTCTTTACAGATCATTTCTTTAACCACTTTCCTCAGGCTCTTTACTGATCACATGTACTAAATAGCCATTTTTTATTATTTATTTATTGTCATGACAATCTAGTCTCTAGTTGAAATCCAAACTGATCACCTACAAGGCTTCCCAATCTAGACCATCAGGCCGAGCGTCATTTCCGGTCCTGCGCAGTGTGGGGGGTGTATTGCTGTACAGCCTGGCTCCGGAACATGCGCAGTGTGTATTCTGAAGCCGGCCCATACACTCGATAATCTCCCACAATGCACCAGACCAGAAATGACACTTGGCAGCAGCACATCATACACGGAAAAAGGAACAGAAATTTTGAATGGGGTGCGTGCTCCTGACTGAATGATCGCGCTCCAGGCTGAATGATTTCACCCACCATGGAGTGATCCCAGCATCGAGAGGGATAGAATGCAGCCGTGGAGACCACCCAGTCAGACTACATATGTAGTCTAGAAGACTAATTACTATACGGCCATGTAAGTATCAAACTCATTTTTTACAAACATTATAAGAGAGTTTTAGGTCAGACAGACATGGTTAAGGATGTAGTAGCAAGGTGCAGGGACAGATAGTAATAGGTTTGGGAGTAAAAACGAGGTGACAGGTTCCCTTTAATCAAATATATATTGAGGTCTCTCAATCAAAGAGTTATCCCATTTTCTTAGATGGCTATATTTGCATAGTATTTGTAAAAACAAGCGAGTTTGTAAATAACACTGTATTAAAATGTACGTCCATTCTGGCCATGTGTAGGGTTTAACCACTGCCCTGAGATTGGCCAGGATTGCTGGAGTGCATGGTTCGTTCCTGGTCCAGCCAGCTCAACTGTGTAGCAAAGCAACATCATATGTCAGCACTGGAGTGCACAGTGTAGGTCAGCGGTGCAATAACGGTATTTTCCTGGACTTTCACATAAGGAGGAAAACTGGCTTGGGCATCAGGAAGTCATTACGCCAAGGAGCAGTTTGCCCCTGAACATACGTAGAAGAAACAAATCTTATGATACTATGGACTAGAAATGTGATGGTGCATCTCAGTCACCAGTATTGTCAGCTGTATTTCTATATACATACTGTTAGGCTTTGTGCACACATTGCATTTGCATTTTTTGATGCGTTTTTGAGAGCAGATTTGTCACAAAACCTGAAAGGTATTCTGATGACATCAAAGGCATGAAAATCCTGAAGGGTCAAGTTCTGCCCATTCATGTGCAGCAAAAAGAATATTCATAGTGTAATACCAGTTATAACCCTTATGGTACCTTTACACGCCGCTACCGAGGGTAGCAACAGGTAGGCACCGCACGTGCACGCTCGCGTTTTCAACGGTTCCCAACGGTACCTGATGCCGCAATTACACGCCGCCACAAGGTGCTCCACAGAAGGTATTTTCGTTACCCGGAAGTGCCGACGGGTGCCGCAGGTTACCTTCTGTGGAGCACCTTCCCTGATTTACACGCCGCTACCACAAGGGAATCTGGGCGTACATATTGTGCGCCGTAACTACATAGGCGTGACAGAGTAGTGTATTACGTGACGCTCGTACGGTGATTGGACAATGCAATAACATCATGATTGGCCAGCCAGCGCAGGGAGGCTGCCTAATACATGACGCTATAGCAAATGTGTATTGTGACTGGTCAGCTCGTTAAATATGCCACCCTGTGCAGGGACAGCCAATGGGTACACAGTAGTCTCCACCAATGATAGCTGATGGGGCGTGGTATACATGACGCTCAAGCACGCCCCAGGTAACTCAAATACCATACCTGTGCCCCGATTACACGCACTACCATAGGGGTTACACCTGCTTGTTTTTCAACACGGCTGAAAGACAGGTATCCAAAGAGACAGGAAGGTACAACCTGAATTACACGCCACCACTTCGCGGTGTTTTGAAGGTAAAAGGTACAATTGTCTCCGATACCTGCCGGTTTCTATCTTTAGGTAGCGGTGTGTAAAGGTACCATTAGAGGTCACCAAATAACCATTTATGTTGTTTCTGCTCAAATAGGAATGTCTCCTTTAAGAATGAGTCATTCTATGTGGGACTGCCCCCCTCCTTCCTTCTGAGAGAGGGATACTCGCAGACATCTTGCTGAACTACTGAGGGATCAGACGTATTGTCTCTAGCTCCTGTCCCCTCTTCCTACAACTTTCTTTCTCTTGTCAGATGATTCCAGTAAGGGTAAAATGCAGTTACATGTTATGCTGGGATCTGTGTAAGCAGGTGTAGGCTGCAGCCATTTCAGAGTGTAATAGAAGTGAGGTATATCATGATCTCTAATCCTGCATCCTAGTATGCTCATGTACTATTTGTAGTTAGGTGTGTTTTTGTGTAGAATCTGTGTATGTAGGTTAGTATACTGCAACTGTGTAGAATCTATCTTAGCCATAATGCTCCTAGCACTGTATGTAAATAGATGCATTTCTGTAAAGAGTAGAGCCTGCTGGAGTGACCTTTACCCCAGTTACTGATGTTCATTGTACTCTGTGTTGAATTACTGCAGTGCTAGTTTCTTTAATGTACCCAGTAATGACTGTGATTATTCTATACCTTGTATTATAGTTTTTACCACATCATCAAGTTCACATCATCACCAATAAATCAAGACTAAGCACCCATACATTCTGTTTACTAGGGAAGTAAATGAGAGTTAAGCTGTATGCTAGATATCCACAGCACCACACGTGGAAGAAGGTAGAACAGGTCATGTACTCAATGTCAATGAGAATTGTGCACACGCTGAGTATTTTCTCCTTGCAGATTTGGTGCACAAATAAATCTGTAGCACATCAATTCTTGCAGCACTTTTGCTTCAGATTTCACCCATATTAATGATTTGGAAAAATGTGCACCAAAAACATATGGCAAAACGATTTTTTTGTACACCATACTTCTTTCTTTTTTGACATTGTCATTGCTTTACTATGCGTACTGTCTGATCCCATTATGTTTCTAGTGACCTCAGTTTTTCCCTTTTACTTAAAAACACGTGGCACAAACGCACCGAAAACAGGTTTTTGCTGTTACATTTTTTCTTCCAAGAGATGCAGAATTTCTGCACTAAATCCTGATAGGTCTGCACATACCCTTTGTGGGAAAAAAAATAAACATTTTTGCTATGTGTGCTGTAGAGAAAAACTTACATAACTGGAAGCACTTACTAAACTGTATATTTATACTAAGACGATCCAATTTCACCAGCAAATTTACTGGAAATAAAAGTTTATTTCTGGCGCTTTTTTTTTTAGCCTCCTCAAAAACTAATGTAGCAAAAATAACAATGCAGAAAAAGGGAGCTTGGAATGTTTCCAGACGATAACCATGGCCGTTAGGCACAGACTCCCAGGGCTTACTTCTCTTTTTTGAAGTACAAGAAGTAATTCGCAGACAAACCTTATCTATGTGAATATATTATGATCACAGAACACTGACGCATTTTTACATTTTTCCTTTCAGCACTTTCCACTTGAAGGAGCATTTCCATAATCACTGTTGAAAAATGGGAATGTGTACCTTAGATAGAAAGCAAATCTGCAATGTCTAACCAAGTAAACAAAGGCACTGAAATATACCCTTCACTCTACACACGCTTTCCCCGAAAACATAAACAGTCCTCGCAGCTATATCTTAGCAGTGTCTGTGTGCACGTAGCCAGCATGCTATATTCACAGTGGATGTCTACAGGGGATTCCTCACGTTCACAGAGAATATGTTGAAAATGTAAAGCATTGACGCTGAAAGATTTCTAGTAATCTAAATGTAACTGGAGTGATATTACGCAGATGATTGTCTGAATTGTTTAGATCCGCTTTCTTAGATAACAGCTTTAGTACCGATCCTCTATCATACAGATGACTACATTTATAAATGTGAGTAACTGGATATAAATGACATTGTGTAGCGGGAACAGTTCTCCTGCCTCATTATAGCATGGCCCTTGCTCCTAAGACTAGCGTTTTTCTATCCATTAGGTCTCTGTATTAAGGTCCAGAACCTTTCCATTACATCAAAATCCAGATCAGAGTCCCCTCCTACCACACCTCATTTATAGTACCGGATCCTGTTCCAGAGCAGAGAGGTCTCAATAGGCAACTTGGCTCATGTGCAACTGTAACCACTGCACTTTCTATTAATAAAGGAAATCTGTCACATATGTCTGATCTGTAGGAAGAATATTATACAGCTAGAGATGATGAACAGATTAATACAAAGGTTGGTGAGAAAAGATTTAGTATAACCTGTATTTTATTGTGGTTGGCCACAAGCAAAAGAAAGTCCTCCATCGGAGGGAGGCCAATGGGTGCAGTAGTTGGAAATAAGTACGTGTGGGAAATGGCAACTATGGGCGGCAGAGTATTGCCCACGTGCAGCCAGATACCCTAGGCCAACTTAACTCATTAGTGTTTCACATTCCACGTATGGATATAATGCTCAGATTGACCACAAATCATCTGACCTGAACAATCAGCTTCATAGGCATATTTAGGTCTGGAGAACCATAGTTACACCAAAAATTAGGGTCCTTAGCCAAAATGTGAAATTTGGATGTGGAAAGCCAGCCTTACATAGGAAAGGTTGTGGAGCATAGATTAGGACCACACCATTAACCTAACATGCAAACCAGTGGCTCAAGTAAAAAAAAAAAATTGACTTCCAAATTTCTTAGTAATAATGCTCCATAATATTCTCCACAGTTATCTCCAGGTTGATCACAGAGAGTTTATTTTTTTCCTATATATTCCAGATATTGACAGCAACCTTCTACTTTGTGATGGGGAGCATGGGTGAACAACATGTCAAAGCACATATACACTATGTCTGCAGATGGAGTAGAACAGAAGACAACCAATTGAGCTGTACATTTTAGAGCAAAATATTAACGTCAATGTAAGAATTGTCATTACTAGGGTTACTTTAAATATTTAAGCACGCAGCGTGACATATAACCTCTGCCTGACATTTGGTTTATGCATCAATAATTGTACCTTCAAAGTGATGTCCATACTAGGAGTTGTGTGCACTGGTGATTCATGCAGAAAAGCCTTATTGCTCAGCAGATGTTATTGCCAGTCACGGGTAGCAGGCATTCTGTTTATGGCTCATATTTTCCTATGTGCACCCAGGCCCTGTTGCACAACCATACCATAAAACAAAATGAAAATGTATCACTTACTGTAGAGAATCTCCGAGAAGATTTATTCTTCATTACGGAAACCTCGAGGTATTGGACTGCTTTGAAGCTAACTTTATACCGGAAAGCTAAAGTTCAACTTTCCTATTTAGGATGTTACTGTAAGGGATGGCACATTCTAAAGTCTCACACTTTCCCTATTCAACTACAATTCTAAAAGCTTCACTCAATGTCAAAACCAACGTATATTAAGCCCTCTTCTCGGAGAAGTAACCTGCAAGCTTGGTGATGACACTAATTTTGACTGATTGAGATAAACGGTACACTGATACACTAGATCGCATAACATGTTTGCTAGTTAACCAAAATCTAGTAAGAGAATTCCCACTAATAAATATAATTTACTATATATAAAAAACAGAGATTGATGGCATTTACACCTCAATTTCCAGGTGTATAATATAACTTAATCATCTTAATTTAGGAGTTAATGTTGCCATTTACATGCCTTTATTTTATCCTTTGTGAGGTATGACCGGTATGATAGCCCACGGTCGGTACACATCACATGGGCCTTGAGCCGTGCACACAGGGTTAACGACATTTGGACCTGTGTGTGTGAATGGGTGATTGCTTTACTAGGCCTGACTGGTGCACACAAGGTTAACTGCACCTAGGTCTGAGTGTGTGGTTGATCGGATCATAGCATCCCAGGTGTGGGTGTGTCAGGCAGGATATTAGCTGCTTAGGGCTGTGATTCAGGGAAGAACAGATCCTCTGAGATGTGAGGATGTGAGTCAGAGGAATCTCGTCCCTCTGGGACGTGGAGGGAAGTCTGTCCCTCTCCATGTGTGAGACGTCTGTCCCTCTGTCTTGAGTGTTAGCCTATGGCCATACACAGGGGTTTGTGGAGCTCCTGATGCTTGGGAATCCTGGCAGAACCTGGTGGGTGCTCGCGGTCCTGAAGGCCTGCCTGGTATAGAGGCTTGGAGGTGGCTGGCAACCTGAATAGCACATGAGGAGACCTTGGAGACTCCTTGATGGCCCTGTAGCTCAGGTAGCTTAAACTCGGTCTGGGCCTGTAAGAGGCTGTAGTCCTGTAACCTGCATGGATGGACTGTATGCTGTGTAGTATGTGAGAGACCGCAATTGTCTCTGTAGCTGTGAGAAACTGGGATGGTCTCTGTGAGCTGTATGTGTAAGTGCCCTGTAACAGGCTGGAATCCATGTATGTGTTATGATGGACTGCATGAGTATGTGCCATGGGGAGAGACTGGGAATGTCTCTGGTGTTCAATATCATGTGGGAGCACGTGCCATGGACTAAAGACTGGGATTGTCTCAAAACCTAGGCGGTCTGCAACCGCCATTGCTGACCAGACTGTAAGGTCATAAAGGTTCTGTTGATGTGACCTTACAGACTGGTCCCAATGGCGGTCATGGCTGCCTAGCCTTTGAGACAATTCCAGTCTCAGCCCATGGCACGTGTCCCCACATTATATTGAACACCACAGAAATTCCCAGTCTCTCTCCATGGCACATACTCATACAGTCAATCATAACACATACATGGACTCCAGCCTGTTACAGGGCACTTACACATACAGCTTACAGAGACCATTCCAGTTTCTCACAACAACAGAGACAATTGCGGTCTCTCACATGCTACACAGCATACAGTCCATCCATATAGGTTACAGGACTACAGCTTCTTACAGGCCCTGACCGAATTTAAGCTACCTGAGCTACAGGGCCATCAAAGCATCCCCAAGGTCTCTTCATGTGCTATTCAGGTTGCCAGCCACCTCCAAGCCGCCGTACCAGGTAAGGCCTCCTGGACCGCGGCTGCACCAACACATCCAGACCGAGCACCTTCCAGGTTCTGCCAGGATTCCCACTAACCTCTGCGTCTGGCCACAGGCTCACACTCAAGTCAGAGGGACAGATGTCTCCCACATGGAGAGGGACTGGATTCCTCTGACTCACATCTCATAGGATCTGTTCTTCCCTGCATCACAGCCCTAGGCAGCTAATATCCTGCCTGACACACCCACACCTGGGACGCTGTGATCCAATCAACCACACACTCAGATCTAGGTGCAGTTAACACTGTGTGCACCAGTCAGGCCTAGTAAAGCAATCACCGATGCACACATCCAGGTCCAAATGCCGTTAACCCTGTGTTCACAGCTCAAGACCCATGTGATTTATAACGGTCATGGGCTATCATGTCGGTCATAACTTACACCTTATACAAATATAGTGTATTAAAAGGGAACTTGTCCACAGTATTATGGTGCTCAATATATGGGCAATAGGTAATGGCAACAGGTACTCTCACTGCGGTAGGCTGTGATTTACTCTAAAACAATGCCTCGCTTCAGAAAAGAACATGAATTAAGGAAGAGCTGGGCACAGAGAGAAGTGTCCACTTGGTGGTTCTCCTCCTGTATAAACATAGAGAGAAACCAGTCAATCAAGCTGGGTTGTCCAGAGAAAAGTGAGAGGGGAACCACCAAGAGGACACTTGACTCATTCTTAAATGGAATTTTCTCTGAAATCCCACAGTTCATGGCTATGAAGTCATCTGCTACCATTTATGCCACTTATATTTAGGCTAGCGTGAAAATGCTGAAATGGTTGCCTTTCAGGGTACTCTCACACTAGTGTATAACTTGGATGAGTGCAATGCGAGACAAAAAAAGGAATTGCATTTACCCATGTTATTTAGGGTATGTGCCACAGGATGTTTTTCCAGTGTTTTTGCTGCTGTTTCCACCTGCAGTTTACCCTTGGTTTTATGTTAATTTATGTTAATTTGCTCCTGTGGTTGGGCTTCCCTGCAAAAGCAATGTGTTCACAGAAACGCTGTGCCCACAAATTGGTTTTGCAAGTGTCAAGAAGTGTGAAATCCCTCCGGTTTTGCTGCGGATGGGAAAGAATGATCATGTTCTACTTTTCCTGCATTATTGCTTTTGCTGCAGTCAATGGCAAAAACCCTGGAAAAGCGCAGCATAAAAAATGCAGTAAAAACATGCAAAAAACGTGATAAAAACGCAGGACCAGAACGCAGTAAATCTCCTGGCAAGGACTCTAGAGATCCTTGAAACCATTACCGGTTTTGCTGCGTTCAGGACTGCTTGAAAAACATCCTGTGGGCGCATACCCTTAATAAGTCAGTGCCAATTGGAAATTTTTTTCTCAGCTGTAATCAGCCTGAGGAAAAAAACACAGCATGCTGCAAGCGGACACATAAATCAGGCAAGATTCAGCTATTCAAGTCTGTAGGTGAGAAAGAAAATAAAAAAAATCAAATATCACCCAGACTATCCAAGTGGCATCTGTTTTTTAAGTATACATTACCATTCTGTAGCATATGACACAGTAAATGGTCATGCTTGATTGCAAATTATTAAAAACCAATGGGCAATCTAATCCTGCAATGCACAAGCTGGGTGCAAGGAACTTCCCCAAGTAGGAGCTGGGGGCAGCGTTGGTGGATCATGCAGATGGACCAACCGCTCACAACCTTTTAATAGAGGAGAGTAGCTGCTTACATGATGCACTCTAATGAAGCTGCAAAGGGAGTTTGTCATACAGATAAGTGAGATACACACAGTGTCTGGACAGCAAAAATTATTTTGCAGAATGTATTGGAGCTTCGAGTTTGTTGGTAAATTGATAAGTCTGAAATGTGGGGTACACACTCATGTAGTGTTTGACCTGTCCGCCATACTCAGTGTAACTAATAGGCCATTGTTCAGACATGGTGCATATGGTCATGCAGTGTTAACTGGCCCGCTGTACCTGGTGCCACTAATAGGCTGCTGTTCAGACACTAAGTGTGCATCTGACTTATCTATATAACAAACTCCCTATGCAGCTCCATTAGAGTGCATTATGTAACCAGCTGATCCCTCTATTAAAAGGATTCAAGCGGTTGGTGCACCTGCATCATTCACCATCGTTGCCCCTCAGCTTCTACTTGGGAAAGCTCCTTGCACCCAGCTTGTGCATTGCAGGATTATATTGGCCATTGGTATTTCACGTATATAACTTTTTGGGAAAAAAGAAGAGAAGGTAACTTTTTTTCTTGGTTTTACTATTAGGAGTGCAAATTAATTATAACTGCTCAGCACATAGATGACAAGTGAGAAAAAAAACAATCCTACTTTTCTGGATGAAGTTTGTACTGATTTTTTATATGCTAGTGTGAGCGTACCCAATAAGAATCCTGCAAAACCCTTTTAAAGGACTATCATAATGGAATGACTGTCCAAACCACATACAGGTGCTCAGTGCATCATGGTGTAAACAAACATTTAAGGACACCTTCCCAACTACATGTTTTTCATATATCTCTGATTGATAGCTCTGGCTTTACGAAGCCAAAAATCGGTGAAGAGTGATGGAAAACAAGTTGGTCGGAATATGAGCTACATTTTTGGCTACACTTAGGATACACAGTATTTGGTCATTCTGCGCCGACAGACTGACTGTAACATGAAAACTAAGTAGGCAGAAATGTTAGTCTCCTACCACAGTAGTAGATACAGATACATCTTTTTCCTGCACCTGTATACCCTCTACCGCCCTAGCTTAGGACTAGAAACATCTCCCATGACAAGTTTAATGGGTGGTGGTTCCATTCTGAAGACTTTCAAGACCCCTATCCTGAATAATGAATATTAGCAGGATACAATTTGAAAAAGAAAAAAAATGAAAGTTAAATATTGTATTATCTGTATACTTAGGTTCTATCTTCTATTCTAAAAACAGATTTGACAATAACATGTGCCCAATTCATCTAAGCTTTTGCCATTTTTATACTGCTCTGACAAAGTGGGTGAAGCTTGGTCAGAAAAGGGTGTGGCAACCACCACTCATACAATTCATGACAAATGGCGGCGTTCGCTACACCCTAAATCTTACAACAGCAGGGACTAGAGTAGAATTTGCAGTGTTCATAGAGGAGCATCTTATTCTAGCACATCTCAAGATCAGAATGAACAATGCCGGTTTTGATAAATTGCTCCCCATATCACAACTCCCCTACACGATATATAAATATCTATTATAAATGCTTGCCTCACAATGTACAATTCATATTCTTCTATTCAGCTTCCACTAGATGTATTTTACTCAGGTCTTCATTATGAAATTAATCCAAAGCCAAAAATGATCATTTGCGCTTGCTGCAGTCTACTCTTACAACGTGTAAACTCGGAAACCTCAGGGTGATATGACATTATTCAGGCTTAGGTGTCTCATTTACAGCAATGATGTAATACATTAAACTACACAGAAACTTGATACAAAATATGTATAGCTTTAGGTCTCTAAGCTATTGCTTGCAACTTGATATAATAGCTTTGCTGTCAGGATTCCTACGTGCAAAAGACATACTTCCTTTACATGCTCTGATGCGATTAACAAACAATAGCCGTAAGTTATGCCAGTCTGTGCCTGCTATAAAATGATAAAAATCTCTATGAATCATGCATAATTGCACCTCTTAAAATGAAAAAGGAAACAGAAAAGAAAAAAAATATATTCATAAGCTAATTTTAAAAGGAAATATCATTTTATAGAGAGCATCCAAATCTGGGAGGACAATTGGCTACCGAAGTTCAGCATCGCCTGCCATACACTCACTGCGGCATATGGGAGATGGAGCTGTCTGTACTGGCTTTCTCACGAGACCAAGTTGTGATACAGTAAACTAGGCACAGGGGTATTCACATCTCAGCTCACAAGACAAACTCCAGCTCCAAGAACTATCGCTGAACCTGTGATTCATAAGAATAGGTCATATCTAAGATAAATATCAGCAAGATATAGACCCTTTCTAAACGCTACTTCTTCAATCTTAGATAACTAAGCCAAGACATCCAATGTTAACCATCCTCCGGTTATAGTTTTCTTTCATGTTTGCAGAGTTTTCAGTTTTAAATTCCAAAGCAGCAAAATTATAGAAGAATATAAGAGACCTTGTAATCCAAGGCACTACTGGTAGAAGTCTCTATCCAGTATACCTGGCTAGGCCGTGTGCTCTGTAGATGAATGGTGTATGCTGCTCGCTGCTGTTAGAGGCCATAATACAGCTGAATCTTCCCTGTGCTCAGAAGTCCCGGACGCATTCCATGACGAGTCAGAAGGATGCAGGAAAAGGAAGACATACACAGGACCCGACCTACAAAGTCCTGCCCCTCTACACCTGCCGCTCAATAAATGCATTTCTGGAACTTTGAGAACATTTATTTTTGGCAATCAAACATACAATCTGGAATCTGAAGGTATGATTTGATTCACCATACTAGCACCAGTATGGCAATGCTTTTACTTTATATGGGGAAATCCTAAAGGTTGGTTCCCTTTAAACATATACTGTAGAAAAAGCACTCATTTAATTTGCATCCAAAAAAAAACACTGAAAAAATGTAGCGAAGAAAAGGAGTTTTGAACGCAGTGTTTTTATTGCCATGAGAACAGGTTTTTTGGCAGTAAAAAAATATGCACAAAAACGCTACATGCAAACACAGGCTTAGACATGTTTAAAATGTAAATAAAAACATATGTATACTACAGTTTATATTTTATGCCCTATACCAGCTCTGGGCACCTTGCCCTCCGCCACTGCTACTCACGCTCCTATGTCAATGCTATCCACATCTTGCAGAGAGCAGTGAATAGATTGGTGGAGGAGGGGCTGTCAGCTCCTTCTTCCAAGAATTAGCGTGAGTCAGCTTTGCGGAGGGTCAACAGGCTGTATTGGGGCTCATAATGAATATAGGAGGCAATGTGGAGCTATAGGAGACTATGTGAGGGATCAAATTGCATTTCGGAGGCATGCTGTATTTAGGAGGCTATGTGTGGGCTCAGGCTGCATTTAGGAAGCTATTTGGCTCATACTGCATTTAGGAGGCTATTTGGAGGCTCAACTGTATTAGGAGGTTATGTGGAGGCTATGTGAGGGCTTTAACTGTATACAAAGAGGTTATGTGGGGGCGTATACTGTATATAAGGGTCTGTGTGTGTGCTCACATGGTATATAGGGAGTTATGTGGAGGCTCATACTACATGTAGAGTGCTGTGTGTGGGTTCATACGGTATATATGGGGATGTCAGCATACATATTTCTGCTCAATATGACATTATATAATTACTATTAATATGAAATGATAATTAATATGTTAATACTAGTATTGAGCAGAATAAACGTCAACCTATTTGTTTAGCCCTCCACACCAGTCACAGTCTCTCATCTAGCCCCCTTGGGAAAATTAATTGAACACCATTCCTTAAACTTTTGGGGAGTGAGATGTTGTGTCTCTGAATTAAGAGTGTTTTGTTCCTGAGGACTATTATCATCTTGTTCTCTCCCTATACATGTCTTTTAATATGAATCATAGAATGGAAGAGTTGTAAGGGACATCCTGGGTCATCTAGTCCAATCCTCTGTTCAAAGCAGAATTCAATAAATCATACCAGACAGATGTCTGTCCAGGATCTGGGAAGACTTCTATTGAAGGAGGGGGGAGGCATTGGAAATTCAATATCAAGCCCATGCGAGCATGATAAAGACACCAGGAGGCGGCGAGAGGGACAGAAAAAGGATGCCCAGGGGGGCTAGTAATGGTAGCCCCCTCTTCATTAACATACCAGACTGTAAGGCATGAAAACATTTTATAATACATTCATAGCTCACATTTAGGACAGAGAGGGATAGTTAGAGTAGTAATAGGAAGGTGCAGAGACAGGTACTGATAGGCTGGGGGGCTTTACCTAGGTGACAGGTTCACTTTAATACATTTTTTTTCATTTGTATTTAAGTTTGCCCTCTCTCTCTCTCAACTGTCCATTCCGGCCACTCTATTCAACATCCAGTTGTGGAACTCATTTTTATTTTAAGGTCTTTTCATTAACTTTTGTACAGATGTTCGTAACACAACCCCTTTAAACCATTTCCCTTTCTCTCCCAATGTAGTTTTTTAAATCTGTGTTGAAGCTGCTGTGATCACCAGCTTATACTAGTTAGTAATTAGATGTCAGCCCCTTTATGCTATGCGCACTCTGTTACATGGAGCATGCTGCTGATGAATGAAGCAGAGTAATTTTTTACTCTAGATTAGAAACTTGAATTTACACATGGTAATATAAATCCTAAAACAGTTTTAAGGAGATCAATAGACGTATGTATATTGTGTACTTTGAGCACTGATTTTAATTGAGGGAGGTACACCATATGCATACTCCTAATTTCATAAGAGACCTTTCACCTTGGGCAATCATTTTTCGAGGAAGCTCAACTGATGGTAGGTGGATTAAAGTTGTACAGTTGCTGGAACCACCATGGCCACCTGGAGGCATGGTCACAATTTACATGCTATATTAAAGGGGTTGTCGGGGCTTCTTCTATAATTTACAAGTATAGCTAGGCTGTAAAATGTTGACAGTGTGTAATATACTTTAGATCCTGTCAACATTTTGCAGGGTTTCCAAGTTATTCCTTATGTGCGGCAGCCAGAGAATGTCCAGGGGCGTGTTTGTGTTGGAGCTGCATGTAAATGGAGAACTGGTCGTTTACTCCCAGACTCCAACACACATGCCTCCTCCCCTATTAGAAACAGCGCCCAACTGGGCTTAGGCATAAAGGACAAAAACCTCCACATAACAGTTTAGGTGGGGGAAATGTCTAAAGCATAAAGGTACTCGAATAAGCATTTAAATACAAAAAGAACAAAGAGTACTATGCAAAACTTAACATTTATTGGAAGACGTCATTAAAATAATTTATAAGGTGGCAGACAGTACATGTAACAAAAAACCCAAACAGGATAATGGGGGGTACATAAATAATATGAAATGTCAAATGCGTATACAACTTTTTACAAAACGATACAGAGTTCAGCAAATACAATGGTAAAGAACAACAAGTTCAGTAAAGTGCAACAAAGAAAGCAAAAATACATCAAAGTATGGTCACTTTCGATTAAAGTGCCAGTGCAGCGTTCAGCAGGGAAAATGCAGAAGTCCCTGGGGTGATCATACTATAGCGCTTTCCTTGAGATCAAAGTAAATGCTTATCTCATTCTGAGTAGTAGTTATAGCATACCCATATTGAGTCAAGATGTAGTAGTCAAAGTGCCCTCCACACTCTTGTCTGGCTAAAACCCCGACGCGGCGTTTCGCTGCATAAGCTTGGTTGCTGCAGCTTCCTCAAGGGGATGTGTTGTGCGTCCTGACAGTCCTGACAGGACGCACAACACATCCCCTTGAGGAAGCTGCAGCAACCAAGCTTATGCAGCGAAACGCCGCGTCGGGGTTTTAGCCAGACAAGAGTGTGGAGGGCACTTTGACTACTACATCTTGACTCAATATGGGTATGCTATAACTACTACTCAGAATGAGATAAGCATTTACTTTGATCTCAAGGAAAGCGCTATAGTATGATCACCCCAGGGACTTCTGCATTTTCCCTGCTGAACGCTGCACTGGCACTTTAATTGAAAGTGACCATACTTTGATGTATTTTTGCTTTCTTTGTTGCACTTTACTGAACTTGTTGTTCTTTACCATTGTATTTGCTGAACTCTGTATCGTTTTGTAAAAAGTTGTATACGCATTTGACATTTCATATTATTTATGTACCCCCCATTATCCTGTTTGGGTTTTTTGTTACATGTACTGTCTGCCACCTTATAAATTATTTTAATGACGTCTTCCAATAAATGTTAAGTTTTTCATAGTACTCTTTGTTCTTTTTGTATTTAAATGCCTCCTCCCCTAGTCTACAGTATGCCCGGCCACTCCCAGACTTCTACAGCCCGCTCCAGTCCCCAGCATGACGATTCATGCATACATTCATTCACCACACCCTTTGGATCACGTGATCTGCTCGGTGGGCTATTTCAGTTAATAGTCCCATTTTTATTTTGCCTGTGATCAGTGTTCTTGGCCTGACTCAAGCTTCATAGGCCGGCTTCACACCACAGTGTTCAGATGTCAAGTTCTGTCCGGTGTTTTGCAGGATCCACCGGACAGAACGTGACAGCACAGGATGAGCAGCAAGTGTGGGCAAATATGCCCTCCAATCCTGTTTTTTGCAGGATTCGGCTTCTGCTGCTCTCCATGGTGCTGAACATTCAACCATGTCTATGAAATGCTGCTGTCCATGGTGCTGAATGTGAGTGGCAGCATTTCAGAGACTGCTCTATAATGTTCATCGGATCCGGGAAACTATCAGATTTTTTAATGGATCCAGCGCCTATAGACTCTCATGTTATGGGCGCTGGATCTGGGAGGATCCAATTTTGTCCGATTTTTGCAAAAAATTATGCTGATTCCGATTTTGTGTGAAAAACCAGACAAAATCGGACCAGGGATAAAAACCACAAAACCGGATGTCCAAATAGGACCAATCCTGCACCATAGGGACACATGGGGGCAAAACCGGATCAAGTTGTGTCCGGTTCAAACAGGACACAACCTGACAGCTGAAAACCGTGCTGTGAAGCTGGCCTTACTCTTTGGTATTTGGTTTATTTTTCCATCATAGTTCTGTAGTTCGTAGTTCATTTGTCTTCCCACTGGCGCTGTTTCCATACTAGGTTTCCTTTCTCCTAGTGTGAGTACATGTGCATATACCATCAGTCTTCGTTTGTTTGTGTCTGCTTGGTCATGGTTATTTTTATTCTGATTTTCTGTTCCTGTAGGTCCCAGTACTTAGTGAGAGCAGGGACTGTCGCCCTGATGTGAACCGCTGCTTATGGTGGGTTGTGCAAGTAGGCAGAGACAGAGGGTGGTTTGGAGACTAGCGGCTGCATCCCTCCACAACTGTGACAATCTATGATGGGAAAACTCTGCTAACATCTTCAAGTTTCAGACCTTTAAGTCAAAACAAAAACAATAAAGTTCACAGCCAAGCTTTAATCAAAGAAATACTACCATGTATTTTTGTTAAATATGTGTATATGCATATACTTTAGTGTGAGGGTATTAATATACTCACCTACTGCTACTGTCTCCGATGTGGAGAGCCATTCTGCTCCTCTGCTCAGTCACATCACAGGAATTCTGACTTGCCGGATCACTCTATGCTCCCTCAATGCATAGAGCTGGAAGTCTGTTTTACAATGAAAGCATATGGAGCCTCATTCTGACTCTCCATAGACGCACGCTGAAAAAGCCACTTCCAGGCTTTTCTCACAACGTGATCCTGAGAGTCTACAGAGGGGTGATGTCACTAAGAAGAGGTGCAGCACTGGACACTGGCGACAGCAGCGGCAGGGGGGTATATTAACCCCTTAGGGGCCAAGCCTCATTTTGCAATTCTGACCAGTGTCACTTTATGAGATAACTCTGAAACGCTTCAACGGATCCTAATGATTCCAAGATTGTTTTTTAATGACATATTGAACTTCATGTTAGTGGTAAATTTAAGATGATATATTATGTATTTCTCTGACCAAAGAGAGTGTTTACACACAGTGACAGTTCAAAGCTATGACGGATGTAGCTGTTGTTCGTCATTAAGGGGTTAATACACTCACAGTACATTAAATGCATATACACACATTGATTAAAATATATAAGGGAGTGCTTTTTTAAATTCCTCTAGCAACAGTGTCAACAATAAGGCTAAATAATTCCCATATACCTCTTTAGAGTGAATTAGTTCTGGACTTCTTTGGGGTTTCAGCGAGTCAGAACCTAAGCTACTGTGATATAATTTTAGATACCTCAGTAAAGAAATGTTTATAGCTCTATTTTGCATCTTCTTATCAACCAAAAATAAAAATACAGTTCAACGCTATTTCAGTTCAACCGGCAGAATCAAATGACAAAAAAATCCTTGTCAAATTATGTTGTCATATGGTTAACTGACAAACTCATCAGAAATAATTTGAGTATGTTACAGATGAAGCATGCTAATTTCTCCAAATCAGATTCCTTGTCACAGAATGGCAACTTGGGCATCTGGCCTAATTAACCAGTCATTTCGACTTAGTAAGTTACAAAGCAAGCTTTAACATAAGGGCAATGTGTAATTACTTGGAGTCCTATTAAAATGCTTAAAGGCAAAAACATTCCAACAACAACAAAAATGTCTATGACTATTCGAAAAGGTTTAAAGGGAAAGTATATCCTTTCTGTCTACTTAAAAATCAAACAACAAATTCCTAGGGAGAGTCTTTCCATGGAGACTAATGCATGTATTTTCTACATTAAGCTAAAAGCTCATCTTTAAATTAAAGTAAATATAGAAATAAGGAGAGGTTTTATAGGACTTGGTGCCCACAACTTATAGGCATCACTACTTTTACATCAGTATCCATTAATATACAAAATAGCACTGAAGTGGATGTGACAGTGGTTGGAACGCTCGGCCACTCGTGTATGGGATAGTTGGCTGAGATGGCTGTCGGGCTAATGATTGTTCTGCTTCGCAATATATTATACCAATGATCGGACTAATGAAGGTTATTGTCCCATATAGGGACTAAGAAAAAAAAATGTTAAAAATGCTTTTTAAAAATCCAAAAAATAAAAACAGAAATATGAAAACAATATTACAACAATAAATGCGTATACTGTATTTATGTAATGACAAAAATATTTGTAAAAAGTATACGTATTTGGTATCAGTTTAGTGTGTGATAGTAGTCAAATATAAAAAACAAACAATATACTGTATTTTTCGCTTTATAGGACGCACCAAATTATAAAACAACCCCCCCAAATTTAAAGGAAGAAATTATGGGAAAAAAATGTGTTTAAAATAGGGGGATCCGTCCTCTAATCTGGTGCATCTCATGTGCAGTGTATCTTAATGGGGGGGCATGAGGGTGGTGGAGCGACAGAGTCACAGCAGGAAGGATCACAGTGGTGGGGATTATTGGCGGCGGAAATACTGTGGGTAGGAAGCAGAGTTGACAGTGGATGTCAATAGTGGGGCAATGCTTGCAGGCCTGGTTTGGTGGTGTTTAGTGGGCATTGATAGCAAGCAAGCATAGCTAAAGACCTGAGCGAGCTGAGTGCTCGATCTGGGTCTGCACTGCCTCTACCGGATATCCTATAAATTTAAATGGCTGCAAATGCAGTGCAGGCACAGATGAAGATCTTGGCCACCTGAAATCTACATTTGTGGATGTGCCACCTCCGCTGCCATTTTCTTGAAGTCAATCCGGTAGAGGCAGTGCTGGCGTAGATTGAGCATTCGACTCTCTCAGATCTTTAGCTATGCCTGCTCGGCCACTGCATCCATTTGCCAGTACAAGGAAGTATCAATGTGATGCACCCCCAGGCGATGTGGTACTCGGGAATCAGGCTGCTGCGGTCTCTCTGGGAATCACGGTAGTTGTGACCCGGTCCTGTGGCCTGGGGTCAGTCCAAAAAGGGGTATTTACAAGGGATTTGTCCTGATGTCACCCGGGGTATGTGGTTAGTAGAACCACTGCTGCCGTATTCCTGCTGGGGACAGTGACTTGGGGCGGCATTGATGGTAAGCCCTCCTCAGGTAGGGCTGATGGTCCCCAGGGCAGGTGTAGTGTTGGATGGGCCTTGTGAGGGATTGTACTGGGTGTAGTGCACTTACTTCAAGCTGCAGCTCTCCACGGTGCTGGTTGTCCTGGTATGCAGCGCTAGAAAGGAACAGTCTTAGGCAGGGATGAGCTTACTTGGTACTTTACTTGGTCTTTCAACAGCAGTTTACAGTTCTTTTTAGTCAAACTTAAACACTTCAGCACTGCTCCGGGTTACTAGACTGTGCAGCTCAGGTGGCTCCTCTGCGTTGCTCGCTCTAAGTCCATTCAGGCCCTGTTAGTCTCTCCTTTAGTACCTCACCCATGGGTTCATTCTGGTCATCGCGGGTTTTTGGGTGAATGTTTCCCTCTCAGTCAGGGTCACCAGTCCTAATATGATGACTGTGTTCTTAGACCGCGGTGGAAAGTTAGGCTGCAGGTCATAAAGCACCTGCCCCAAACCGGTGTGTCCTGTGATTGGGGCCCTAAAGTGCCCCCAGTCACTTCTACAGATCTGACTCTCTGGCTGTAATGGCCTAACCTCCAGTGTCCCAGGTATGGCTGTCAGATCACCAGGCTCCCTCTGTCCTCACTGTCTCAGCTTCAGGGTTCCTCCAGTCAGCTAAGGTGTGTGCAGCAGCCGGGCCCTTGTCCTCCCCCTCTCCTTCAGCTGCGGGGTGTCTCAGCTTGTGGCTGTAGTATCCCTCGCCTCCGGCTATGGAGCGTGCTTTCTCTCCTAGGGTCTGTGCCATTTAGGTTTCTGCATTCTCCAGGAAACCACTCCTCCTGGGAAAGTCTTGCCATCAGCTTGGTGTTCTTCTTCTACTGTCCCTACTGTTCTGACTAACTGTGTGTTCCCGGGCTTTCTATTGTTGATCTCTCCACCCACTTTGTCAGTGCTACTCTATGCTCCACCCTCACTACTCTTAACACCTGCCACACCTTGCCCAACCTAGAGTCTTAGGCGTAGATTTGATGTGTGCATCTGTGTGGGTGTTTTGTGAACCGTCTTGCCTTACCTGGCAGCACTTCCCTTTGTGGCCACAAATGCCCGCCGGACATGACCGCACACCGCAGCACCCCCAGCTCTAGGCCTGTAAGCATTGCCCCACTTCTGACATCCGCTGGCAACCCTGCCTCCTGCCCGCAGCATTGCTGCCGCAACCCAGGTGAACAAGATTCGATTTATAAGATGCACCCCCATTTTTCCCTCCATTTTGGGAGGAAAAGTGCCTTTTATAATCCTAAAAACATGGTAAATCTGGTATCACTGTAATCACACTGATTTAGGGTATGTGCCCACAGGACGTTTTTTAAGCAGTCCTGAACGCAGCCAAACCTGAGGATCCTAGAGTCCTTGAGAGGAGATTAGCTATGATCTTGTCTGTGTTTTTTTTGAGCGTTTTTTGCACGTTTTTGTGCGTTTTTTACTGTGTTTTTGATAGCTGCCTTTTTCCTGCGTTTTTTCCATAACATATCAATTCTTTCCCATCCGCACCAAAAAAGCAGGTATTTGACAGTTCTTGACACTTGCAAAACCAATGTGTGGGCACAGTGTTTCTGTGAAACACATTGGTTTTGCTGGGAATCAAAACCGCAGGAACAAATTAGCATACATTACCATAAATCCAATGGTTTTCTGCATGCAGAAAACACGCAGAAAATTCAGCAAAAACGTCCTGTGTGCACATACCCTTAGAGAATAAAGCCGTCTAAATACTTATACCACACAATGAGCGGCGTAAAAACTAATACCAATGCTTGACCTGCTCTTGTTTTATTCATTCTACCTCCCAAACATCTTAGTAAGGCTCGAATTATATTTATCCTATGCGCTACACTAAACGCTTAGACTGGGATTTCCATGTAAATGTCTGAAATACGTGATTTTGAAGAAACCCCTGACAGAAGACTCCCTATGAGACAGAGAGAGTCATTTTGGACTGTGTCTGCCTATGATTCAGTGTTGTGCATATTTTTAGTGATGCATAAAAGCACAGTCAACCAGTTTTGTGCACTTCTGAAAAGGACACAGCTGAGCAGAGGCCACATGGAGGCCAGAATTTCTCTGCTGCCTCATTATGGTGAATGGATTCCTTGGGGTTTTCATCTGATTCACATCATTTGGAGATTTAGATGGAAACCATAATGTAAGTGCTCAGTGTAAAGCACGGGATAAATGTGATCCAAAATAATATGGAAAATGTTCTCAATAAAAGCTTCAACTCAATCCACAAAAAAAAAGTCCCCACTCAGGACTGTCATCTGTCAATGGAAATATAGGGTGCTTCAATGTTACTGGTAACACAAAAATGGGTCTGGAGACAGGCTATGACTCCCCAAACAAAATCCAGAAAAAACGGTGCTCCCTAATCCAAATGCCCTCCTCTCTTCTGAGTCCCACAGTGTGCCTAAACCACATTGAGCATTCACATGTTTGGTATTATTGCAGTCAGAGGAGCTCGCTTAATTTCCAGGGTGTGTGTCTCCAGAAAACCGAACTGGGCACTATAATGGCAGATTTGCAATTTTCACTTAGCAACATCCATTGCTGCTTGTTTCTGGAAAACACCCACAGAGTTAAAATTATCACTACACTTGTAGATAAATCTCCAGAGGGGTGTAATTTCCAAAATAGCGTCACTGGAGCTGGGTTTCTGTTTTTCTGGCACTTGGGGGCTCTTTATATGGAGTCTGAAAACTATTCTAGGAAAATCTGTGTTGCAAGAGTCAAAGAGTGCTCCTTCCCTTCTGGGTCTTGCTGGGTGGCTAAGCAGTACTGTACAGCCAAATGTGGTGTAGTGACACGATTAGCAGAGATTGTGTGACAAATTTTGGTGCCAATGTTACCCTCATTTTCCCATGTGAAAATGTAAAATCTGGGGCAAAAAACACATTTTTGTGGTAAAAAATATCATTTTTTCTTCATCGCTCAATGGTATAAAATTCTATGACACATCTGTGGTGTTAATATGATCACTGCACCCCTAGATGAATCCCTTGAGAGATGTCTACTGTAGAATCTATTCCAGCCAAAATGGCACTCAAGAATTCAAATAGCGATCTTTCCTTTCTGAGCCCTGCCGAACGGTAGTTTCCCCCCACATATGGGGTAATATTGTACGCAGGAAAAATTTCACAACAAATTGTATGGTGAATTTTCCCTGGCTACTCTTGGAAAAATAAAAAATTGGAGGCTAAAGCTAAATCTTTGTGGGAAAAATGTATTTTTTGATTTTCACAGCTCAACGTTATAAAATTCTATGAAGTACTTGTGGGTTCAAGGTGCTCACCACACTGCTAGATAAAATCCTTTAGGTGTGTAGTTTCCAAAATTGGATCACTTGTGGGGGGGGGCTTTCACTGTTTAGGCACATCAGAGGCTCTGCAAATGTGACAAGATGTCTTCTACCTAGTCCAATCAAAATTGTGCTCCAGAATTGAATTGCCACTCCTTCTGTTCCAATCCCTGCTGAGCACATAATCAGTAGTTTTCGACCACATATGGGTTATTAGTGTACTCGGCAGTATTTGCCCACCAAACTTTATGGTCCATTTTCTCCTGGTATCCTTGTGAAAATCTAAATATTGGAGCAAATGCTACATTTTTGTGGCAAAAATTGCTTTTCTCATTTCCATGGCTTAACATAATAAAATTCTGTGAAGCACCTTCAGGTTGAAGGTGATCAACACGCATCTAAAGTTCTTTCAGGAGTTTAGTTTCCAAAATGGGGTCACTTGTGGGATTCTTGCAATCTTTAGGCACGATTCCAGCCAATTTTGAACTCCAAAAGTGAAATGGCGCTACTTTCCTTCCGTGTCCTGCCATGTGTCCAAACAGTAGTGTTCCACCACATATGATGTATCAGTGTACTCAGGAGAAACTGCATAATAAATATCCATTTTCTCCTGTTCTGCTTGTGAAAATAAAAAATTTGGGACTAAAGTAACATTTTGTTGTATAAAAGTTCATTTTTCCTTTCATATTGCTTTAATTACTGTGAAGCACCTAAAGAGTTGTCATACTTTTTGAATGTAGCTTTGAGCCCTTTGAGGGGGTGCAGTTTTTGGAATTGTCACGGTTGGGTGTTTTCTGCCTCATGGGCCTCTCAAAGTCACTTCAAATGTTATGTGGACCATAAAAAAATTAGTTTGTAAATCTTATTGGAAAAATTAGTAAATTACCAATAAACTTTTAACCCTTCTAACAAAAAAATGGTGTTTTCAAAATTTTGCAGACGTAAAGTAGACATGTAGGAAATGTTATTTTTAAACTATTTTGTGTGATATAATTATCTGGTTTAGGGGCTTAAAATTAAGTTTGAAAATTGCAAAATTTGACACATTTTTCGTTTTGTTTTTTGTTTTTTTACAAATAAACATAAATAATATCAATCACAATTTACCACTACCATGAAGTTACAATGTGTCATGAAAAAAGAATCACTGGGATCCATTGAAGAGTTCCAGAATTACATACGGTATTACCACATAAATTGACATTAAATACGAATTGAAAAAATTGGCCTTGACAGGAAGGTGAAAACAGGCTCTGGCGTGAAAGGATTAAACTTTAAGAAAACCAATCGGTCAGGTCATGTATGCAGTCCTATCTGTGGACAGCATGGTATATAGAGAAGGAGAAACTGAGAAGAACAACACAGGGTGGGCCATTTATATGGATGCACCTAAATAAAATGGGAATGGTTGGTGATACCAACTTCCTGTTTGTGGCACATTAGTATATGGGAAAAAGAAAACTTTTCCAGATGGGTGGTGACCATGGCGGCCATTACGGATACACGGATACTGTATTTTTTCCAATGGGAAGAGCATCATGTGACACATCAAATTTATTGAGAATTTCATAAGAAAAACAATGGTGTACTTGGTTTTAACATAACTTTATTCTTTCATGAGTTATTTACAAGTTTATGACCACTCAATGCCACTGGATATCTGAATCATGTAGAAATTTCAGATATCCAGAAGCATTGAGGTTTCCATTGATGAAGAACCATTGTTTTTCTTATGAAATTCTCAATACGTTTGATGTGTCACATGACCCTCTTCACATTGAAAAAAATAAAGTTGGATCCAAAATGGCTGACTTCAAAATGGTCGCCATGGTCACCACCCATCTGGAAAAGTTTTCCCCCCTCCCATATACTAATGTGCCACAAACAGGAAGTTGATATCACCAACCATTCTCATTTTATATAGGTGCATCCATATAAATGGTCGACCCTGTATATTGTTTTGTTGGGAGAGATTCAGTATATCTTGTAGTTTATTTATTGAAATCCATGGGTGTCTTAATGTGTCCATTAAGCGGTCCTACTCAGTGACTGACAGTCTTCCGTGTATGACTGTGTATACAGAGATAGCTGTCAATCATGGAGTAGGACCGTTCACTGGACTCATTCATACAAACACCAGGAATTTTCATGAGTAAAATACAAGTTAAAATGAAACTTACACCACAATAATGTATATCAATTTGATCAGCTCCTCCTTTTCTATAGCATCATGCCTGCAAATCAGATACCATTTTTAACGTTATTTGTTCCCTACAACCTCTACCCAACTACCCTCACTGTCAGCTTCTCCGTATCTCTACTCCCTCCTGCAACTCAAATCTCATATGGTTGAGTTCAGCCTGCGGCTGTCAGTCATGCCGAGTGGGTGGACATTGCATACACTTGGTCTCGTAAGTAGAGATGAGTGAACCAGACTTTGAAGTTTAGAGTTGTACCAAAGAAAGACTTTAAAAAAATGTCAGACTTTGGGTTCAGAGTTCAGGTGTTTTATGTATGCAAATCACTCAAGTGAGCATCGCTGTGCTCGGGTACGCTTGGTGCTCAGACAAGAGTCAGCCTCTTGCAGTATTTCAATGGATCGCACTAGGGGGTAATATCAGCTAATCAGATGTAGTGTGTACAAATAAATAAAAGAAAAAAATGGTCCTCTATCCACCAAAATAGTTTTGCTCATGGCTAGATATATGTTGGCGGAGAGCTGACCTGCCCAATCAGTGACTTCCAATGAGGTTCGGATCAAGTTTAGGTCCAGAACAGAACTTTTTTTTTTAAAGTTCAGCTGAACCCGGGGAACCCAAAGTTCCACGGGTCTCATCATTCCTACTCATGAGCTCTCTCACTGTATAGCTTGATTCCCGAAATGCTCATTTTAATATTAGGAGTATACAGTCATAATGACACAGATTTGTATACAAGGTACACCACCCTGTTCAGGTATAGAAGATCTATTTATTAATGTATGTAGTTTGTGTAGTGAAATCTGGTGTCAGATAATAAATATGATGATGACTTATGCTGGAAACTTTAATTAACGTTGATATATTGTATACAGTTTCTAACATAAGAAATAACAATACAATAAATTCCACAGCGCTGTAACTCGTACATAAAAAGACAAAAGATTAAATATGTTAAGTGAGAACAGAGCACAAGTATACTAAACATGCTTAAAGAATCAGTGACAGGATGTTTTGATATTGCTGAAGTCACTTCCTTCACTCAAGAAGGCAACGACTGAAGACTTTATATTGTCAATGCAATGAGAGTCACTTTTATGGTTAAACGACGCCATGGTTTTTACAATATAAATACACAAGGAGAAAAACCCGGTCACAACACCACATCATAATAAAAATTAGTCCTACAATAAATACATGTAACAAGCTATATATTTTGTATAAAAACAGGAGTAAAGAACTATCATCTAAATAATTATAAAAGTGTGGGCAATTAAAAGACAAATATCAGTGTTGTCATAGCAACCAATAAACAAAAAGAGAAGCTAGCAGTCATTCAACTAAGACATCAGTCCATCACAAATCACCCATTAGCTGTGATCCTCTCAGAAAAAGCAATCAGATGTGTATGGATGATGTCAGACAAGTGCAGGAGCAGATAAGCTAACGGGTGTTTAAGGGTATCTACTACCGTAGTTCTTTTGAATGCCGCTTGGCATTGCATGGTCTTAAGGTACCGTTACACACAGAGATATATTGTTTGCAGATCTCTGCTTGCAGTGAAATCATTAACACATTGTTACATTTGTATACTGCCACAAAATGGAACAATGTGCCCATGATTTCACTGCAAGCAGTGAGTTGCAAGCAATATATCTGTGTGTGTGACTGTACCTTTAGTCTGTTTTCTACTATAAAAGCTTTTCAGGTGTATTTTCATGGCACAATTATTGGCCAGTCAAACAGGCTGCAGATCACCAGATGAATGAGCAAAACCCCTTATCCTTAGGGTGCAATTTTATTTTTGTTTAAGCAATCATCGTTGTTCTTGGCAGCGTATCATCCTGTACAAATAGGACTTGTGTTGCTGAGAACACTGGCAGTCTATGCACACAGAACTATCTATATTTGAAACCAGAAGTTTACATACACTGTATAAAAATACACATATGCATGTCTTTCTCTCTCTCTGACAAGAAATCAGAATAAACCTTTCCTGTTTTAGGTCAATTAGGATTACCATAATTAAAAAATTTGCCAAATAATGAGAGAGAGAATGTTTTACGGCATTTTTATTACTTTCTGCAAAGTCACAAGCTTGTGAAGCTTGTGGAAGATTATCCAAATCATTTGCCCAAAGTCATACAGTTTAAGGACAATGGTACCAAATACAATAAAAATGCCTTAAAACATTCTCTCTCTCATTATTCAGGCATTTGGGAAATAGTAATAATTATGGTAATCCTAACTGACCTAAAACAGGAAAGGTTTATTCTGATTTCATGTCAGATAATGAGAAAAACATGCATATGTGTCTTCATATAGTGTATGTAAACTTCTGGTTTCAACTGCATAACAGATATTACAGCATCATAAGCGTCGTTTGCCCATGGAAATAGACTATTAAACAACCAGTTATCGGTAAATATTTTTTATTATTATTACTTATTTATATAGCACCATTAATTCCATGCTGCTGCACATGAAAAGAGGTTACCAACTAAATACAGATATAGGTTATAGTAAACACATTAAAAATGAAGGACTGGTACAGAGGAGAGGGGACCCTGGCCTTGAGACATTACAATCTACAGGTGATGGGGAAGGAGACAGCGAGTCAGGGAGTTGCAGCAGTATTCACCAATAGGTGATCAATTAAAGACACAAAATTGGATAAAATGTACAACCCCTGGCAAAAATGGTGGAATCACTGGGCTCGGAGGATGTCCATTCAGTTGTTTAATTTAGTAGAAAAAAAGCAGATCACCGACATGGCACAAAACTAAAGTTATTTCAAATGGCAACTCTCTGCCTTGAAGATGCACTAAAAGAAATCTTGAAAAAAAAATATGCTAGCCAGTAACAGTTAGTTTTGTAGACCAAGAAGGGGAAACATTATGGAATCACTCAATTCTGAGGTAAAAATTATGGAATCACCCTGGATTTTCATTCCCAAAACTAAAACCTGCATCATAATAATAATAATAATAATAATAATAATAATTTTTATTTATATAGCGCCAACATATTCCGCAG
The DNA here is from genome assembly GCA_033576535.1 of Allobates femoralis. Lineage (NCBI taxonomy): Eukaryota > Metazoa > Chordata > Amphibia > Anura > Aromobatidae > Allobates > Allobates femoralis. The sequence continues at coordinate 576,796,692 of JARQOC010000003.1, forward strand.
CGCTTCACATTCACAATACAAAGCTCACATTTAAACAATCATAAGAAACAATTAGAAAATACAATACAATGCCAAAAAACAATACAATACAAAGCATAACATAATACAATAATTGAAGCAAAAAATGGCAACCCTGCTCATAAGAGCTTACAATCTAACAATAAGGTGGGGGTGGACAAGGTATAGGTGCTCATTTGCAATGATAGTATAGTCAACTTGAGGAGATGGGGAACAGATAGGAGCAGAATAAGTAGCCACAACCCGTTATATGTGATCCACTTGAGGCGGAGCCGATAGGCTATGTCTAGATGACTGACTAGGGATCATGATAGGCCGCCCTAAAGAGATGTGTTTTTAGGGATCGCCTAAAACTATTTAAGTTGTGGATACATCTAATTTTTTGGGGTAGAGCATTCCAAAGAATTGGTGCAGCTCGGGAGAAGTCTTGGAGTCGGGAGTGGGAGGTTCGGATTAATGCAGAAGTGAGTCTAAAGTGACTTCCAGAGCAAAGAGAACGGCTGGGGTGATAGACAGAGATGAGGGAGATGTATGGGGGTGCTGCACTGTGAAGAGCTTTGTGAGTGAGAACAAGCAGTTTGAAATGGATCCTATAGTATATAGGCAGCCAGTGTAATGACTGACATAGAGCAGAAGCGTCTGAGTAATGATTAGCTAGATAGGTAATCCTGGCTGCTGCATTAAGAATGGACTGGAGAGGGGACAGTCTAGTGCGGGGGAGGCCAACTAAGAGAGAATTACAGTAGTCAAGGAGTGAATCAGGGCCACAGTGAGGGTTTTTATGGTTTCCAAGGTGAGAAAGGGGCGAATTCTGGAGATGTTCTTCAGGTGCAAGCAGCAAGAGCGGGCGAGAGATTGTATATATGGGGTGAAGGAGAGATCAGAGTCAAACATAACACCCAGACAGTGAGCCTGCTGACTCGGCACTATTGTGGTGCCGCACACAGAGAGAGATGTCATATTTAGGGAGGTTGGTGGAGGGCGGGACCAGGAGTAGTTCAGTTTTGGAAAGATTAAGTTTCAGGTAGAAAGCGGACATGATATTAGAAACTGCGGTTAGACAGTCATTGGTGTTCTTTATTAGAGCGGGAGTAAGGTCAGGGGAAGAGTTGTATAGTTGTGTGTCATCAGCATAAAGATGGTACTGGAAACCAAATCTGCTGCTGGTCTGTCCAATCGGGGCTGTGTAGAGTGAGAAGAGAAGAGGTCCAAGGACTGAACCCTGAGGGACTCCAATAGTGAGAGGAAGAGGGGAGGAAGTGGAGCCAGCAAATGATACACTGAAAGAGCGGTCAGAAAGATAGGAGGAGAACCAGGAGAGAGCAGTGTCCTTGATGCCGATGGAGTGCAGCATGGAGAGTAGGAGATGGTGGTCAACAGTGTCAAAGGCTGCAGAGAGATCAAGAAGGATAAGCAGAGAGTGGTGACCATTACGTTTTGCCGTCAGAAGGTCATTGGTCACCTTGGTGAGAGCAGTTTCTGTAGAATGTAGGGGGCGGAAACCAGACTGTAATGGGTCTAGAAGAGAGTGAGAGGAGAGGTAATGAGTGAGGCGGGAGTAGACCAGGCGCTCCAGGAGTTTAGAGATGAAGGGGAGATTGGAAACTGGTCGGTAGTTGTTTGTGCAGGAAGGGTCAAATAAGATCTGCTCATTAGTCTGCATCTAAAAAGGAGTGATCACACCTTGGAGAGCTGTTGTGCCAAGTGGACTGACATGAATCATGGCTCCAACATGGGAGAGGTCAACTGAAACAAAGGAGAGGATTATCAAACTCTTAAAAGAGGGTAAATCAACACGCAATGTTGCAAAAGATGTTGGTCGTTCATAGTCAGCTGTGTCTAAAATCTGGTACAAATACAAACAACATGGAAAGGTTGTTAAAGGGAAACATACTGGTAGACCAAGGAAGACATCAAAGCGTAAAGACCAGAAACTTAAAGCAATATGTCTCCAAAACAGGAAATGCACAACAAAACAAATGAGGAACGAATGGGAGAAATCAGGAGTTAATGTCTGTGACCGAACTGTAAGAAACCGCCTAAAGGAAAAGGGATTTACATACAGAAAATCTAAACAAAAGCCATCAATAACACCTAAACAGAAAAAAATAAGGTTACAACGGGCTAAGGAAAAGCAATCATGGACTGTGGATGACTGGATGAAAGTCATATTCAGAGATGAATCACGAATCTACATTGGGCAAGGTGATGATGCTGGAACTTTTGTTTGGTGTTGTTCCAAAGAGATTTATAAAGATGGCTGCCTGAAGAGAACATGCATTTCCACAGTTACTGATGATATGGGGCTGCATGTCAGGTAAAGGCACTGGGGAGATGGCTGTCATTACATCTTCAATAAATGCCCAAGTTTACATTGATATTTTGGACACTTTTTTTATCCCATCAATTGAAAGGATGTTTGGGGATGATGAAATCATTTAACAAGATAATAATGCGTCCTGCCATAGAGCAAAAACTGTGAAAACATTCCTTGAAAGAAAACACATACGGTCAATGTCATGGCCTGCAAATAGTCTGGATTTCAATCCAATAGAAAATCTTTGGTGGAAGTTGAAGAAAATGGTCCGCTACAAGGCTCCAACCTGCAAAGCTGATCTGGCAACAGCAATCAGAGAACGTTGGAGCCAGATTGATGAAGAGTACTGTTTGTCACTCATTAAGTCCATGCCTCAGAGACTGCAAGCTGTTATAAAAGCCAGAGGTGGTGAAACAAAGTACTAGTAATGTATTGGAGTGTTGTTTTGTTTGTTTGTCATGATTCCGTAATTTTTTTCCTCAGAATTGAGTGATTCCATATTTTTTTTCGCTCTGCTTGGTCTGAAAAAAATTACCCTTACTGGCTACCACATTTTTTACCTTGATTTCTTTTAGGGTTTCTTAAAGCCATAAAGTTGACATTTGAAATTACTTTATTTTGTGCCATGTCTGTGATCTGCTTTTTTTCTACAAAATTAAACAACTGAATGGACATCCTCCGAGCCAGGTGATTCCATAATTTTTGCCAGGGGTTGTAAATGCACCCTAAGATTTGACATTCTTGATATACTGCAATTTTGCAAACCTTTCCTGTGAACTATTTTAAGCAAATAGTAAATATTCAGCAAATTGAGGTGTCCACTGATGAAAAATTGTCCCACTATCTTTGTCACCCATATACCACACCATACCATCAATGTTTGTGTTCCAACAGTCTTGGAGGGATCTATCCACTGTGGGTTAGTGTCAGACCAATAGCGGTGGTTTTGTTTGTTAACTTCACCATTCACAAAAAAGGTTTGCCTCATCACTCATCTGAAGGCAATTGTCTATGCTGTGAAGATACGAGATATGCAGCATCTGAAACAACGGATACTGGAAGCCTGTGCTAGCATTTCTTCTGCGGTGTTGCCATCAGTGTGTCAAGAGTGGGAGAAGAGAGTTGCATTGACAATCCAACACAATGGGCAGCACTTGGAACACATTTTATAAGTGGTCATAAACTTGTAAATAACTTATGAAAGAATAACGTTATGTTAGAACCAAGCACACCATTGTTTTTTTTATGAAATTCTCAATAAGTTTGATGTGTCACATGACCCTCTTCCCATTGAAAAAAATAAAATGGCTGACTTCAAAATGGCCACCATGGTCACCACCCATCTGGAAAAGTTTTCTCCCTCCCATATACTAATGTGCCACAAACAGGGAGGTGATATCACCAACCATTCCCATTTTATTTAGGTGCATCCATATAAATGGCCCACCTTGTATTATTTAGTCCTTAGCAATGCATGCTACATCATGCTTTACCTTGTAAGGAAAAATTACTATTTTATATAATTTTCTTCAGCATGCGCAATTTATTCCAATGGCTCCTGTAAAGCTCTAGAGAACTCCATGCTGCAGAGGGTTAAGGCAGTGCTTGAAAACTGCTTGAAAATAATGGTGGCCACACAAAATATTCACACATTGGGCACAATTTGGCCATTTTCTTAACTTCCGTTGTCAGTGGTTTAGACAATTATGGCTGTGTTATGTAGAGGGCACACCAAATTTACACTGTTATACAAGCCGCACACTACTTTACAATGTGTCAAAGTGTCATCTTCAGTGATGCCACGTGAAAAGATACAATAGAATATTTACAAAATTATGAGGCGTGTACTCACTTTTGTGTTATACTGTATATCTTGAACTTTATTGAGGGATTTTTAAAAATACTTCTGGGAGCAATGGAAATAAGAGTAAGAACTGGTCACTTTCGACCTGATAACATGTCCACTTTAAAAGCCTCCTGCATTTTACAGTACCCTAGTGTTAACACAAGAGAGTTTTTATTGTTGTTTTTTTTAAGGAGATATATGTTATCTTAGCAACAGAACACACACAGTACTGTGATCAATGAAATCAGGAGAGGCTGCTACAGGGGTTTCCATTAAAGCACTAATCCAGTGGTTTTTTTTTTCCCCAGGGCTGGATTTAGGTTTAAAGCCAAAGTTCCCTGTCTCAGGTCTTATACTTGCCCTCTGGCGTTTCATCCTTTGTGTAGCCGCTGCAGTCCCATCTTGCGCACGTAACTTCCAACTGGCCAAAAGAAAGAAGTTACGTAACAAGTGCTCAATACAACTCTGTGAGAGCCAGAACAAGGTTCCCATGGAGTTGTATTGATTTGTGACCTCCGGCACACCCCATGGAACACTGGAGCTGCCAGCAGGTTACAAATTGCTTAACTGGAGCAGCTATGGAAACAGATGAGGATGGCTGCAGGTGAGTATAAGACAGGGAACAGGGTTCTTATAGATAAAGCACCACTCCGGAGGTACAATAAAAAACCAAATGCTGGAATAGTGCTTTAATGTGTAATAAATCAACGCACAGGTACACTGCAATTAGAAAGAAGATAAAAGACAGACTGCCAGTTATAGCTGCGTATAGCAAACCATGACCCTGAAAAACATGTAAGTCAACACAACTATAGATGGGCAAACCCGCAGATGTTTGGGTTCGCCAAATCCAGCCGGACTGGGGGACTGGGGGACTTGGGGTTGGGTGGGGTGGGGGTGGGGGATTGAGTCCAGTTCGGGACCAGACTTGAACCTAACTTGAACCCAAACCCCTAAATCTATGGGGACTCGAACATGTCAGCTATACAATGGTGGTAGTATAAGCTAGAGGCAGCATAAGGAAGCAAATTGGGATTAAGGCAAGACAATCATACTTATCGAGCTTCCACACCACTGTCACACTACTTCTGGGTCGCTCATTAAACCTTATGATTATTCCCTTGCTGCCCTTGACCACCCTTTGGGACAGCGTTGCTTACAGTCAGACTGCGTCCCCACTTTCTGTGCCATTGTCTGTAATTGGCTGCCATACACACACACACACTAGTGTAAAAATAATTAGAGAAAGTGGCATGGGGTCCGTCATATTTTATACTCAGCCCAGATAAAGTAAACCGTTGCAGCCTTCAGCCCCCAGCTGTGTGATTAATCTTGGTTGTGCATCAAAATACAGGGTACTCCACACAGTTTTTTTTTAACTATTTAAATAAATTATTTAAAAACCAGCATGGGGTTCCACCCAATTTCGATAACTAGCCATGATAAAGCACATAGCTGGGGCTGGTATTCTCAGCGTGGGGAGGTCCATAGTTATTGGGCCCTCCCCAAGCTAAAAACAGCAGCCCGCAGCCACCTCAGAATGGGTGCATCCATTAGATTAGCCAATCCTGACGCTTTAACCAACTCATCCCGATTGCCCTGGTGTGGGGGCAATCAGGGTATATAAGGGGTTAATGACAGATGTGAATTGTCAAAAATCACAGCTGCCACCAAGCCCTAGGTTAGTAATGCGTAGGGGTCTATGAGACACTCCCATTACTAACTTGTAAGTCAAAGGAAATAAAATCTTTTATTTGAAATAAAAAAACACACACACACCGTTTTCACCCCTTTAGTAACCTCCTAAAACACCCTGCAGGTATGAAGTAATCCACTATACAATGTCACCTGAAGATCCCAGCTCTGCTACATCCAGAAGCTGCAGTGATGGAAAGTGCCACCACTCACTTGTCACCACTTCTCACACTAAAGGTACAGTCACACGCGGCAATATTGCTTGCAATTACACTGGCAATTTGCCAGTGGAATTGCCTAGCAATATTGCCGAGTGTGACGGCTCCCCATGGCTGTCAGTGTGTCCCAGAAGCTGAATTGAGTGGTCACATTTTCCATCACTGCAGCTTCTGGATGTAGAAGAGCCAGGATCTTCAGGAGACGTTGTATAGTGGATTATTTCGTACCTGAAGGGATTATTTAGGGGGTTAATAAAGAGGTGAAAGGAGGAGTGTGTATTTTTCAATTTCAAATAAAGGATTTTCAGTGTTTGTGTTTATTTCTTTTGGCTGACAGGTTAGTAACGGGGTGTTTCATAGACCCTAGCTATTAGTAACCTAAAGGCCCCGCTACACGCTCCGTCACAGCTTTTTGGGTGGAGCAACGACGTTGCAACAACGTCTTTGCGTGTGACAAGTAGAAGTGATCAATGATTAGTCGGCTGATCGTTGATCGGAGGTTTTTGAACCGGACCTAAAACTAAACGATGATCATCCATCCAACCTGCAGCATCGGTGTGTGTGACACCTTGATAACAATGTCGTTAACGATTTTGCCTATTCAGAACTGAAGGACGTAGGCGATCAAACGACCGCAAGTATTGTTCGCTTGTCGCGGAATCGTTGCTGCATTGTTAACGATATCTGTACATGTGACATTTCACTAGCGATCATTGAACGACATTCAAGCGATCTAGGTCAAGTCGGATCGTTGGTCGGCTCGTTCGACAATTGAAGTGTGTAATGGGGCCTTAATCCTTGATGTCAAAAATCACATTTGTCATTAACCCTTTATAAGACCCCGATTTCCACTGCACCAGGGCATTAGAGATGAGCAGGGTAAAGAACCAAGATTGGCAAGCCAAATGAATGCGCCAATTCTGAGGCAGCTGTGGGTTGCTATTTTTAGCTTGGGGAGGGCCCAATAACCATGGGCCTCCCAAGGCTAAGAATACTGGCCCCCAACTGTGTGCTTCATCTTGGCTGGGTATCAAAATTGGGGTTACTATGCCCGGGCAATGCCAGGCTCTACAGCTCGTTATTTATATTCATACAAATGTGTGTAGAGCAGAGGTAGGGAAATCCAGGCCTCGAGAGCCGCACACAGTCCAGGTTTTCAGGATTTCCTTAGTATTGCAGAAGGGGTTGAAATCATCACCTATGCAGGTGATTCAATTATCACCTGTGCAATACTAAAGAAATCCTGAAAACCTGCAATGTGTGCATCTCTTGAGGCCTGGAGTTCCCCACCCCTGGTGTAGAGGAACCATTCACAGACACCAACACAAAGGGCGGGGTGCAGTCTGACTGCAACCAATCATAGACACTGTTATAGAGGGTGGGTGGGGGAAGCAGGGGAATGAATAAGGTTTAATGAGCAGATCCAGAAGCAGTGTGACAACAGCATGAAAACAATGTAAATATAATCCTGCTTTTAAACCCCTTTTTGCTTCTTTTTGGAGCCCCTTAGCCCTTTACCTGGGCTTTTGAACCCCAACAGTAACACAGACTTCCCCTGAGAAGTCAGTGTTCGGGGTCCATGCATGGACATTAGGTGTCCTGTATGAACCTCGAACTTTACAGTTTGGGTTTGCCCACTAAACACAACCACAAGGAACATATGCCCAGACATCTTGTTTCCAATTATGGGCATTGCACACACATCAATATTATTTACACCTTTTGTTCCACATACTTATCTTGTGGGCAGCTGAAGTACAGTGAAATTGCTATAATATCTTAATAGCCAGTTACTAAAGATTACGCCAACAAAGAAAGGCCAGATTTAATTATGTGCTTCCATAATTGGTTCACTGACTTAATTATTCCTTAATAAACATGTTTTATAAGAAATGAACAATTTAAAAATGGTCCCAACTGCATAATTCACTATAGTAACTAAAATGTGCAATTTATACATTCTCACAGTAAAGCAAGGGGTTTACCCAAAAGCTGGTATAAAGATTCAGCTCCATTCCTACATACATGCGCTATTCTGCATCCTAACACTCTATACTGTAATTGAAGGTTTGGCTGGCATTAGATAGTTTATTGAGTAGAGACTATTTGCATATTTTTCCCATGGTGTACAAACTGAGAACTCCATACATATTAGACTGCAATCGGCTGATCAATTGTGCAGCCTACAGCCATGTCTTCCGACTCTCCCATACACAGAAACGCTCAGCTCTGCTGTGTATTCTAGTGTTCTCTCCCTCAAAATCAATTGGCTGGGGGGAGTCGTGTCGTTCCCATGCCCATTACAGTTGGTGAATCCCAATCTGTGTTAGTAGATTTCAGAGGGTTCATCCAAATGTATTCTAATGTGTATGGTGGACGCAAGTGTCCATACAGCAGCTGTAGATCTTTAAAGGACGCCAGTACGCCCCACAACTAAAATAAATAACTTAAATAGGGTATTCCCATCTCCAAAATCCTATCCCAGTATGCAGCGAGTGAAATAATATTAGCAAATACCTCCAATTAGAAATGTAGAATAGTTCTTCTGATTGTTGCTTAAGTCATGAGCAAGGCATTGCAGCTTAGGCATCCATGGTTACGAGCACTAGCAACTACAGCATCTGTCACTGTACAAGTGGTCATAACCATAGATACCTAAGCTGCAGTGCCTTGCACATGAGATAAGTGACATAGCTAATCAAGAGGACTATACTACATTTCTCTTTGAAGATATTTGCTAGTAATATTATAACACCATTTACATACTGGGATAGGAGTTTGGATAAACGAATACCCACTTTAACTTTACAAGACTGCAATGGATAGAATTGCCAAGGTAATGCTAGACTCTGATACTTGGGGTACATATCAATCATTGCTTTCCTCAGTTATTATGTCTCAATGTTTACTATCAATATAAGTTACGTGTAGCCTTCTTTGATCACTGGAAAATAGGTAAACTGCTGCTATTTGAGATGGGATGCATTAGTCACTCTACAATGACCTGTAACAGAGAAAAAGCTCAATGCAGGGGAAAAAAGTCTGAAGAGGTCGCTGTGCTTTACTAGAGCTGCAAAACTTTATTCTGATCATGTTGATCCATATTTGATCAGTAAATTCTGGTACACCATACATTTGTGTATTTGGTTATGGCTATGCATTGTACTGCAGATCAGTACCATTCCAGTGAGGATATCCTAAGGATAAGGCATAAATACTAGAGTAGGCTGTCACTGCTGTTAGCCATGGATTTCTGCAAGTTCTGCTTAAATAAAAGGGAATGTCACTGAATACATCAAACCTTTTTTGTGTGTGAATACGTCCTTAGGCTAAGTTGCCATCATGAGTATTTGGTGAGTTTTGATGTTGCAGACTTTCTGCACCTTTTAGCTAAATTGGGTTACTTGTGTTTTTTTCAACTGCATTTTGTCTCCTTTTGGAATATCATACTTTAAATGAAACTGCTTTGCTTTAGATACTTCCTGTTACTTAGCCGTGATAAAACTAATTGATAAATTTATGTGTTAAATGACATGCATTTTTCTGCATAGGATCGACTGGTCGACATTAGAATACCTGTTTACATGCGTAGACCAAAGCAAAGTATATTAGGTCACTCAGTGTACATAAGCTATGATTCTCTGCAACATGAGTTCTGTTTACACAGGAAGATACTGTAGATCGCTGAAAATGATGATCTCTTATGCAGCATAACATAATTCCAGCTGATAAACAAGTGTTTTGCTGGTCCTTTAGGTCAGGGGTCCCCAACCTTTTTTGCAACGGGGACCGGCTTCATGCAAGACCATTTTTCCGGGGGACGGCAGGGCAGGGCTATGAAGAAGGGGTGGGGTTTAGTACCCTGCTTCCCCAAAAGATGCGTCATAGCTTATTTTCAGTGGATGTCTTATTTTTCTATCCCCCAATATGGTATCCCCATCATCCCCTTGCAGCCCGCAATATCCCCATCAACCCCATGTAGCCTACAATATCCCCGAACAGCCCTCCATATAATATAATGCAGACTCACAGCCCTCCATATTGTATAATGCAGCGTCACAGCCCTCCATAAATTATAATACATCCTCACATCCATCCATATACTATAATACAGCGTCACAGCCAGTGGCGCACCCAGAAATTTCCCAAGGTAGGGGTCCAAGAAACACACACCGGCCCTGAAAGGGGGGTGTCACCCCCCAGCGGGGTTCCAAGGGGCAAAGCCCCCGGTGGGGGGGTTTGGGGAGCAAAGCCCCCCTAAAAGCCAAGCGATTTTTGTAAATCTGAATACCTAATTAATGCTTAATACTGCACGAAAATGGTCTTATTTCTAATGACGCTGCGCAGTCGGTCTCGGTTGCTCAGCAGTTCCGCTTTTTTATTTTCGTTATGGCATACAGTAAATATCTCCCCCATCCTGGCCCCTTGCCAAACAGTAACACTGACACTGGGGTACAGGATAATGACACTGGGGTACAGGACAATGACACTGGGGTACAGGACAATGACACTGGGGGTACAGGAAATTGACGCTGGGGTACAGGACAATGACACTGGGGGTACAGGACAATGACGCTGGGGTTACAAGACAATGACACTGGGGGTACAGGACAATGACGCTGGGGTTACAGGACAATGACACTGGGGGTACAGGACAATGACGCTGGGGTTACAGGACAATGACGCAGACGCTGGGGGTACAGGACAATGACGCTGGGGGTACAGGACAATGACGCTGGGGGTACAGGACAATGACGCTGGGGGTACAGGACAATGACGCTGGGGGTACAGGACAATGACGCTGGGGGTACAGGACAATGACGCTGGGGGTACAGGACAATTAAGCTGGGGGTACAGGACAATGATGCTGGGGGTACAGGACAATGACGCTGGGGGTACAGGATAATGACGCTGAGGGTACAGGACAATGACGCTGACGCTGGGGTACAGGATAATGATGCTGACACTTGTTCTGATATAATGGGAAAGCTGGGTGCAGAGGAAAAGGTGTATAGCACAGCAGGGGATGGGAAAGAGCTTGTTTCCCTCAGCACCCCCACCTTTTCCACCCCCTGCTCTGCTATACACCTTTTCCCCAGCACTCAGCTTTCCTATGCTCTTGTATCCTTTATCCCTCAGCATTCAGCTTTCCCATGCTCTTCTATCCCTCAGCATTCAGCTTTCCCATGCTCCTCTATCCGCTTTCCCTCAGCACTCAGCTTTCCCATGCTCCTCTATCTTCTTTCCCTCAGCATCCAGCTTTCCCATGCTCCTCTATCCGCTTTCCCTCAGCACTCAGCTTTCCCATGCTCCTCTATCTTCTTTCCTCAGTCCCAGCTTTCCCATGCTCCTCTATTCTCTTTCCCTCAGCACCCAGCTTTTCCATGCTCTTCTATCCTCTTTCCTCAGTCCCAGCTTTCTCATGCTCTTCTATCCTTCTTTCCCTCAGCACCCAGCTTTCCCAAGTTGGGGGCTGATGGAAATCAGAACATGGGAAAGCTGGGTGCTGATGGAAATCAGAACATGGGAAAGCTGAGGAATAGAGTATAGGGGAGCATGGGAAAGCTGGGTGCTGAGGAATAGAGCTTCTTCCCCTCAGCAGACAGTTTTCTTATCCTCTTCTCTGCTGCTATCACTTTCTTCCCTTGGCTATATGATGGACGTGTCACTTACAGCACAACCAGCAGACACTGGCCCAGTCAATGTAAGGCCTTTTTCACATCAGTGTTTTTGTCCAGATCCAGTGGATCCGGACAAAAACCGCATCTGCCACAACCGCGGCTATCCCGCACATTCCGGACCTGCCGCAAGCCCCTTAGACAATGCATGGGGCCTGCCACAAGTGTACTGCAAGTGCGGCCGTTAGGCGGCAGATGCGGTAAATCTGCCGCATTTGCTGCAATCAGCGAAAAACGCTGATGTGAAAGGGGCCTAAGGCTGGCTTCACACTAGCGTTTGTGTCTGCATGCGTCTGACATGCAGGTGCAAACGTAGTCATACTGATGTCAACGCAGCTGGGATTCTCCGCATGCGTTCACATAGTATAGTGCCCGGTCACCCAATCAGCGGTTGGTCTTGGCGGTGGCCTGGAGATCAGAGGTGGCCGCCAGGAGATCAGCGGCAGCCGCCACTGATCTCCCGGTGGCTGCCTCTGATTTCTGTGAAGATTTCAATGGATCCGCAGTATCTGCCTGCGCTGTCATGCGGAGGATACTGCGGATCCATTGAGCTCCATGCATTCTTTGTGCACTTGCGGTCACTTGCTGATAAAATAAGCCCCGTGAATGCATAGAAAATGCAACATGTTATGTTCGGAGGGTGCTATTAAAAAATGCATCTGAACGCAAATGTAACCAAATGTAGCCATACGCAGGTACTATGCGTTCCCATATTAAACATAGGAATGCAATGTGCATGCGTTTGCTTACACTGCGTTCTGTACGCAAATGTGAAACCGGCCCAATAGCCCCAGCCCTCCTCTCACAAGCAGTCACACACACACCCTCCCTGGGCAAGTACAGGATGGAGAAACGGAGATGTAAAGAACTCTATACACCCCCCAAGCACACACATAAACACACACAAATACATAAACACACACACACACACATATACATACAGGGCCGGCTCCAGGTTTCTGTGGGCCCCGGGCGAAAAGGTCTCAGCAGGCCCCCTTTAATACATATCGCGGACTATATATATATTATATATATATATATATATATATATATATATATACATATATATGCCCGCAAATGGGTAGCAAGTGCAGCCGCTAGGCGTAAAATGCGGCAGATGCTGTTTTTTTTTTACCACAACTGCCACATTTAAAAAAAAACGCCTATGTGAAATCAACCTTACAGGAACAGTGACTGCCGAAACCAGCAAGAGCTGCTCCTGACAGTGAGCATATTACACGTTGTTAGGAGCGGGCTAAAATGCATTTGCATTCCCTTGCCCTTTTTAAAAATACCCTTCAAATGCAAAATGTTGCATTTTTGTGCGTCTGAGGATGCTTGGTATATACACAAGCATCCTGAAGCGCACAAATAATGCAAGCAGCTCAATGGAGCCGCACTGCCATGTGGTGGCACCGCAGCCAAGCGGAGTGTCTGGCCGTCCAGATCTCTCTTTCTCCTCACCTTTCTTCTCGCCGCTTCGGTCTCCTCCGGTCGCTCTGCACATAACAGCACAGTGATGACATCGTGCCCCTCCATGCTGAGCTGCAGAATGCAGACAGCGGCAGAAGAGACTCTGGAGAAGAATGCTGCTGGCAAAGGTGGCTGGGACTATAGGAGCGGAATCCGCGGGGGGCTACCACTGGCACACATACCTCGTACACACGCGGCTCTGCTCCGTACATGTCGTACACACGCGGCTCCGCTCCATACACCTAGTACCCACTGGGCTCTGCTACATTCACACTGTAAATCCCTCCTGACCCCACACATAACCTTCACCTATTTGCCATACACCTAGTACACACTCGCCTCTGCTACATTCACACTGCAAATCCCTCCTGACCCCACACAAACTTCACCCACCTAATTGAGCATGATGATGGGCAAAACAGCAGAGTCCTGCATAAACTGAGCTGATCATGTGACCCCTGACTCCTCCCCTCCATGTGACATCATCACAGGTCCTGTAAGCACAGAGTGTGCACTGTGCAGCTCTGTCGGCTCCCATGGAGGGGGGAGGAGGGAGACCTCCGGTGCTGCAGGAGGCCGAAAATGACCCCCCAGCTGCCCCCTGGATATGGCCTTGGCTGTGGGGGCAGTGCTCAGGGGCCCCCCTGAGGCTAGGGTCACACTTGCATTGTGACCCTAGCCTGATGCAAGTATTTTCGGCTGCAGCGCAGGCGGCGGAAGTGGCGGCAGTGTCAGGGACCGGGCGGCGGCGGTGGGCCCCCCCCCCCCAGCTTCTCAGGGCCGTCCAGGGGGGGGGGTCCAGACACGTAGGTCCCCCCCCTTGGGTGCGCCACTGGTCACAGCCCTCCATATAGCATAATGCAGACTCACAGCCCTCCATATTGTATAATGCAGCGTCACAGCCCTAAATTGTATAAAGCAGTCTCACATCCCTCCATATAATATAATGTAGCATCACAGCTCTTCATAGTTTAATGCAGCGTCATATCCCTCCATATAGCATAAATTTCCCCCACACACACACTGCTCTTGTATAATCCCTACACAGACATACTGCCCCCTGTACAATCCCCCCCACACACACACTGACCCTTGAATACCCAAAACACACAGTCATTGCCCCTTGTATAACCCCCCACAAACACAAAGTCATTGCCAACACACACATTGACCCTTGAATACCCCCTCACCTAGTCATTGCCCCTTGTATAACCCCCCCACACACACACACAGTCATTGCCCACACACACACTGACCCCTGAATACCCCCCTCATCAGTCATTGCCCCTTGTATAACCCCCCCCCACACACACACACACAGTCATTGCCCACACACGCATTGACCCCTGAATACCCCCCTCATCAGTCATTGCCACTTGTATAACCCCCCCCACACACACAGTCATTGCCCACACACACATTGACCCCTGAATACACCCCTCACTCAGTCATTGCCCACACACAGAGAGAGCAGCTCTTCAGCTGAAGCTCACCTCTCCTGCAGGCAGTACAAGCAGCTGAGGCAGAAACATGGCCGGAGTTTTTTCATATCTTGCGCTATTTCCAAACGCGTCACCTGATGAGCTTGGAAATAGCGCGAGATATGAAATTCCGGCCACGTCTCTGCCTCAGCTGCTTAGTTATACGAGCGAAGCAGTCGGCCAATCAATGCATGTCTGCTGCACTGATTGGCCGACAGCTCCCCTCGTATAACTAAGCAGCTGAGGCAGAGACCTCAGCTCAGCAGTGTAGTGCTGCAAGTGAGGGGCGCGGTGGGCGGGGACAGGGGGGCGGGGAAGCCGACAGCACGCTGCGGTCCGGCACAAAGACCCCCACGGCCCGGTCCTGGTCCGCGGACCGGTGGTTGGGGACCCCTGCTTTAGGTGAATGACAACCTGTTTACACGTTAAAAATGCTCGCTTCATGATTATCGTGCAGTGTAAATGCCACTTTACAGACCTGGAAGCCCTCTAGATAGAATAAGGTGACAACTCGATTGGAAGCATTTACAGCTATTTAATTTTGCATATACAGTGATATTCTAATTGTAAAATACTGCAGGTTTTGTTAGCTTTATAAAAAATCAACATCATTAACATAAAGAATGGAAAATATATTCTATTTTAAGTCACTTTGTCACCTTTGCTATATCTAACACAAAAGTAATCTTTTATCTGAGGTGCAGAACTGGCAGACACTGGTTCTCACCCTGCGGCCTCTGGCACCATTCTCACATCTAGGGCTTCATGGTGAGTAATGTACATAGCTGTATGTACACACTGTGCCCTCACACCCTGTGCTGCACAAACCCAGAAACAGCTGTAGATGGTACGGTCTTCCTTTCAGATGTGGTAGCTGAAGTTTGTCTGCTCTAAGATACTTATTTTAATTTTCATTAAATATACAGATGTGACCAAAAGTATTGACACCCCTGCAATTCTGTCAGATAATACTCAGTTTCTTCCTGAAAATGATTGCAATCACAAATTCTTTGGTATTATGATCTTCATTTAATTTGTCTTCAATGAAAAAACACAAAAAGATCTAATTCCACATCAAACATAAAAAAGGGGGTGGAGAAAAGTATTGGCACTGTTAGAAAAATCATGTGATGCTTCTCTAATTTGTGTAATTAACAGCACTTGTAACTTACCTGTGGCACCTAACAGGTGTTGGCAACAACTAAATCACACTTGCAGCGAGTTGAGATGGATTAAAGTTGACTCAACCTCTGTAGTGTGTCCCTGTGTGTACCACATTGAGCATGGAGAAAAGAAAGAAGACCAAAGAACTGTCTGAGGACTTGAGAAACCAAATTGTGAGCAAGCATGAGCAATCTCAAGGCTACAAGTCCATCTCCAAAGACCTGAATGTTCCTGTGTCTACCATGCGCAGTGTCATCAAGAAGTTTAAAGCTCATGGCACTGTGGCTAACCTCCCTAGATGTCGACGGAAAAAAAAAATTGACGAGAGATTTCAACGCAAGCTTGTGCGGATAGTGGATAAAGAACCTCGACTAACATCCAAACAAGTTCAAGCTGCCCTGCAGTCCGAGGGTACAACAGTGTCAACCCATACTATCCGTCGGCGTCTGAATGAAAAGGAAAAGTAACCTTGACTTTCAACTTTAATTTGTTCCATGTCTAAGTTCTTAACTCAATTTGTTCTTATGTCAAATTAAATTTAGCCATTAAAATAAAATTGAAATGCTTTCAATCCGTTCCAGCCCCTATATAAGGCCCCCTATCCTGCTACATGGCTCCCACCCTGGTATCTATGGCCCCTATATTGGTACACATCGTCCCCCATCCTGGTATATATAGACCAATCTGGTATTTATGGTCCCCCATCCTGGTACATGGCCCTGGTACTTGGCACCTCCATCTTGGTACATGGCAACCCATCCTGGTGTATATGGTCCCTCATCCTGGTATATATGGTCCCCCAAACTGGTATGTGTGGTTCCTCAACCTGGTATATATAGTCCTCCATCCTTTTATATATGGTCTCCCATCCTGGTATATATGGCCCACTATCCTAGTACATGACCCTGCTACTTGGCACCTCCATCTTGGTACATGGCATCACCATCCTGGTACATAGCACCCCATCCTGGTATATATGGTCCCCCATCCTGCTATTTATGTCCCTCATCCTGGTATAGTCCCCCAACCTGGTATATATAGTCCTTCATCCTTTTATTTATGATCCCCCATCCTGGTATACATAGCCCACCATCCTGGTACATGGCCCAGGTATTAGGCACTTTCATCCTGGTACATGGCCCCAATATCCTGGTACATGGCCCGACCATGGCCATGGTATATGGCCTGGTAAAAAGCACCCCATCTTGGTAAATGGCACCCCAATCCTCGTACATGGGACCCCCATCCTGGTACATGGCCCTGGTACATGACACCCTATCTTGGTACATGGCAACCCATCCTGGTACATATTACTCCATCCTGGTACATGGCTCACCAGGGTACATGGCACCCCCATCCTGGTACATGGCCTTCGTACACGGCTTCCCCATCTTGTTACATGGCTCCCCATCATGCTGCACACTTTAAAAAAAACAAAAACTTATACTGACCCTTCCTCTGGTACCCCACAGCGTGGCATTCTCATCATGCATGCATCTGATTGTCTGACAATGCAGCACTCACACACTGATCAGCAGACCTGCGTTCTCTCACACAGTCAACTGCCTGCATGATGAGAACACTGCACTGCGGGGAACGGGAGGGAGAGTGAGTATAAGTTGTTTTTTTTATGAAAGTGTGCAGTGCAGTTCAGACAGCTAATCAGCATGTGAAAGTGCAGCACTCCCACATGCTAAATAGCTGCTCGGGATACTGTATTCACTGCTCTTCACGTTCGGGGAGTCGGGGGGAGCTGGGAATACTCAGTTGCTTAATAAGCAGGAACATGTGATCACACAGCAGCTGCTCAGCTGCTCGTGACTCACTTTTGTGCTCACATCATAAAGCAAAAAAGATAGAGAGCGACGGCTTGTATCTTGTAAAATTCAAATGTTGGTACACTCTTAAGTCAAGGTACCACCGTATAGATATACTTAGCATTATAAAGATGAAATGTCAGTTTCACTGGTCACATACCTGCACAAAACACTCCAGGTGCTTCACTCCGCAGGATTACAGTTCGCACCTTGTTGTTACTCTTCAGCGAATCAACAGCCTTTAGCATCTAGAAAATAGAAAGAATTACGTCTAAGAAATACTCTATTTGAGTCCAAGGTGCGAGATGGCAATCTACCCATATATTACAGCAGGATATTCCACCTAGCTTTAAATATACACACACTTTTATAATTACTTAAAACATGGCTGTCGTTTTAATTTTTTTTCATAAATCACTAAGTGCAACTGAAAATAAACAACTTTTTATAAGAAAAATGTGCTTTTCTCCTCTTAGAACTTTCATTCTCCAAATTCCCAATTACAAAGTAAAATCTGCCTTAAAGCATAACTGCCGTTTAAATTTTTATTTAATAATAATGTAAAGCAAGTGATTTTAATAAACTTTCTAATATACTTCATTAGAAAATTCTGGTTGCAAACCATTTATAATCCTTCTACAAAGTGTCTCCTCTGCACTGTGTGTGAAGCAGACTCGTGTTTTTTTCAGTCACAGCCATTTTCAGTGCATATGGACTTGTAAGGCTGGCTTCACACCACGATTTTTGGGATCCGGGACTGTCCAGTGTGAACCGGACAGTCCTGAATCCGATTTGGCCCCTATTATATCCCTATGGGGCCGGATGGCAGTAATTTGCTATCTGGTTTTGTGCTGTCCAGGAGGTTCCGGCAGATTTAATTTTTTCGCCCCGGACACAAAATTGGAGCTTGCAGCATTTTTTTGTGTTGGAGCAAATATCAGACAAAATCGGATCCTCCCAGATCCGATGCGATACGGCGCCCCTAACATGGGAGTCTAAGGGCACCAGATCGCACTGGATCCAACAGAATCGTTCCGGTTCCCAGACGCTGGGTGCTGATTGAGTGGCGACTCTGACATTCAAGCCGCACTGGTTCATCACCTGGATAGCGCAGCTAAAGGAACCGCCGGCTGAAATTTCAGCACCTGCAGAGCTCCCCTCCAGACGCTATTCTGAAATGTCAGCACTTGGATAGCAGCAGCCGCGCGCAGGAGGATATCGGCAGAAAACAGAATTGGACGGCAGATTTGCCCTCCGGTTCTGTTTTGTCCGGAGCTGTCAGTTTCTGTCCGGTGCTTCCTGCAAAACATCGGACAGAACCTGATAGAAAATAAACGTACTGTCAGGGAGCCTAAGTTGCTAAGAAACGTCAGAGTTCAGGATCAGGTCAGATTAGTTTCTGCCAGAAAGATGTGTCACAATGTCTGTTAGCCCCTTGTCTGCTAGCTCCACACAGCTCAGGATCTCTGTTAACCCTTTCTATGCTATCACATCACATTGCACTAATTCCTATGAGCTGCTCGCCATGCCCACACAGACAAAAAATGCTGTTTTTCAAAATAGCACAGAAAAATGTTAGAAAATAAGTTATATGGCAGAAAAATGCATTCTCTTAGCTGCTATGTGACCCATCATTAACAACCAGTGCAGTTTTATTTTCAATGAAATGACATTTACACTTTAAGTGAATACAGATTTTTATATTAATGAGATAAGAAATAGCAGTTGTTACTGACAAGATTCTACGAGAAATGAGGGAAGAGGGTAAGGAGGAGCTCTGCTGCTAGCTCCTCTCCCTACCTCTAGCTCCTCCCTCCTCTCTCCAGCTCCTCCCTATATCTCTGCCTCATCTCTCCTCTCCCTCTGGCTTCTTCCTATGCCTCTGCCTCTAGCTCCTCCCTATGCCTTTTTCTTCCATCCTCTCCCTCCTCCTTATGCCTCTGTCTAATCCCTCCCCTTCCCCTAGCTCCTCCCTATGTCTCTGCCTCTAGCTCCTCCCTATGCCTTTTTCTTCCATCCTCTCCCTCCTTCCTATGCCTCTGCCTAATCCCTCCTCTTCCTCTAGCTGCTCTCCATGTCTTTGCCTCATATCCCCTCTCCCTCTGGCTCCTCCTTATGCCTCTGCCTCTAGCTCCTCCCTATGTCTTTCTCTTCCATCCTCTCCCTCATCCTTATGCCTCTGCCTCATCCTTCCTCTCCCCCTAGCTTCTCCCTTTGCCTCTGTCTCATCCCTTCAGCTCCTCCATCTGCCAATAGCCTCTCCTTCCTCCCTTCTACAATACTCCTTCTGCTCTGGTGGTGACTTTGCTACAGGGTGTCGTTAACACTTGTGTAATATAAATTATGTGAAAACAAAAAAAGGGTACCCACTGAAATGGCAACCAATATAATTTGAGGAGAGTATATATTAAACAACAGTGTGTTTACCAATGAATTAAACACTGTCATGCATCCTCTATATTTTTCACCACATTACTAGTATGTAGTGTGTTTTACTAATACTGGATACTATAATATAGGGGTGAGATTATATATTCTCGTACAAAGATCACACTTATAAGCACAGATTGATTTATCTATATTGGGCAACTAACTGAGATAGTTATCGATAAAAGAGGCCGAATTATTTTAAAGCTCCATCCTTGATGGAGACCACTATTCACATCAGGGTCTAATAATAATAATAATAATAATAACCACATTTATTCATATATATAGCGCTATTAATTCCATAGCACTTCCATTTGCAACACTGTCCCCATTGGAGCTCACAATCTAACATCCTACCAGTATGTCTTTCAAATGTGGGAGTAGACTGAAGAACCCGGAGGAAACCCACACAAACACGGGGAGTACATACAAACTCCTTATAGATGTTGTCCTTGGTGGGACTTGAACCCAGGACCTCAGTACTGCAAAGCTGTAGTGCTACCACTGAGCCACTGTGCCACACTGGCCTCTTCTAGTGAAGATATGAGTTGACCAGAGAAGCCAATAAAGGGATGTATTATATAGATAGCACTATTTGCCTTGAACTAAGGGCATAAGTGCAATAAATGTTGTGCATGACCGAGCTCAATCTTGACACAGGTTTTGCATCGCTCAAACGACATTGGTAGGACGTCATTGCGTGTAAAACCAAGATATGGGTGCGATAAATCTTTGGGTCGCTGATCGCAGATTTGAGAACTTGTTCTTAAATCAAGCGATCTGCAATCAGCAAACCTGCTGCATATTTGTGTGTGACACCGTGATAACGATGTGGATAAAGATTTCGTCCATTGACCACAATGAACAGGAACCGATCGCTGGATTGTATGAACGATCTCTGCTCGCAACATCGCAGGGGCGTTGTGCACTGCACGATATCTGCACGTGTGACAACTCCCCAACGATGTCCAACAAAATGCCCTCAGCGCGCTCCTGAGATCTTTAGAGATCTCCCAGCAATATCTCTGCGTGTAACGGTACCCTAACAGAGTCTTCTCCTTGAGAGTCCTATATAAGTTAGATACATCTAAGGCTGGTTTCACATTACGGATTTTGCAAATCCGATACAGCATCGGATCTGAATTTGGCCCCATGCAGCCCTATGGGCATCGGACCGAATCGGATGTGCAATAAATGCCATCCGATTTGGTCCGATCCGATTCTGTCCGATTTGTTTATCGGTGCAAAAATCGGAGCATGCTCCGATTTTTGCACCGTAAACAAAATCGGACAAAATCGAATTGGACCAAATCGGATGGCATTTAGTGCACATCTGATATGGTCCGATGTTTTTAGCATGGGGCCCTATGGACCAGGGTCCGAGGAAACATCTGATGTCTCCTCGGACCCGATTTTATGCTCAGTACAGTAAAAATGCTCAGCATGCTCAGTACAGTAAAAATGCTCTAAACATCTAATTTTACTTCTGCAATATATGTATATACATTGCGGAAGTAAAATTAAGTAAGGCAGGGGTTAAAAATAATAAACAATCTATGCTCACCTGTCCACGATCCACCCGGCGTCTCCAGCATCTCCTGGCTTTAGGACCTGCCGTGATGTCAGAGTCACATGACCGGTTACCGCGGTAACCGGTCATGTGACTCTGACATCACGAGAGGACCTAGGATCAGAAGAAGAGAGCTTCCAGCGCCGCTGGACTCGTGGACAGGTGAGCATAAAATGTTTTTTATTTTTTATTCCGGAGGACAGGGGAAAGGAGGGGGAGTATTGGGGGACATGAGGGGGCCACACAGGGGAGAAGAGAGGGGGACACAGGGGAGAAGAGGGGGCCACACAGGGGAGAAGAGGGGGGGACACACAGGGGTGAAGAGGGGGGAAAAAGAGGGGTAATGAGGGGGAGCACCATGGGAGAACAGCTGTGACAGTGACAGAAACTGATCCTGCAGAATGTCGGATCGGATGCCTATTTGGCATCCGACTGCAGGGATCAGTTTAGATCCGATGCTGTCTGATTTATATCGGACAGCATCGGATTTAAAAAAATCGTTATGTGATAGTAGCCAGCCTTAGTGCTTTCAATAAATCGTTCCTTTTTGAAAGTTAATATATTAACTAGGTAAGATCCCACCTTATATTTATGCGTTTGATGTTACTTATTTATGCCAAATGTTGAAGTACAATATACTTTTACTCTAAGAGACTCGATCACCCCTAACTATTTTGGATACTAGGTTTCTTCTTGGAGAGCTATTTAATAATCTTATTAGGGATAGATATTTATCTTGATCCTGTCTGCTGTAATTGTTATAGGGTTATTATTGGGCTCCATCACTATAACCCTGGCCGAAAAAGGACATATTGATTATCGGTCATCCAACATTGATCCATCATTGATAGGCGTCAGTGGCGGACCTTGCATCCCGGGGGCCCTGGTGCAGCAGCAGGTGATGGTGAGGAGCGGGGGGGGGGGGCTATCGGACGGTCGGCGAGGACCGCCGGGTGGGGGGTTTCTTGGGGTGGGTGCTGCCAGGCAACGGTGGTGAGCGGGGCTGTGTGTGTGGCTTCTCCTACCTGCGTCATGCAAGCCGCGCCGGGAGCCGCGCTAGGAGCCGCGCTAGGAGCCGGGGTGGCAGAGGAGAGGAGGGGCGGGCTCAGCCAGGGGAAGCAGGAAGCTTCCCTCGGTTAGCCCCCTCTCCTCTGCCACAGTGGCACAGGGTCATGGGGGTCGGCTGGGGGCCCCCCTGCAGGCTTGAGGAGCCCCCTAGCTGCTCCAGCTGCAGCATGGTAGGTCCGCCCCTGATAGGCCTCCTAGACAACATTAATTTTTTAGTATCGGAGCCACCATGGTAAAGGGTTGGTTTGGATAGGCTTTAGTTTACATGGTGGATCTGTCTGGAGAAATTTTATATTTGATGATTAAAGGTTATATTTTATTATTTGTCCACCCAACCAGTGAAACCACAAAACAAGCCCTCATGCGGCTATATTGACAGAAAAGTATAAAAGTTACAGCTTTTAGAGAAAAGTAAGAAAATGCAAAATGAAGACTTGCTACAATGGGCGTGGGATAAAGGGACCCCTTTGGCCACCTCTTCCACACCACACAAAGAGAGATAGAGAAGTACTATGGTAGTTTGTTTGTTTTAGTTTATTCTCTTTTTTTACACAATTTTTATACACAAAAGTGTTAACAACTCCTTGTACCAAAGTCACCACCAGTGAAGTCTAAAACCTAAGGTTGTTGCTATGCAATTACCTTTTATGATGAGCATTTTCTACAAATGATAAAGCAAAGAAATCAACAGCATATAGCGCCAAGGTGGATTATAAGACATAACATTTATATCTATGCCTTTTATTACTGTTGGTAATTAAAGTATAAAGGGGTGCTCCAAAAATAGAACAAAAAATGTCGTTATGAGTCTAATCCTAAAAACCTTCAATTAGCAAAACTTGCTTATTTGTCTTTGATAAGTGCAATGCATAACTCCGCTGCCACCGACATGTAGGAAGGTTTGTGATTGAATCTATGCTGTGGAGGAATAGGCGTAGTAGTCTGCGCTGCTGAGCATCCAGGAAATCCAAGATAGCAATATAGGATAAATGGGTTATTCTCTATGCGTTACAAAGTTTAGCCAGCTTAGATAGGCCTAATATGGTTCTCCTAAGCTGGTTCTTGCTATCTTGGATTTCCTGGATATTCAACAGTGTAGACTACCACTGCTATTCCTGTACTACCTTGTCTTCATGGCGGGTTTCTCAGACAGAGAATACTGCAGTAGCTGTCCTACCTGACAATCCTCAGTTATGGGTTAAACAACCCAAAAAAGTGAGCAACTACTTTATCTCTCACCTACTGTTATCCACCAATTTGCACCAAATAATACTCTTTTGCGCTGAACTACTGAACTAATGCTGGGGTTACCAGGTGCGTGTAGCTAAGTGTTTAACCCTTGTTCCACCCCCACGACAAGGGGGCTTAATATTGTAATTTATTTTAGTTACTCCAGAAATTGGTGCAAATTATAGTGGAAATCTGAGTGAGCTCATAGGTGGCCGTAGAGTCCAGCTTGTAGGGTTTGAGCTACAAATTGTGGTTAACTTAATGCTCCCAAATGTTCTGTTACAGAAAGAAAATGTATGGAAAATTGTGAAATGACCATGTAAAGAAAGAGGCACAAATTATTAACACAAACAACTGAAAAGTTCCACACTTACCGACTTCACCAGACCTTTACTGATAGCATTTTTTGCGTGCGGTCGATTTATTCCAAGTACCACAATTCCTAGTAAAGAAAAAATATATACATTTTGTGGGTTAGCATCACAAATGTGGAAGCCTACAAATTCACGAAAAACTATGTATATTATCTCTTTCACATTCTGGGTATGGTCATATGCGGCTGATACACTGCAGATTTATAATACAACATTTACCACAACATAGTGTAAAAATACACTGCAGATTTACCAAATCTCATTTACAAACTGCATACAAAAAATTGTGAGAAAGTCATATGATAAATGTCCTGCGGAGAGGATCCTAAATACCAAGAATGTCAATGTATGTTGTGGATTTTACATTTTGCAATGCAGAGGGTGAAATCTGCAGCAAAACAAACAAGACAAATCTATTGAAATTCATTAACCTTTCACAGAATTGACTGGGATTACCATGCAAACCTGTTTTCTACCCAATTTGCAGCCAGCATGGACATACAGGTCAACGCGTGTCAGGGCTCCCTGGTCCCTTCATCAGGACAAATCAATATCATATTGCCATGTTTCAGGGCATTTCTGGGAGCCCTGAAATATGTTGACTAATAAACCAATATTATATTCACCCTTTGTTGTGTAGTGGAAAACGGCAGCGCGGTTTTTCACCCTTTAATTTTTTGAGATAATGACTAGTGATGAGCGAGTACTGTAATATTCGCCCTCGCTATACTTGTAATGAGTACCGTAGTTTTTTAACACTAGAATAGGGGTGAGAATGCGCATATAGGGTCTTATCCTTTAGGAGACAGGATTGTTAAAGGTGCAATCTGGGAACTGCTCACCTGATGGGGTTGTGTAGCACACAACCGCCGTGATCGCTCAGTACAATACAGCTGCTCCAAGGACCGTACCTCCACAGGTCACTGTGGTCACGATAAGTTTCTGCAGGACAAAGTACCTCTTGGTCCGAGCTGCTATGTTCGTATGATGGAAAAACCAGAGACACCGGTATGCCTGGATATGGTAGTAGCTAGGAAGTGGCTTCCCTGAGGAAGGAGTTTGGGATGCGACTCCGAAACGCATTGGAAAATAAACTAGCTACTACCATATCCAGGCATACAGGTGTCTCTGGTTTTTCCATCATACGAACACAGAGCTCGGACAAAGAGGTACTTTGTCCTGCAGAAACTTAGTTTTTAACACTGGCGTACTTGTCCGAATAGCGAGTCCAATGTTAGTCAATGAGTGATTGGCTCTGCCCACACACATCCGGCTATAAAACAAGTATTTCAAGGGCAGGGAGGGTGGGCTTTTTTGAATTTTCACAGCTTAAAACACCTTGCAGTGCCCCCCCCCAGAGAAAGCCTACCATTCAATCTGCTCTCTCTGAGGTACCTGCTCACTTTGTTTACTGAAGGGAGCTGTCAATATGTGTCAGATCGTTCACGATGGACACATCACTCACGAGCACCAGCGATACTCCATACTCCATACTATCCATGCGAATAGCGAATAGTAACTATTACTCTCGCTCATCACCACTGATGACCTTTGGGTTTCCATTGGCTGCAAGCCATAATCATCAACATGAACAGAAATAAACACTTGAAATAGATCACTCTCTTTGTAATGACTCTATAAAATTTATGCATTTCACTTTTGTGTTGATTAACTGGAAAAAAAAAAAGATCTTTTTGATGATATTCTAATTCATTGAGATGCACCTGTATCTTAGGCTACATTCACATGTTCAGTTTTTTGGTCAGTTTTTCACATCAGTATGTATAGCCAAAACCAGCAGTTGGTGATAAATGCAGAAGTGGTGACCTCTTTCTATTATACTTTTCCTCTGATTGATCCACTCTCAGGTTTGTGTTGTAAATACGGTTGTAAAAACTGACCAAATACTCAACGTGTGAATATTGCCTAATAGAAAGACGTCACCACTTCTGTATTTTTCATCCACTCCTGGTTTTGGTTTACAAAAACTGATGAGAAAAACCAACCAAAAACTGAACATGTGAACGTGGCCATAGTGAGGTCCATGTTTCAGAGTATGGAAAGTTGTTGGGATCTTTTGTGTAGATGTGCCTCTCTTCTGTGGTCACTAGTTTGTTTCTGTATCTTACTATGTTATCCACATAATCAGGTGCCTGATAGCCATAGACAGCTGGGAATTTTTTTTTTACATTTTTTCCACTTTGATTATCCATATATACAGAGCTCTATAGCGCCATGGATACAACATAAAGGGAACATGTCACCAGGCTTTTGCAACCTAATCTGAGAGTAGCATAATATATATCAGACCAGAGATCCTGATTCCAGCGATGTATTACTTACAGGGCTGCTCAGTGTAGTTTTGATAAAATCATTGTTTAATCATGTGGATATTATCATTAGTCTGGCATATTCACAAACTGTTACGGCTGCTTTCACATTGCAATTTTTGGGGATCCGTGGCTGTCCATTGTAAAACGGACAGCCACGGGTCCGATTTGGCCCTCATGTATCCCTATGGGCAACGGATCGGATTTGCCCTTAATGGCATCCGATTTGTGTCTGATCCGATTGTGTCCGATTTTTTGCTGTACCCAAAATTGGAGACCGCTCTGATTTTGGGCACAGCAGACCAAATCAAACCGAATCGGATCCGACACGATCCGTGGCAAATAACATGGGGGCGTATGGAGCACGGGTCCGGGAAAACATCGGACATGCCCAGCACACTAAAACTGCTCTGTTCCCCTTTAATTACCCTTCCGCAATGTATATACATACATTGCGAAAGTGAAATCAACTAACAAAGGGTTAAAAATAAAAAATAAAAAACATCCTCACCTCTCCAGCGTGTGTCTCACTCCGTCTAGCCAGGATTTAAGGACCTGGCGTTGCGTGGCAACCCGATCAGCTGATGCGGTCATATGACCGATCAGCTGATCTGGTTGTCGCATGACCACGCAGTTTGAATCTCCCACCCGCTGATCAATTTTGGCAGGCGCGGGATTTAAACCACTCAGCTGATGCAGTCATGTGACCGTATCAGCTGATCGGGTTGCCACGCAACGCCAAGTCCTTAAGCCCCGGGAGCTAGACGGTGCGGGACAGACGCCGGAGAAGTGAGGATCTTTTTATTTATTTTTTTATTTAACCCTTGGTTCACTCCCGCAATGTATATATATATTGTGGGAGCGAAAGTGCCTCAGCTTGCCTGCACTTTGCAGGCTCGGGCTCCTTTCTGTGTCTGGATCTGTGAAAATCATGGACCCGGACACAGAAATGGCATTCGGAGGTCATCTCTGATGCGGTCCTTTCCTGTCTGTGGGGTCCTGCAAATAGTAGGATCCCCACGGACAGGGAAAAAAAAAAAATCAAGCATTTCACCGAAACGTTAAACGTTTTCACGTATTAGAACTGCTATTCTGAATCAGTTTATTTGATTTGTCTTACGGGAGGGCCATGTTGATCATTCAATTGATTTAAATGGTGTGGAGCCTACTTGAGTATCCCAGACTCATCAGAATAAGCTTTCCTGTAACAGGCTGGCAGATATAAAGGAACTATGTAGGGAAGTAAATGTCAAAATACAACAAAAGGATAATAAAATAATTACATCTGAAAAATACGATCAGACGCAATTCCTCAAAATGAGGTCATGTTATAAATCAGGATAAACGGTAGATCATAGAGAACAGAAATATACATTCTATTTCAAGATTCTCTATGGGATTAAAAAATAGTTCAAAGCTGATATTTCTTACTTTTAGTCTTTGTCATAATCTAAAACCTCAGAAATTATAAATATTATAGGTCGTAAAAAATTATTAATACATTTTTCGCAGAAAAAAAAGGTTTCTCAAAGTTAACGTTGATTATCCAACTGAAGAAGAAAATGTATGACTAAATAGGATCCACATATTAAAATGTAAAGCCCATGCGGTGCTAGGACAAGTGCAGCGCTCTGCAGACATGTAAGTAATGGTCGCTATTGACATGAGTTAGTATTAGTCCGTATGTGGCCCGTTTCACATATGGACAGAATATACGGTACTCTCGAGTGATCTTCTCTGTTACTTCTACAAGGTTGTACCATTTTCTAATACATTTATATTAGAAATCCGGGCTGCTCACCCTCCAATAATGAAAATAATTATGTTACATTTAGAGGTAGAAAATCATTCCTGGTCCTCTACTCACAGCTGAGGATTTGTTGCAATTTGTCAATCTGGATAAATCCTCAGTGATGTAAACACAGTAGCAACACAAATCTCCAAAATCCTGACAGCTGACCTAAAGGGCTCCTCCAGGTTTAGGAAAATATGGCTGCTTTTTCTCAGAAACATTGCCACCCTTGGCAGTTGTATAATACAGAGCATGGACCTGAGCGATAATAACATGCACTACACATGTTCAGGGTAAATTAAAAAAGCAGCCATGTTTTTGTAATCCTTTAAGCCCTTTAAAGGTATGTATGCACGTTGAGTATAGGTTGCAGAAATTTCTGCACCAAATCTGCACCTCATGGAAGAAAAATGCACCTAATACGCAATGTGTTTTTGATGTATTTTTTGCATGCATTTGTGGTTGAAATACAAATCCGCAAAAGTATTACATACTACAGATTTATTTCTATACCAAATTTCCAAGAGAAATACAAGCAACATGTGCAGAACTCTCATTGACTTTGATAGCATAAGAACACGTGGAGTTTGAATTTGCCGGTTTCCCGGTACAGTAAGAATAAGCTTTCCCCACTGATGATGAGCACAGGGCAAGGGGTACTCGGATACCGGGCCTGGGTTTGATGGGCTCGCATCACTGTCGTGCATCATAACACTCCGTTGATGCATGACAGTGTGCCCACAGGCTAAAGTAGGAAATGTGCTATCATTAGTCACAACCTCTTTTAGGGTGTGTTCGCACGATGAGTTTGTGGTTCAGATTTTGGACTTCCAAAATTTGCACCTACTGGCAGAAAAATGCACCAAAACTATCCCTGCCCGCACTGAATTTTTGATGCAGATTTGATACGGATTTTAAGGTGCTTCGTGCCTGTTTCAATAAAGCTTAGATAGTTTGACCCAAAAAAAAAAGAAAAAAGAAAAAAAAAGGTCATATCCTGCTTCCCCCTCCACCTTTCAACACTATCACTTCCTCAGATTTTAATGCAAATTAAGCACAAAATAAGCAACACATATGCATAGTGTGAACACTGTTGTGTATCTGCTGCGTATTCTGAGTTAACATGAGGGACTATGGCTGAAAAACGTGGTAAAATACACAGCAGGAATTGACATGCTGCAAATTTTTCCGCAATAAAATACGCAGCAGATCCACTGTGGAAAAAATATGCACCATGCGGACAGGACATCACAAATCCCATAGACTTTGCTGAGAAAATACGCTGCTGCAGCAGGTCCGCACCAAATACATGGCAAAATACGCGTTTTGCGAGCAGACCCTTAGAGGCAGCAGAAATGCTTCAGTATCTTTATCCATAATGTGCAATACCTCATTTTCCATATCGTGGTGCTGTAGGTGAGCTTTATACCAACTGTCACATTTTTCCCAGATTACAGGTCAACAATGGGGATTTCAATAAGGAGACACTTATTATCATGAAGAGTCACATTAACCAGTAAGGATGGAGTCCCTATACTAAAGGGGTTCTTCAATAATGTTATACCATTCAGGGTCTATGGACTGATATGTGAGTACTTGTAATAAAGAAGCCTTATTACAGTCTGTTATAATAGTCGTCTTCTGAGATCGGTGTCCCTGATGAGAACCAATCCTAATAGTGTTTCTAACACCAGACTAGAATTGTGAATTCTGCCTATTCATTCTCGCACCAATCAGTGGTAATAGTGTACGGCACCACAACCACTGGTGGCATATCCTAGTGTCCTGTTACTTCCACCTCCTCCAATCCAGCCCAGAAGCAATGTGCACAGATGCGGCTTCTTTCCAGCCTCTGCGGCTTTCTCTGGCTCCAGTATAATGACATGATGTGTAATAGGTGCATGACCTGTCCTGTACAGAGCTCACACACTGTGCAGATTGTGGTGTTCTGTGCACGCTGTACAGCTCCTTCACACATTACAGCCAGGACAGAATGGCTTTGGACAAAGCAAAGGCTAAATACATATTCGGGGATCTGATTATTTCCTATAAATAGAAATGTTCTTTAAAAATAATCAGGTTGCTATGGTAACACTAGCTGCTTTTCTATCAAATTCCTCCTGGGTCTCCGGCAATAACTACAACACGCATTAATACCTTTGACATTACCTCCGTCAGAGCAAAGCGGAGCATAACAGAACAGTGAAGTAGGATTACTACAAGTACTGGGAGTGACTCAGGCTCGGCGGGGGGCTCCCAAACACCAAGAAATACATAATACAAGCCAGAATCAAGGCCACTGATTAATAGGACTCGCAGTAAAGGGCCCACAAGGTACTTACCACTATTACTGTGCTGCGTATGGACTAGGAGACATTTTTACATCACAGACTTCTATACATACTGCTCATTCCATTCTTATCAAAGGTGGTCAGGAAACATTAATGCAAACAGAATGTTTCCACACTGACTAAAAGGCTGGTGGCTTACAGGTTGGCCAACACCCATTAAAGCGGGACCTGGTATGGCTCTTAGCTCCATTCCATCAGTCCGATAATGAACACCTTTATCTACAGGGTGGGCCATTTATATGGATACAGCTAAATAAAATGGGAATGGTTGGTGATATCAACTTCCTGTTTGTGGCACATTAGTATATGGGAGGAGGAAAACTTTTCCAGATGGGTGGTGACCATGGCGGACATTTTGAAGTTGGCCATTTTGGATCCAATCTTATTTTTTTTAAACGGGAAGAGGGTCATGTGACACATCAAACTTATAGAGAATTTCATAAGAAACAGAATGGTGTGCTTGGTTTTAACGTAATCTTATACTTTCATGAGTTATTTTCATGTTTATCTTGGTTTACAGCCATTGATATGTCACAGAGGTTAACATGTGAGGAGTGGATAGAAATGGTGTTGATGTCTAGTGAACGCAATACACGGGTCATTGCAGTAGATTTCAATGCAAGACACCCTACGAGACCACCCATCTCCCATGCTACAGTTAGCAAACTGCTTGCCAAATTTCGTGAAACAGGTTCAGTGTTGGATTTGCCAAAATGTGGATGCAAGAAAACTGTCACTAATGAAGAAACATCAGTGGCTGTCCTAGTTTCATTCAGCAAGAGCTCATAGCATAGCACTCGCGGCATGCCACTGGAGAGTGGCATCGGTCGACCATCCCTTCGGCGGATATTAGCTACTCACCAATGGCATCCTTACAAATTTGCTGCAGCATCTCAACGAGGATGACACACATCAGCACACTGAATTTTCAGAATGGGCAAAACAAAAATTGGAACAGGACCCCCAGTTTACACAGAACATTATGTTCAGTGATGAGGCAAACGTTTTTGTGAATGGTGAAGTTAATAAACAAAACCACCGCTATAGGTCTGACACTAACCCACAGTGGACAGATCCCTCCAAGACTGTTGGAACCCAAAAAAATGATGATATGGTGTGGTGTATAGGGTACGAAGATAGTGGGGCCATTCTTCATCAATGCAATCCTCAACGCCACTGGATATCTGAATTTGCTACATGATGATGTACAATGGTGTACTTGGTTTTAACACACCTTTTGAGTGATTTACAAGTTTATGTTAAAACCAAGTACACCATTGTTTTTTTATGAAATTCTCAATAAGTTTGATGTGTCACATGACCCTCTTCCCATAGAAAAAAATAAAGTTGGATCCAAAATGGCTGACTTCAAAATGGCCACCATGGTCACCACCCATCTGGAAAAGTTTTCACCCTCCCATTTATTAATGTGCCAAAATCAGAAAGTTGATATCACCAACCATTCCCATTTTATTTAGGTGCATCCATATAAATGGCCCACCCTGTACTAATACCTGAACAAAACCTAACAATGCCCCTTTCACATCAGCGTTTTTCGCTGATTGCGGCAGATTCACCGCATCTGCCGCCTAACGGTCACGCTTGTGAACTCGTGAATGATGCACCAATGATGTAGCAAGCAGCTATCGTTCGCACAACCCAGCGAACGATACTTTTTCACTGATGTGAATAGGTGAAGTCGTAAATGACATCGTTATCGTCATGTCACACAACGATGCAGCAAGTTGGCTGATCGTGATCGTCTGATTTGAGAACGTTCTCAAATCTGTGATCAGCGATCCAACGATTTATCTTAGTTGTATCTCGGTGTAACATGCAATGATGTCCTAACGATGTTGTTTGAATGACTCCAAATCAGTGACGTTTGAGCGATATCGTTCATATCGTACCGTGTAACGGGGCCTTAAGCCATACCTTAAAGCACCAACCCAGCGTTTTGTTTTTTTTTCCCAGTGGTGGAGTGGTGCTCTGAATCCATGTCCACTGCCCCATGTCATATACTTATCTTCCGGGGTCTTCACCGATTAGTGACAACACTCTGCTCTAGCGGTGCCATCATGTAACCAAAGCTTCTGAATGACCAGAAATCAAAAGTTATGTCACAAGCTCCCAATGCAACACTATGAGAGCCAGAAAGATGAATCTCCCATAGAGATGCATTGAAAAGTGACCTCTGGAAGGCTCCAATAAACAATTGACCTGCCAACAGGTTATAAATCACAAGAGACCGACCTGAGCATCAATGGAAACAAATGAAGATTGCAGTAGGTGAGTATAAGGGTACCTTCACACGCCGCAATCTCACCTGGCGATATGAGGCGATCTAACGTGCGCGTGCACGTTTTTCATGGTCGCCTCAGATCACCGATGGCGGCATTACACGCTCCAATCTCGCCCTCAAAGTAATCGATGTGTCGCTCCGAAAATCGCCTCACCTACAGCGGAAACAATCTTGCCTCATTCCATCGCCGCTTCACACGCCGCAATTCCAAAGGCAATGTGGGCGTACATGTTCAGCGCAGCGAGGAGATAGACGTGCCACAGTGGTTTACACCGCGCCCATACTTCGCTCATTGGACAACACAACAGTGTTACGATTGGTCAGCCTGCTCTGGAAGGCAGGCTAATACATGACGCCATTGAAGATGTGTATGGTGCTGAACGGACAAGCTCTTCAAATATGGTGCCCTGTCAACTGTCAGCCAATGGGAACACAGTAGCCAACACCAATCATCGCAGACGGGGCTTGGACTTCAGAACGGTTGAGGCACGCCTATGGGAAATCCTAGGCAACGCTGTTTCCATCACTATCGTCCTATCACACGCCACAACACGGAAATATCGCCTTCATGGTTGCAGCTGATTTCTGAGCACTGTTCAGGAATCAGGCAACGGCTGAGAGGCGATTTATCGCCACAAAATTCCCCAATCACGCGCCGCAGCTGTGAGGCAATTTCACTGTGATTGCGACATATCGCCTTTATGATTGCCAGGCGAGATTGCGGCGTGTGAAGGTACCTTAAGTCAGGGGTCAAGGGGGATTAGGTTCAAAGGCACCATTGCTATTAGAAAAAAAAACACCGAAGAGGTGTTTTAACCTGCACTCTAGTTAGGGAGGAAAAATGTTAAAGTATCTCTTCGTAATGAATGAAGCCATCATTATATCATGTGTACTGCCCCCACACGTACACGACACATGATCCAATACAGTCAGCTCATCTTCCATCATCTCGATGCCTGCTTATAACAAGTGCTGCAATCAAGAGGAGTTTGCCATAGGCTACTGCATGCGGACTGATAGACACATACTTCATTATACCAGGCTTTGTCATTTCGGTCTGCTCTATGCAGAGCACAGCTGATGAGAAATGCATCTCGCCTACTGCTCTCTGCATAGGCAGCACTGACCTGCTTCATTTTACAGTGGAGGCAAAATTTGGTGGCTCCATAAACTTTGATGCCTGCTGCAACCACCATTCTCATCCGCCCCTGGGATAGTAAGCTAGTGGCTAGTATAGATAATATAAGCTACCAACACATTGGAACACATTGCCTGAATGATGAAGAGGTGTGCAAGTATAAGCGTTATTTATACCAGTTAGTGAATGTGAGAATACAAACGTAATCCATTATATAATTGCGAATGGGTTTTTTGCCCCTTCTGAGTCCACTCGCAATGCGAGTCGGCGTGGTCATGTGGATACGCCCGAAGCATTGGCCGCGCAGCGGCCATTGCTAGCAGTTCTAAGGCGACTCGCTATGCCCGCGCAGCGGGCATGGCGAGTCGCCTTAGCAGCGCGAAGCATTGGCCGCGAAGCGGCCATTGCGAGTCAGAGACTCGCTCTTCTAGAATCCCGATGCATGTGCATCGGGCACCCAGCTAGTTTATTATATTAAGCTTTGCCCTTCTGGTTGCCACCTTGGAAGAACCCAGCAGCTGAGAAACTCATTTCACCTATTGCTCTCTGCATAAGCAGCGTTGAGTGAGCACTCACAGCACTGCTTCAATTGCTTCAAAACATTTTGTAACCCTATGAACTTTAATGTCTGAGACAACCACCCCTCCCTCCCCAAGCTTCATGTCTGGTGGATTATATAGATAACTAGAAATAAGCCCGATGCTATCGCATCAGGAGTGCGGTGAAATAAACATCTGTGTATGCTTAGTGGTGCTGACAGGAGCAGTGTACATGTGTCAAACCGTTTGCACTTTCCAACATATCTGTTCTATATCATCCCTCCACATTTGTGTATTGTATGTGTTGCGTGATTTGACCTCTTTCACCCCTGTGCACTGTCTCTTCCTTGTTGTGTGACCAATCAGCTGAGCAGCGCCGTCCAGCTTTAAATCTCCCGCCAATACCGCGCTGCTCATCTGATTGGACTTGCGCTGCCCAGTGCGTGACCAATCAGCTGAGCAGCGCAGTGTTGGCGGGTGATTTAAAGCTGGCCACCACTCATCTCCCGCCGCCAGGAGGTCAGCGGCGCTAGCCGCTGATCTCCCAGCGGAATTGCAGTAAGCAGCGGGCCGCCGGGAGATCAGCAGTGGGCAGCGCAGATCTCCCGGCGGAATAGCAGTGACGTGTATGCCACTTGCAGAGGAGCCAGTGCTGCGATGCATTATGGGATAGGGTTACTTCGCCCACTGGCAATTATGTATGTAGATAAGCCACAAACACTTCGGAACCCAGTACCCGAGTGAAGAGGAGCAGTGCCGCTCTAACAGGCCAGAGTATAAAGTGGCTTAGAGTAGATTATACTACAGGGCATACATTGGCCTACGCCAAAATATACCCCTCAGGTGATATTATACCCCCATTACTAGCATTGAGCGATATACACAAGAATTGCTTAATATTTCAACATTTTATTGGGGATTCAACTTTGTCTGGTAAATTAAGTGAGAAAGCTAAATGATTTACATCTTAAAACTCTAAAATACACACTTTTATTAATTCAACCACAAAAACTTAACTGTACATAGTAAAATAAAATTCATAATGTCTTGAAACTTCAATTTAAAAAAGGCGGCTTTACATGGAGCGATTCTTGGCTGAATGTTTATGGATCACCTACCTGTTAGCGATACATCAGTTATCGATCAATGCAAGGGACAACTATCCGGGATAACAAATCGCCCAATAGTCATCCCGTATATATTAAGACCTTTAGACTAGCAAGTACTGTATTTTCCAACAAGAGGAAGCAGCCGTGTGTCTGAGTATGATAAAAAAAAAAAAAGTATCTGCAGACTATTCAACAAATTAGGCTGCTTTCACACTGGCATATTTTCAAATCCATGTGGTTACATGAAATTCATGTGTAGTCATAGACAGGCACGGACCTGTCCAAAAGGATGCCAACAAATGAACCGTCATCAGTCATTAGAAATAGGGGTGGGAGGTGCCGAGTATGCTCAGTACAGCAAAGCGGATCTGTTTCATGAATCCGTTCTTTTTCACGGATCCATATGGATCCGTCCTCCATAGAGCTCCATGTTAATTTCATTCGGACAGATGTGCATCCATAATAGTCGTTAAAGACCAGCACACCAGTTAAGATGAAGTTGATGGTGCTCACGGAAAGGATGAAAGATCCACAATATCATAGGAATTAAATCAAAGCACTCATTCAGGTTTTTTCGTTTTGCTTAAAGGGGATTTATTTCAAAACAAACACAGGTGTAGTAGGTGACTGGCAGGGCAACATTTCGGCCTCCAATTAGGCCTTGTTCACAGAGTCACTACTATATTCTTAGTCAGGGAGTCACTAGTGTTAGGCTGGTGTATATATAGTTTTAGGTATCTGCGGGCTTTTGACAAACTTATAACCTGTATATAGCTTTACAGGTATCTCATGTGTATTTTCAGTGGTTATGCTGGATATTTTTAAACTCCAGTATGTTTTGTAGTAGGTGTCCAGAAGCCCGGTTGTGATGAACAGGTTATGGTTAATATCCCTCATAGAATACCTTAAAATTAGTGAATTGGTCCTAATCAGTGAACCCCCTTGTATGTGTTCAGTTCTGTCCTCGTATGCAGGGTCAGATAAACCCTTGGATTGGTGTCAGTGTGGGCCAGCACATCCAGTGCCTTGGCTAGGACTGGATGTGCTGGCCCACACTGACACCAATCCAAGGGTTTATCTGACCCTGCATAAGAGGACAGAACTGAACACATACCAGGGGGTTCACCGATTAGGACCAATTCACTAATTTTAAGGTATTCTATGAGGGATATTAACCATAACCTGTTCATCACAACCGGGATTCTGGACACCTACTACAAAACATACTGGAGTTTAAAAATATCCAGCATACTTCCGGTTCCGGCGCCTCCATGACTAGCCGCATCTAACAGGGCTCCGAGACCCGCCGCGGCAATCCGGCCCCATCCGAGTGCCCTCTGAACGCCCGACTCTCTCCAAGTAACCGGTGGGCGACGGAGAAGCAGGACGCCCCCCCTGCGGCCGCAATGGACCGGTATGTGACACGCAAAGGAGGCGACGGACGAACTCCGCCTCAGCACGAGGCCGCGGCTGATGGCGCCCAGAGCGCGGGAGACACTGAGGAGCGGGAGGTAAACGATTTGATGGGGCACAAAGCTGACGGGACGGGAAACGCTAAGGGGCCGCAGTATAATGCCCTGGGCGAAGGAGACCAAAGGGGCACGACTGATCATGCCAGTGGGAGCCTGGAAGACAGAACAGAGGCTCAGACTGAGGCAAGAATAGGGGAAGACAGACAGGAGCTGCATGAGACATACATAAACAGGCGACAGGAGACGCAGACTATAGATTATAAACTGCTGGCCAAAGAACTGGCCACACACATGGCTGAGGAGTTTAAGGCAGTGATTGCTGACATGGTGGCTGCATCCACTATAGAGTTTCAGAGAAGAACAGAAGCTCATGACCAGAGATTAAAAGAGACAGAAACCAGAATTGGCTCAGCTGAGGACAGAATATTAGAACTGGAAGATCAAGTAGAGGCACTACAAAAGCGCTCTGAATATGCCTTCTCAAAATTGGAAGATCTGGAGAACAGATCACAACGGAGCAATCTCAAGATAGTGGGACTGCCTGAATCTATTCCAGCAGACCAGCTTGTAGAAATATTCGAAGTAGACCTACCCAAAGCCCTGGGCCTACAACACAGGTGCAAAACAGAGCACACCCACAGACTTGGGCCACCCAGGGACAATACAACCCATACAACAGCGATCTCTAGAGAATCTTCCCTCTCGGGAAATTATAATGACAAACCGAGACATTCTATTGCAAAATTTCTAAACCATAGAGATAAAGAAGAAATTCTCAGAGCTTATAAGGCCAGAAAATTGCCCCTGTCATTACATGGCCAAAGAGTGTTAGTTTTTGCGGATTATTCACCAGAAGTCTCCCGCCGCAGAAGAGCTTTTAGCGAAGCTTGCTCCATTCTATACAAAAGAAATGTACGCTTCCAGCTGAACTTCCCTGCCACCCTGAGGTTCAGGTCTAGAGGAGGGACACTATTGACATTCACAGACCCAGATGAAGCAATGGCGGCAATCTCTGATAACACTCGATCGCCAAGAGTTGTGACACCCCCAAACGTTGGCGCAGATAAAACACCAATAATACAAAGCCCGGAGAGAGAACCAGAAGAAGAACGTGATTCGGTGAGATCATACAGGCTACGTTCTAATGCCATGAATGACGGTCCATCATCCAGAAGCGGAACGCCCAGACAGCAGCGACAGACAGGATCTCGGTGGCAAAAAAAGAAGTAATGCTGAAGTAGCCACTAGAAAAGGTGGACAAAATAGACATCGCTGCTGCTGATGTGGGAAGAAGAGAAGATGACTTTACAATTAAATAAATAAGATACAGAGACTGGGAAGTGCAAAGTACTGCCATCTCCGTTAATGACATTGCCCCAGGTGTCCTGCGGGTCCAGCGGTCTTCGTCTTCACTCTCACCTTTTCCCCAGGAGAACTTTTGACACTCCCCCCCCATCCGACCCTCATTTTTGGTCTATGCGTTCGATGCGAACTCTCCCCCCCCCCCCCCCATTTTTCTTTCTTTCTTTTTTTTTTTTTCTCTTCTCTCTTTCTTTTTTCTTTTTCTCTCTCTTATCTCTTCTTCTGCCTCTTTCTCCCCCTCCCCGCTCTCTCCCTACAGGTTTTCCGTGGTGGGGGTCGGAGAGAAGGAGAAGTGGAGTCAAACCAACATCCAAACAAAGGACGATTGGATCCCGCCTTGAGACAGGTTCACTTCTGAGACAATCTCTATGGACTCTGATCCTATCCTTGGGGGGGTGGTGGGGAGGGGGAAATGGAAATTGTGAGCATATTTGATGATAAAACAATGGCACGCGACGGCTTGATAACTAACTGAGGATAATTTACCTACAAATTCACTGCTTAAACACTTTGACAAGGGTTCTGGAGGGTTGGGGGGAGGAGACGGGAGGGGAGGTGGATAAGTAAGTTGTTGTGCGGAAATTATGCTTTTTGTTTATGGGGGGAGGAGAGAGGAGAAATTGTAAAGGAGAAAATGAGAGAAAGTTAAGGGCACACAGCAGAACAAGACTTTAATATTAACAATTTGCCGGTTGCTGTGGTGGGACAAGATGTGGATGTATGAGCTGCATTGGAGGGAAGAAGAGAAGTCTTGCATTAGGACAGAAAAGGAGAAGTGAGGACAATACTTACATGGGGGGGCAAATGGGGTGGGAGGGGGCACCTAGAGGCATTTTTAACAGAACAAATACGTATCACTGTATAACCTGGAATTCAATTATCCTCTCTTGGCCACGGCTATGGGGAAAACTACACAGGTGGCTTATGAAACATCACCTGTCAGACTCATCGCAAAAAGGGGGTCGTGATGGTTAGGTGGGTCTCCTGGAACGTAAAGGGTATGCGCTCCCCAGCAAAGCGCATGATGATTCTACGTCATCTCAAATGGCTACGCACAGATGTTGCTTTGTTACAGGAGACCCACCTGACATCTGAGGATTTCTTCAGACTCAAGAAGTTGTGGGTAGGGGAGATCTACGGTTCCGGTGCGAAGGAAAGGAAAGCAGGAGTTCTAATCCTGATCAATAGATCTTTACCGCATAAGGTTCTGTCCACACAAACAGACGAAGTAGGTAGAATGATCCAAATGAGTATTCAAATTGAGAAAGACGTCTTCTCTGTATACAATATTTACGCTCCAAACACAAACCAAAAATCCTTCTGCCAGGAACTACAAGCTAGACTCTTAACAGACAACGGTCACTACAGAATAGTGGGGGGTGACTTTAATATGGTACTAGATGCGGAGGAAGATAGGAGACACTCAATGCCCCTGAGAAGAGACTGTCAACCACCAACGAGAACACAAACTGACGGTTTCCTTGACACGCTTTTCACGGCTGTAAATATGATTGACGCATGGAGGACGGTACATCCTCTTGATAGGGAATTTACCCATTTTTCCCACCCCCATGGGTCCTGGTCCAGAATAGACATGTTCTTTACATCTCTTAATATACTACAGAGAACAACGGAAATCAAAATTGAGGACATGGTGATATCTGACCATAGCCCGTTGGTGTCGGAATCCAAGGATGCTTACGAAAAGGGGACGGACTATCTGTGGAGGTTTCCTGACACTTACACTAAAGATGAAAATTTTGTTTCCCTACTTAAAGAATGGTGGTCAATTTACTCCACAGATAATGAAATGCATCGCTCCGATCCATGTCTGTTTTGGGAGACAGCGAAAGCGGTGTTGAGAGGCCAGATAATGGCATACAGCATGGGGATAAAGAAGAAAACGAAAGCGCAATTTGTAGCGGCTAGCATAGAGGTGAGAAATGCTTACTCTCATTATAAAAACACGATGACTGACCTGGACAAAGAAAGGTGGCAACAGGCAAAAGATAGATTTGATGCGTGGGCAAGACGCAGGGAAGATATATATAAAAGTAGAATGGAACTTAATCTCCATAAATTTGGAGACAAAGCAGGACGGTTACTAGCGCGGCTGTCTCGTGGTAAACAATTATCCCCCCCGATTCAAACTATAATAGACAAACGAGGCAACACCTGGTCCAACCCCAGAGACATCAGTCAGGCCCTGGGAAAATTTTATGCATCTCTATACTCGGACTCCGACTCTGCCACACCCGCGCAGCCTGACTTATTACATCTGATACGTCTGCCGAGTGTGACGGAAGAGGACAAACAATTCATGAATGGTCATATCACGATAGAAGAGATAGAGAATGCCATACGAAACATAGACCCGGGTAAAGCACCTGGGCCGGATGGCTATAATGGTGCATTTTTCAAGGCCCTTAGGGACCAGGTTTCTCCGGTATTGGGCGACTTATTTAATTCAATACTTCAGGGAGCCCCTATCCCAGATAGAATGAACCTGGCCCACATAAAACTCATCCCTAAAATAGGAAAAGTACTAACAGACCCCGAAAGCTTTAGACCGATCTCCCTGATAAATCAGGACCTAAAGCTTCTCTCTAAAATAATGGCAGATAGGTTGGCAACAATCATGCCTAGACTGATAACCCCACATCAGTCGGGATTTGTCAAAGGGAGATCGACTACGACTAACATTAGACGAACGATGTTTCTGATTGATGCCATGGGAAAGAAGATAGAAACGGAGAGGGGAGACCCAGCCGTGATCACCTTGGATGCAGAAAAAGCCTTTGATAATGTAAGGTGGTCATGGCTGGGTAGGGTCTTGGACTCGGTTGGGATAGTAGGTCCGTTCAGGCAGTATCTCCAATCCTTGTATAGCAACCCAAAAGCTTGTGTCAGTACGCCGGGTTATCTGTCGGATTCCTTTTCCTTACAGAAGGGAACGAGACAGGGGTGCCCACTGTCGCCTCTGTTATTCAACATGGCCATAGAACCCCTGGCTCTATACCTGGAACAGAGCTCCATCTATGAAGGCTTCAGGGTGGGTACCAAAGAAGCCAAACTGTCACTTTTTGCTGACGATATTGTCTTGTACATGCAAAACCCAGAAAGAGATCTTCCTCACGTTCTTGAAACCATTGATACCTTAGGTAAACAATCAGGTTTCCGACTAAACAAAGAAAAATGCGAGATAATGTTCCTTAACCCAAAAAGTAGACTCACACGATGTCTGCAATTTTACAACATACCAGTCGCTAAAGACAGCATCAAGTACCTGGGTATCCAATTGGCCAGAACTCCCACTCAAACCTACAAATTGAATTTTATCCCAATCCTCCTAAAAATCGAAAAGGAACTTGCGGGATGGGCCAATTTGCCACTTTCTTTGATGGGAAGATGTCATCTACTTAAGATGATTAGCTTTGCTAGATTATTGTATCCGCTCCAAAATATCCCCATGTTGTTAAAACATACAGACTTGACTAGAGTGAACAGGGCCTTTTCGAAATTCCTGTGGAAGGGGAAGAAACCTAGAATTGCTTTTAATATATTGATACGTCAAAAACAAGAAGGGGGCCTTCAGCTCCCAGATGTCCGTGGCTATAACTTGGCATGTATCCTACGCAACGTCCTAGACTGGGTGAGGGGCACGGGTAGACACTCAGACACAGCCCTGGAGGGAGAGTTTACTAAACCCTGGGAACTGTCAGCTTTGCTACATACACCATTGCCTCAACTACCCAAGTACATCAAGAACACAATAATATTTAGGGACACGATAGCAACATGGAAGGGGGTAAGGAAAAAACTTAATTTGTCTTGGAGGATTTCTAAAATACTCAACCCATGGAAATGCCCGGCATTCCCGTTAGGCCGTGAGAGCCGCCTGTTCTTGGCGTGGAGAGAGAAGGGAATCAAAACGCTGAATGACCTTATGATCTCAGGAGAAAAAAGATGGATGACTGAAAGTGAGGTCCTCCACACTTACAACCTTCCTCAGTACCAGGCCATGCAGTACCGCCAGATTCATCGCTACCTACTCTCGCAATTGAATGATATATCGAGAGAGGTCAGTGATAATCTGTGGTCCAAATTACTGGATATGAGTGAAGAAGACATATCAATAACTTCTCTCTATGCTAATTTGCAGACGGTTTTGCGGCCAGCAAAGAAGACACCCCTTTTCACAAAATGGAAAAAACACATGGAGGACCCTGACCTTACACAGAAAATAATAGAGGGTTGGGAGACCTGCAGACGTTTTGTGCAGGACGAGCGCTGGAGAGACTCCCAATTTAGGATTATTCATGGGACAATTTTGGCATTTAATATACCCCCGACATTAGGTAGACAAAAGACATGGGTAAACTGTCCTAAATGTAAAGCATACATGACAGATTTAGAACACGGCCTTTGGTCTTGCCCTGCTACTCATAGATTCTGGAACTCAATTGAACAGTGGGCGAAGGGAATATGTGCAGGATTAGACAAACTGAACCCAATGCTATGGCTTTTTCACTACCAGAATAACTCGACAGAAACGACACAACCACACGCACTGTTTCACTATATTGCAATAACTGCTAAGAGATTGCTGCTTCAATTTTGGTTAAATGATAGACCCCCTGACCTGGCACAGGTCAAAAACTCATTACGTAAAACACTTACAATCGAATCTCAGGATGCCACACGTAACCCTAGTAAACTAACAAAAAAATTTTTTAATAAGTGGAGAGGTTTCATTGAACAGGAATTCACTGATGTAGAAATTGGGACTTTCATGCAATCTCATAGATCTTCAGCATGGTACGCTAATGAAGACCTGGGAGGTACGTTGGGGAGACTCAAATGTGCCAACCGGACATAAAATTCCACTACGAAATTTCCAGTAAACTCAAATATACACAAAACCTGTTGAGATGCACTCTAGGAAGGGAAGTGGGTGGGATTG
Source organism: Allobates femoralis (assembly GCA_033576535.1). Taxonomy (NCBI): domain Eukaryota; kingdom Metazoa; phylum Chordata; class Amphibia; order Anura; family Aromobatidae; genus Allobates; species Allobates femoralis. The sequence goes on from JARQOC010000003.1 coordinate 576,840,429, forward strand.
GGAGTTAATAGTTAATATTTTATAGAACATTCCTATAAAACAGTCACTGATATCAGAGCATTGTGATATAACATGTTGTACTTTCTTCTTTTCTTTTTTTTTCTAATGCTGACATTTGATATTTACTGTTATTACTATGTCATATATGCAACTGTATGTTTACTTACAATACAAAATAAAAAAAACCGATGGTTCAAAAAAAAAATATCCAGCATAACCACTGAAAATACATGTGAGACATCTGGAAAGCTATACACAGGTTATAAATTTGTCAAAAGCCCGCAGATACCTAAAACTATATATACACCAGCCTAACACTAGTGACTCCCTGACTAAGAATATAGCAGTGACTCTGTGAACAAGGCTCAATTGGAGGCCAAAATGTTGTCCTGCCAGTCACCTACTACACCTGTGTTTGTTTTTAAATAGATGTGGATCCATGTCTGTCCATTGGTGTCCAAGATTTTCAAGGAAGCCCAGAAATGGAACAGTTTTCGTTTCTGGGTACATGAAAATTGCGGACACCAAAGGATCCATGTAAAATGGGAAAAACACGGATGGCCGCTTTTGGACCAATCCGTGCCTATAGGATAGAATGGGAGGCCGTAATGGATCCAGGGCCATCTGTTTAAAAGTGGATGGACACGGATTTGAAAATATGCCAGTGTGAAAGCAACCTTAGAGACATGGTAATAAAACCAGTGAAGTGATAACATTATTGCCTGGAGGGATATAGTCTGGCTGAGGTTATGTTACATCCCTGGGTAAAGATTTAATCCCACGGAGTATACTATTGCCTGGGCCAGACTGGCCTGGCATACTTTACACCCCTGGGTATAGAGTTTATCCACTTGGTGTATACAGTGGCCTGGGCCAGACTCTACCCAGGTTCCACATTAGATGGTATGTTCTAGCCTGGAGAAGTATAGTTTGGGCTAGGCTATTTTTCACCCTGGGGTATAGTTTGGCCTAGGTCAGTTAATCCCCAGGGTATACTCTAGTCTGCACAAAGTACACCAGGGCTTAATCTGAAAAGGGGTTAATTTGGCCTGGTACATTGGTATATGCTTTATGACGGTTTGTGGATGCAAGTTGCAGGGAGACTTGTCCTATGGGACTTCCATCAATGCTACATTTAAAATTATTTATAAGAATATCTAGTATGATTCCTGACAAATGTGATTTAGCTAATACTTTCACTCTTCTAGGGAAAGAAGGGAGAGTCATCTTACCCATGATTTAAGTCATAGATCATTCTTGGCATGGACATTTCAGAGAAGCACAGAATAAAAGAAATTCAGCAGATCCAAAGTCGGGCTGGGAAACAGTGAGATAAAATGTATACTTTTATTTTTTCATTTTAAAATAGTGGTTAATATAGGAACCGTACGTTGTAAAAGCAAACATACGCATTTCGGCACTAATGCTTTACTGAGTATGAGTGAAGTATAATGCCGAAACACGTAGGTTTGCTTTAATGCTTTAGCTAGCTCTAATGTAGTGACATTCCCTTTAAGACTTTCCATATGTCTTCTTGCTGTAGGTAGATACAGTTAGGGCCAGAAATATTTGGACAGTGACACAATTTTCGCGAGTTTGGCTCTGCATGCCACCACATTGGATTTGAAATGAAACCTCTACAACAGAATTCAAGTGCAGATTGTAACGTTTAATTTGAAGGGTTGAACAAAAATATCTGATAGAAAATGTAGGAATTGTACACATTTCTTTACAAACACTACACATTTTAGGAGGTCAAAAGTAATTGGACAAATAAACATAACCCAAACAAAATATTTTTATTTGCAATATTTTGTTGCGAATCCTTTGGAGGCAATCACTGCCTTAAGTCTTGAACCCATGGACATCACCAAACGCTGGGTTTCCTCCTTCTTAATGCTTTGCCAGGCCTTTACAACCGCAGCCTTCAGGTCTTGCTTGTTTGTGGGTCTTTCCGTCTTAAGTCTGGATTTGAGCAAGTGAAATGCATGCTCAATTGGGTTAAGACCTGGTGATTGACTTGGCCATTGCAGAATGTTCCACTTTTTTGCACTCATGAACTCCTGGGTAGCTTTGGCTGTATGCTTGGGGTCATTGTCCATCTGTACTATGAAGCGCCGTCCAATCAACTTTGCAGCATTTGGCTGAATCTGGGCTGAAAGTATATCCCGGTACACTTCAGAATTCATCCGGCTACTCTTGTCTGCTGTTATGTCATCAATAAACACAAGTGACCCAGTGCCATTGAAAGCCATGCATGCCCATGCCATCACGTTGCCTCCACCATGTTTTACAGAGGATGTGGTGTGCCTTGGATCATGTGCCGTTCTCTTTCTTCTCCAAACTTTTTTCTTCCCATCATTCTGGTACAGGTTGATCTTTGTCTCATCTGTCCTAGAATACTTTTCCAGAACTGAGCTGGCTTCTTGAGGTGTTTTTCAGCAATTTTAACTCTGGCCTGTCTATTTTTGGAATTGATGAATGGTTTGCATCTAGATGTGAACCCTTTGTATTTACTGTCATGGAGTCTTCTCTTTACTGTTGACTTAGAGACAGATACACCTACTTCACTGAGAGTGTTTTGGAATTCAGTTGATGTTGTGAACGGGTTCTTCTTCACCAAATAAAGTATGCGGCGATCATCCACCACTGTTGTCATCCGTGGACGCCCAGGCCTTTTAGAGTTCCCAAGCTCACCAGTCAATTCCTTTTTTCTCAGAATGTACCCAACTGTTGATTTTGCTACTCCAAGCATGTCTGCTATCTCTATGATGGATTTTTTCTTTTTTTTCAGCCTCAGGATGTTCTGCTTCACCTCAATTGAGAGTTCCTTTGACCACATGTTGTCTGGTCACAGCAACACCTTCCAAATGCAAGACCACACACCTGGAATCCACCCCTGACCTTTTAACTACTTCATTGATTACAGGTTAACGAGGGAGACGCCTTCAGAGTTAATTGCAGCCCTTAGAGTCCATTGTCCAATTACTTTTGGTCCCTTGAAAAAGAGGAGGCTATGCATTACAGAGCTGATTCCTAAACCCTTTCTCCGATTTGGATGTGAAAACTCTCATATTGCAGCTGGGAGTGTGCACTTTCAGCCCATATTATATATATACCGTATATACTCGTGTATAAGTCGACCCGTGTATAAGCCGACCACCCTACTTTTGCCCCCAAAATCTGGGAAAACCTATTGACTCGTGTATAAGCCGAGGGTGGACCCCAGCACAGGTATACAGCCCCCAGCAGTGTGGTATACAGGCCCCCGCAGTGGTATACAGGCCTCCCCAGTGGTAGTATACAGCCCCCAGAAGTGTGGTATACAGCAGCCTCCCCAGTGGTACATACAGGCCCCAGCAGTGTTACAGCAGCCTCCCCAGTGGTATATACAGCAGCAGCCCCAGTGGTAGTATACAGCAGCCCCAGAGGTATATACAGCAGCCTCCCCAGTGGTATATACAGCAGCAGCCCCAGTGGTAGTATACAGCAGCCCCAGAGATATATACAGCAGCCCCAGAGATATATACAGCAGCCCCAATGGTAGTATACAGCAGCCCCAGAGGTATATACAGCAGCAGCCCCAGTGGTAGTATACAGCAGCCCCAGAGATATATACAGCAGCCCCAGAGATATATACAGCAGCCCCAGTGGTAGTATACAGCAGCCCCAGAGATATATACAGCAGCCCCAGAGATATATACAGCAGCCCCAGTGGTAGTATACAGCAGCCCCAGAGGTATATACAGCAGCCCCAGTGGTAGTATACAGAAGCCCCAGAGGTAGTATACAGCAGCCCCAGTAGTAGTATACAGCAGCATCAGTGGTATATACAGCAGCAGCCCCAGTAGTATACAGAAGCCCCAGTGGTAGTATACAGCAGCCCCAGTAGTAGTATACAGCAGCCCCAGTGGTAGTATACAGCAGCAGCCCCAGTGGGTATATACAGCAGCAGCCCCAGTGGGTATATACAGCAGCAGCCCCAGAGGGTATATACAGCAGCAGCCCCAGGGGGTATATACAGCAGCAGCCCCAGAGGTATACAGACCCCCCCCCATTAGTATACAGGGGCCCCAGCTGTATACAGCAGCCCCAGCTGTATACAGCCCCCCCGTGGTATCCAGGGCCCCCCTTGCTGCTCCTGTAAAGGAAGATGTCAGTATACTTATCGCTGCCGCCGCCGCTCCGCTGCTCGGTCACCGCGCTGCTCCGGGTCTTCATGCTTCCTGTTCCTTCTCCGGCGCTCGAACAATGACGTAATTTCCTGAGCGCCGGAGAAGGAACAGGAAGCATGAAGACCCGGAGCAGCGCGGTGACCGAGCAGCGGAGCGGCGGCGGCAGCGATAAGTATACTGACATCTTCCTTTACAGGTGCAGCAAGGGGGGCCCTGGATACCACGGGGGGGCTGTATATACGGGGGGGGGGGAATACCACGGGGGGGCTGTTATACATATTCATGGCCAGCTTCTCACTGATTGCATCAGCAAAGTACCGTATATACCCGTGTATAAGCCGAGGGGGGACTTTTCAGCACATTTTATGTGCTGAAAAACTCGGCTTATACACGAGTATATACGGTAATTGTATTTCTGAACATGTTTTTGTAAACAGCTAAAATAACAAAACTTGTGTCACTGTCCAAATATTTCTGGCCCTAACTGTATACTCGGAGTGCCCTGACTGCCCCTAATGTTCTTCTAGGCTAATTTGCATGTGGCCTCAAATTTTGATTTCTCAATAATGACACACTGAATTACAAATCTTTTTTTGTACTGAGGGTACCGTTACACGTCGCAACATTGCAAGCAATTTTCTGGTTGCAGTGAAATCATGGACACATTGTTCTATTTTGTTGCCATGTACAAATGTAACAATGTGTCCATGATTTCACTGCAACCAGTAAGTTGCAAGTGAAACTGCATGCAATGTTGCGACTTGTAACAGTACCCTAAGACAATATTTATTTATATAGCGCCATTAGATTCCATGGCGCTTTACATAAGGAAGGGATAGAAGAGGACTAGTACAATATATGTGAACAGTCAAATCATACTGGCACAGGAGGGTAGAGGGCCCTGTCCGCGGAGACTCAAAGTCTATGAGGGACAGGTGGAGATACAATAGGAGGGGGTAGTGCCGATTGTGAAACGGTGTGGTGGATCGGGTGTCACTGTAGGCCTGTCGGAAAAGGTGGGTCTTCAGGTTTCTTTTGAAGATTCCCAGTGTAGGCGAGTGTCTGATGTGTTGAGAGAGATTTCCAGAGTATAGCGGATGCACGGGAGAAATCTTGTATGCGGTTGTGAGAGGAGGAAATGAAAAGGGAATAGAGAAGGATCTCTTGGGAGGAACGTAGGTTGTGTGAGGGTAGGTAACGAGAGACCATGTCAGAGATGTATGGAGGGGACAGGTTGTGGATGGCTTTGTATGTCATGGTTAGAGTTTTGAAGCGGGATCTCTAAGAAGTGGGGAGCCAGTGAAGGGCTTGGCAGAGGGTGAGACCAGGGAGTAGCAGGGACACATGTGGATTATTCGGGCAGTGGAGTTTAGGATAAATTGGAGAGGTGCAAGGGAAGTAGCAGAGAGGCCAGTTAGCAGGAGATTGCAGTAGTCAAGGCGGGAAATAACAGGAGCATGAACAAGTGTTTTAACCGTGTTCATGCTTTTGGTCAAGGAAATTGCGGATCCGGGAAATGTTTTTGAGCTGGAGTTGGCAAGAGGTGGCGAGGGCTTGGATGTGAGGCTTGAAGGAGAGGGAGGAGTCGAGGATTACCCCGAGGCACTTGGCGTGGGGAACTGGGGCGAGTGAGCAGTCATTGACATTAATGGATAGGTCAGGTAGAGGAGGAGAGTGACTTGGGGGGGAAGACGACAAACTCAGTTTTGTCCATGTTTGATTTGAGGAAGCAAGCAGAAAAGAAGGAGGAGATAGCAGATAGACATTGTGGAATTTTGGATAGTAAGGAGGTGATGTAAGGCCCAGATAGATAGATCTGGGTGTCGTCAGCGAAGAGATGATACTGAAGGCCATAGGGCTCGATGTGTTGTTCTAGGCTGAGGGTGTAGATGGAGAAGAGTAGGGGTCCCAGAACCAAGCCTTGGGGGACACCGACAGATAGAGGGTAGGGCGAAGAGGAGGTGTGGGAGTGGGTGACGGTGAAAGTCCGGTCTGTTAGATATGAGGAGATCCAGGAGAGGGCAAGGTCAGTGATGCCAAGATATTCCAGAATCTGAAGTAGGAGAGAATGGTGTACAGTCAAAGGCGGCAGATAGGTCGAGGAGGAGGAGGAGGGAGTGGTGTTGCTTGCTCTTGGCGGTCAGTAGGTTAGTGGTGACTTTGGTTAGGGCTGTTTCAGTGGAGTGATAGGAACAGAAGCCGGATTGTAGGTGGTTAAATAGGGAGCAGGAGGAGAGGTGGGAGAACAATACAGAATGGATGTGTTGTTCAAGTAGTTTTGAGACGGAGAAGAGATAAGGGGCGATAATTAGAAACAGCTGCTGGATCAAGGGAGGGTTTTTTGAGGATGGGTGTGATCAAGGCGTGTTTGAAGGATGAGGGGAAGGCGCCGATAGTGAGTGATAGGTTGAAAAGGTGGCTTAGGGCAGGGATGAGGACTCTGGTGAGGTTTGAGATGAGGTGGGAGGGGATTGGGTCGAGGGCACAGTTGGTGACATGTGATCGTGACAGAAGAAAGGAAAGTTGATTCGCTGTCATGGTGGAAAAGCTTCCTTTGGACGAAGAGGGCTGGGTGGTAGTGGGACAGTGGGTCGAAGCTTTCTCTGACTTGGTCAATCTTCTGTTTGAAGAAAGAGACGAAGTTGTAGGCAGAAATGAGAGGAGAGGGGGGAGGTGCAGGAAGACGGAGTAGGAAGTTGAAAGTTTTGAATAGTTGTTTGGGGTTGTGGGACAGGGCAGTTATTAGAGATGAGAAGTAGGCTTGTTTTGCGTTAGTGAGTGTGGTCTTGAAGGTAGAGAGGGACTGTTTGTACACGGCAAAGTGCTCCACGGAGTGGGATTTCTTCCATCTCCGCTCGGCTGTCCTGGACGCCAGATGCAGCTCTTTAGTAAGGATGGTGAGCCAGGGTTGCCTGTATGTGCAGGTTTTCTTGTATGTGAGGATAGCAGCGAAGTCGAGGGCTGCAGTTATTGTGGTGTTGTAGAGGGTGGCAGCAGAGTCGGCGTCATGTGAGGACGCTGAGTCTGTGAGAGGGAGAAGGAACTCAGAGAGTGGAAATCAATGAGTTTAAGATTTCTGCGGGGATGAGCGAGTTTCTGGAGGGGGGAGTGTGGTACAAGGGGAAAGAGAGGAGAAAGTCAGCAAGTTGTGGTCAGATAGGAGGAAGGGTGTGTTTAAGAGGTCAGTGAGGGAACAGCCGGGTGAAAACAAGGTCGAGTGAGTGGCTGAGGAGGACTATTGGGAAAGCCAAAAGGAGGTGGTCAGTGATAGGAGCCTGGAGGCAGCAGGGTGGGGGTTATCAATGGGGATGTTGAAATCGGCCATGAGGATAGAGAGGATGTTGGAAGAAAGGAAGTGGAGAAGCTAGGTGGTGAAGTGTTAAAGATAAGTGGGGGTGGATCCTGCGGGCGATAGAGGACGGCTAGCTGAAGGTTGCAGGGGGAGAAGATGCGGATGGAGTGCACTTTGAAAGAGGGGAGGATGGCAGATGGTGGTAGTGTAATTGGGGTAAGGGAGCAGTTGTCTCACAGGAGCAAGCCGACACCTCCACCATGCTGTCGTTAGGGCAGGAGGTGTGAGAAAGGGTGAGTCTGCCGTAGGAGAGTGCAGCGAGGGAGGCTGTGTCAGAGGAGGTAAGCCAGGTTTCGGTGATGCCAAGGAATGAAAGTTTGTTAGTGATGAAGAGGTCATGGATGAAAGGGAGTTTGTTGCATACTGAGCGAGCATTCCATAGTGCTCCAGGTAGGGGGTTGGGATAGCGGGGGCAGGATGAATGTGTGTAAGGTTATGAAAGTTGCGAGTGTTTGTGCTGGGGACTGGCTGTGGGTGAAAGGTGATTGTGGAGATGTGATGGGAAGAAACCGGGATTCGGGGATATATCCCCAGGAAGTAGGAGAAGCAGCGAGAGGGTTAGAAGGTGGAGCAGGAGAGGGTACGTGGTGGGTGTGTGGGTCTGGAGACAAGGGACTGTGTGTTTGGAGCAGGTGAGATGACTGGGTAGGATGACTACTTCGTTAATGGGTGGAGGGATTAGAGGGGTTAGTAGGAAGTGAAATAGTATGGGAGTGAAGGTGAAAGGAAGAGGAAACATTGTAGGCATTAGTTATGGATGCAGCACAACGAGATAAGATGCAGCAGGGGGAGTGGGGTGCAGTCGGGGATGAGATGCCGCCAGGGGTAGGGTGTAGCCAGGGATGAGAAGCAGCCAGGGATGAGGTCCAGCAGGGGTGGGATGCAGCCAGGGAGGAGGTGCAGCTAGGGATGAGGTCCAACAGGGGTGATATGGAGCCCGGGATGAGGTGCAGCCAGAGATGAGATGTGATGCAGCCAGGGACGAGATGCAGGTTGATGAGGTTGTACCAGGGTGATGTCTGTAGGGATGAGATGGAGCCAGGGATGAGATGCAGGGTGATGAGTTCGTACCAGGGTGCTGGCTGAAGGGGTGAGGTGCAGCCAGGGGTGAGATGCATCCAGGGGTGAGATGCAGTCAGTGACAAGGTGCAGCCAGGGGTCGGAGGCAGGGTGAAGCTAGGCAAAGGTTCATAGGTCATGCCAGGATGATGGTCGGAGGCTTGTCCAGCTGGTGGAGGTTGACGACAAAGGTGATTACCAGTAAGGGCCCCTTTACACGCGGCTACATTTCTAGGGTGGCTACAGGTAACTTACTGGTTGCAGTGAAATCATGCAAGATTATTCCATTTGTACACAGCAACAAGATTGAACCTTGTCTCCATGATTTCACTGCAACCAGTAAGTTACCTGTAGCCACCCTAGAAATGTAGCCGCGTGTAAAGGGGCCCTAACACCGCATAGGGCTGCGGGCAGTGGAGCGGAGGGCCACAGCTGGGGATGTTGCTGTGGTTTATTCTTCGGTCCTGTACCGGTGATACTGACAGCTGGGTGCAAGAGCTCTCCACCTTGCACCCCTCTGCCACCGATGTGTAGAGCGGCTGCTGGTTTCATTACTGAAATCATCCCAACAAGGTCCCTTTTCATAAAAATTGTGAATTAGTTTAGATAAATAACCCCATTAAAAAAATTACAGTTCATAAGATCTCACTCCCTATCATGTAAATACCTCAGACTGGTGTAGCTTTATCATGGTAAAATCTGATATGTGAACAGGACCCAAATGATATTTTTGTTTCTTAATGGATACAACCTATATAATTGGAAGCTCTGGCTCACTTTAATAAGATGTGTACAATTATAATATATAAATATATATGCCTTAAAACATGATCACTTAATGAAGATATGATGTTACTGCCTTTGATGGATGAAGCATGGGGGTCACTTGTAATCAAGATATTCTCTTAAAATAGAGCTCAAGTAACAGATCCCGAAGGCTGACATCTCTTACTTGTCAATGCATTATGAAAATATGTTACACAAGGAAGAAGATATAGCTCATGAGAATAAATGTGTCAACACTGTCCAAACATGGACGGACTGCGCAAATCTGAATGCAGACTACATGAATCAACCATTCATCAACACTCCCAGAAAAGAAACATTTCTTTCTTGATGGAGTAATGCTGGTGATGTGCTGAAATCTATGCTGTTGGGAAACGTGAGCGTCCAACATGAGATATATCCTCCTCCTAAGAATCCATAGAAAACCAAATCCAGATGCAACCTCATGTGAGGAGACTGCACCAGAGCAGATTCTGATATGAAAAGAACACCTTAAAAGGAACCTGTCAGCTAGTTTATGCCCCAAACCTATCATTACCTGTCCCTGCAGCATCCTAATACATCCCTGACCGTCCATGTGTGACCAAATGTGTCTTTTAATCGCAGCGTAAAATGATTTTATAATTTACATTTCTTCTATGGTGATAATCTGGATGTCGACAAGATTACAGACACTTTGGGCGTTCTGTCCCCCGTCACTCCATTGTAATCAAGCCCTGGTGGGTGTGATAATTCATGCAGAAGCGCGCTCACAGCATTTGAAATCTGTGGATCCCCATCCGGGTATGACACTGTGGCCGGGCATCATTTCCAGTCCAGTGCATTGAGAGCGATTATTGGGTGTACAGCCGACTTCCGAATCAGCACTGCGCATGCCCCGGAGCTGGCCTGTATAACCAATACACCCACCTACACTGTGCAGGACCAGAAATGAAGCAACTGCAGCGTCATACCCAGAAGAAGACCAACAGATTTCGAACTTGGGATCGCGCTTCTGCATGAATTATCACATCAACCGGGGTGTTATTACAACGGAGCGAAAGAGGGCATGGAGCTTTACAAAACACCCACAGTGTCTACAGTATGGGCAACACCCTAGTTATTACCATAGGAGAATGTAAGTAATAAAAGCATTCTACACAGTGTTACAAGACACATTTATGTGGCGCCCCACCGGTGTGGATGCCACGAGGGGGACTGCACCCAAGCCATGGGTGTGGTATTTCTGTGGTCGGGAGATGGGGATGGTAGGTATGGGATCCTCACCAAACACATAGACCCTAGTTAGGGACTATGGGTGGACCAGCTGTAGGGGGGGACCCAGTCCAAGGGAGAAAAGGGTAGAGAAGTGTGGGTGGGAGGTAGAAGGAAGTGAGTGCAGTTTCAGTTAGAGGTCTAGTCGAGTGAGGAGAAGTACAGATAGTAGTGCGGAGTGGAGCAGAGAACAGCGAGAATGTAGAGCACAGGAGAGAAAGAGCAGGAGATGGAGGAGAGCAAGGTGACTCTACAGCAGGAGAAAGACGCAGGTTTTGACATGAGAAGCAGAAGGAGGCTCGTCCCGGGAACAGAGAGTAAGGAACTCTAGGGGCACTGGCGGAGCGAGAGCGTCGAGTGTGCCCAATTTGGGGCTGGTGATACCAGATGGAGGGGTTTGGTCTAGAAGCAGGGACCGGCCCTGAACACGGCACGGGAGTCCAACACCCGAATCGCTGAACCGGAGACTTAAAGCTTTATAGGAGCTGTGGCTCACACCTGGCGCATCCCCCGAGAAGGCAGTCGCACGAGGGTCAGGGGACAGGTACCGGTCACCAGACAAGACCCGAGGCTGCTGGATCAGGGTTCTACGTGCAGAGGCACTGAAAGGGGATGCAGGCAGAAGCGCTGAGGAACAAGACCAGAGGAAGGCAGAGAGAGGCACACCAAACCCAGGAGTGTCTCCAAAACTCAGAGCAGGTGTCAATCTTTCAATTATAGTTTTACTCTGCAAGATTCTCTCCTGGTTCCTCTCCTGAACCTGAACAGGGAAAAAACTGCAGTGTGAAACAGCCTTAGGGTATGTGCACATATGCCGGGTTAGTGCAGGTTTAGCAGCGGAAACCGCCGGTCGGTTTCCATGAGTTTTATGTAAATTTATGTTAATCCAAAAGCGGCTTTTGGGTTAACATTAAACCTATGGAAACCGACACCCGGTGTTCACACACCGGCGGTTTACACATGCTCATCTGTTGCTAAACCGCTGGGTTCCCAGCGGGTTAGCAACGAATGTGCATGTTCTATAAACCGGCCGGTTCTGCAGCGGCTGCAAGCAGAATCATGTGCTGCTTCCAGCCGCTGCATAACCGCCGCCGCTAACCCGCTGTGCACCCGCCCGGCACCCGCCGCACATACCCGCCAGGAAGCCGGTGAACGGCTGCAGAGCTTCCTGGCGGGTCCGCCCAGCCGCCCACCGGCACTCACCCGGCATATGTGCACATACCCTTAGGCTGGCTTCACACCACTGTTAAATCCGACCTAGGGCTGTCAGGGGTGAACCCGACAGGCCCGGACCAGATTTGCAAACAAAACCAGAGGGCTAATATGCCCTCCGGTCCTGTTTGCAGCCGGATGCAGCTGCGCTCAGCTATGCCCTGCAAAATGGTGCTGAACCACTTCACAGGGGACAGTTCCCTGGTGCTGAAGTTCAGCGTAGCTCACGCTGACCTTCAGGAGCCGGCATACAGTTCCCGGATCGGGGCAATCTGCCCCATAGATTCCCATGTTAGGGAGCGCCGGATTGCCCCGGATCCGAGAGAATCCAGGAGAATCAGGGAGGATCAGGGAGTATCAGGGACGACAGATGGAAACCGGATGGCAGATAGCTGCCATCTGGCCCCATAGGGCTGCACTACAGTAAAATCGGGTCCGGGGCTGTCAGGTTCACCCCGAACAGCCCCGGACCTGATAGAACCGTGGTGTGAAGTCAGCCTCAGAAAGTTCTTTGGTCCTGCCCCTGTTGTAGAGGTTAGAGACTGACTGATTGTGTGGACAGTAGTATTTTATACAGGTGACAATTTAAGACAGTTGTATTTAATTCAGGTAACGAGTTGATTAAGAGCATCTAACTGGTCTGTAGGATCCAGAGCTCTTTATGGTTGGTAGGGGATCAAATACTTATTTCTCTCTTCAAAATGCAAATACATTTATGTAATTTAGACAATGTGATTTTCTGGATTTTATTTTTGATATTCTCATCTCACTGTTAAAATTAACCTACCCTTAAAATTATAGACTGTTCATGTCTTTGTCAGTGGGCAAACTTACAAAATCAGCAAGGGATCAAATACTATTTCCCCATCTGTATTGGCTGGAGCCTGCCTGTGATAAAACAAGAGACGTCACTCTCCAGGCAAGGTGTCCAACATCGCTGGAACTGCGCCACTGTGTAAGTTACCATATATACTCGCGTATAAGCCGACTTTTTCAGCCCAAAAATTGGGCTGAAAAGTCCCCCCCTCGGCTTATACGCGAGTCACTGTATACTGTATACAATGCTAGATTTACTACTGTGGAGTCTCCTATACCAGCAGCTCTATGTTGTGGCAGAGCTGACAAAGCTCTGTAATGCAGGGAGGTGGCCCTGGAGGCGGCACACAGAGAGCAGAGAGGGATGACTGACACCACAGAAGAGGGAGACAGACACTTGAAAACCCGCCTCCCGGTCTTGGATCTGGTTTGAAACAGATTTTATAAAAGTCTTTATTTCAGTGAATCAAGGGAGCATAAATGCTATAGACACCTTGTCAGAATGCAGCCTTAGTGCTGCAGAAGGTGGCTATGTTATCTTTAGATGCCTGGAGGGGGTGACAGGTTCGCTTTAAGGCCCTGTCACACATAAGGAGATCGCAAACAAGATCGCTGTTGCGTCACAAAATTCGTGACGCAACAGCGATGTTGTTCTGTGTGACACGCACCAACTATCTGGCCCCTGCTGTGAGATCTTTGATCGTTACACACTGCTGTGGGTCATTCCTGCATCATTGTGCATCGTTGTGTTTGACAAAGATGATGAGCAACGATCTCAACGCAACGCTATGGAGAGAAAATTCACAACGACCTCTGTATACTTCTGGATCGCTAGTGCGTCGTTTTTCACATCGCTGGTAAGATGCCTGTTTGACATCTTACCAGCAATGTGTAAACGACGCACCAGTGATCTCTGCACATTGTTATCGGGATCGATGATGCGTCTTTATGAAAAAAACGGACCAAACGAGACAGAAACAAATCCGGGGCGATCCAGCACCTATAACATGGGAGTATATGGGCACTGTATCCGGAGAAAAAACAAAATTGTTTCCCGGATCCAGTTTTAGTGTTGTAAGCATGCTCAGTACAATAAAACTGCTCTGTTCCCTTAATTTCACTTTAGCAGTCTATCTACATACACTGCTAAATCAAAATTAACGAAAGTAATGGTTAAAAAACAAAAAATAAATGCTCACCTCTCCGCTAAGGGTCCCCCCATACGAGGTGTCCACCTCTGATGGCTGCAGGACCTTAATCAGCTGACTGAGAAGTGGCAGAGCAACCTGATCAGCTGATGTGTCACATGACCACATCAGCTGAGCTGTTTCAGTTTTGGCGGGCGGACAATTTAAAGGGAACCAACCACCCCAAATGACCCCCCCGGACTGTTAATATGTGTCCCTACACCCAGCACACACATTTGGGGCAATCGTTTTTGCTAAAAAAAACTGTTTAGTAGAAGCTAAGATATAGCTTTATGAAGTTTAATAAATTGAGCCTAATGGGTGTTACCTAGCTTTGTCCTCCGTGCCTGTCAGCCTCCTCTCCCCTCCTCCCTTCAGTGAAGCCCTTCTGTGCAAAGCCGAAAATGCCCCGCCTGTCTACTGCTGCCTGATAAATTATGCACACCCATCTCTGCAGCTAAGAGCCTGGCCGCGTCATGAAAGGGGCGGGGCTAAATCGTGGCATGTCGGAGCCCCGCCCCCTTTCCTGCCACGATTAAGCCCCGCCCCTTTCATGACGCGGCCAGGCTCTTAGGTGCAGAGATGGGCGTACATAATTTATCAGGCAGCAGTAGACAGGCGGGGCATTTTCGGCTTTGCACAGAAGGGCTTCACTGAAGGGAGGAGGGGAGAGGAGGCTGACAGGCACGGAGGACAAAGCTAGGTAACACCTATTCGGCTCAATTTATTAAACTTTATAAACATATATCTTAGCTTCTACTAAACAGTTTTTTTAGCAAAAACGATTGCCCCAAATGTGTGTGCTGGGTGTAGGGACACATATTAACAGTCCGGGGGGGTAATTTGGGGTGGTTGGTTCCCTTTAAACAGCTCAGCTGAAGCGGTCATGTGACACATGAGCTGATCAGGTTGCCCCGCCCCTTCCCAATCAGCTGATTAAGGACCTGCAGCCATCAGAAGTGGACGCCTCGCATCGCAGGACCTTCAGTAGAGAGGTAAGAATTTATTTTTTTTATTTTTAACAATTTCTTTCTTTAATTTCACTTTAGCAGTGTATGTAGATACACTGTTGAAATGAAAGTAACAGTGCTGACACCACTTGCCTGGCTTGGCTTCCCCCAGCTCTTTCTGTATTTGGATCCCTCAAAATCCCAGATCCAGACACAGAAATGGCATCCAGAGTTTACAATCTGGGCCAGTCCGTGGGGTCCTGCAAAATACAGGATCCCACGGACAGGAACAAAACCATGCTGTGAAGCCAGCCTGACACAACATGTATGCTTTACAATTTACATTTTTACAGGGAAAAAAACTGCATACAACAAGTGTTTTTAATCAATTTGACCAAAAAACTGGCTTGATTGGGGTAACTAAAGACAGGGACAGTAATCAAGCACTAAAATCTTATTAACTACAAAAAAACAAGGCACAGAAAATAATGGAGTTTGTGTATGTTTTTGGCATGAAATACATCAAATCTGTTCATAATGACACTTTTAGGAATTAAAAAAAAAGGAAAGGCACAGTAGAGGCAACCAGGAGACTCAAAAGTGACTGACAGGTTTTATTTAACATAAATAGATAAATTTGATTTGTAATTTCAAAAAAGGGAGTAAGCAGATATATTATAGAGGGTTTTGGGAAAGGTCTCCAGTCTATAACTTGTTGAGGACCTTTATCTTCAGCAATCAGAAGAAAAGTTTGTAACTTTTGATGGAGATCCCAGATTTCTTCATGCACATGTCATGATGATGAAGCAGGCCATTTGCTGTTGACTTTAAAGGGATTTTCCCACAAAGTTCATTTTAATAAATAGATCTTGGAATAATATTGAATATTTAAAAAAACGTTCCTGCGCTGAGAATCTCATATACCGTAGTTTTCGGACTATACACTGCAGGCTTCTCCCACAAAATTTGGGGTGAAAGTGAGGGAGTGCATCTTATACTCTAGATATAGCATGGGGTGATACCTGGATCACTGTGGCGGAAGGGGAGCAGTGGTGTGGGTCACAGGAGAAGGGAGCAGGGTGGCAGCTGGATGATCACGTGTGTTTGCTGTTAAAAGAAAATTAATATTCCCTGTGGCACGGGCGGGGGCGGGCTGGCGTACTTTGCCCCGGTAGGCAGTGTGATAATTCCAGCCCTTGCAGGTGAAGAGCGGGGGGGGCTGGGGTTTTGGTGCCATCGGACGAGGTGAGTAGCGGGGATGGGGATGGGGTGCTATCGGACGAGATGAGAAGGGGGGGGTGATCTGGCTGGGTTGTGCTATCGGGCGGCGTGAAATGCGGAGGAGGGGGGAGGGGATTCTGTCGGGCGGCCCACCTACCACACTTCCCGGCGGGCGCGTCTAATATTCGGCTGCTGTGATATGAGCAGCTGCGGCCGCAAAGCAGAGCCACCGGCCTGCCACCTGGGCCAGTCTGCCCCTGGGCATGGGGAGCAGTGACTATTCAGAATTGGATTATCAGGAGGCAGAAGCAGGGTGCCAGGGCTGTGGTTCATCAGCGCTACACTTGTCTTCAGCAGCCAGCATGCCACGTAGCGTCAGTGTGCCTGGATCTCACATTCATGCTATCTGCCTGGCCCGCCCGAAATAACTGCCGCCACACTAGAAAGGAGAAAGTTGGCCATCTCCTGTCCAGATCACTAGCTGCGGTGATGTGATGAAGAGGCACAACTTAAGCAGCACATAGCACAGTCCCCCTGACCCTGCCTCTTCTTTACCTGTACTGTCAGACACATCCATTACACAGTACATAGCAGGGATATATAGAAGATTATCTCAGCACAGGAGATGTGATATGATCAGACCATGTCCCTGTATAGACAGACATGGCCATTACACAGTATATAGCAGGGACACATATACAAGATTATCTCAGCACAGGAGATGTGGTATGATCAGACCATGTCCCTGTACAGTCAGACACATCCATTACACAGTACATAGCAGGATATGCATATGGAGTCCATGGAGCGTCGATTAAGAGTCTCAAACACGGGACTAGCCAGATATCCCTCCAGGGAAGGACCTAGCCCTGGGTTGGAATCCTTGCAGAGACCACCATAACCACCATATTAAGTGGCCCTTTCAGTCACTCTCCCACTCAGTTACGAGTTAAGGATATGACAAGGGAATTAACAGAGCCAGGTATCCATCCACAGACAGCTGTTTCGTGGTATTGCCCCTCATCAGTGTGGAGTAGGATTCTGGCTAGGTGGGAGCAATGCCTGGTAGACCAACATCACAAAGCACTCACTGATCTCAGATTTGCATATTCAAATTTCCAGGGGGCAATGCATCATGGATTTCACTGTTTTTGGGCGCATTAGCCGGCTGCCTGCAGTGTTTTCCTTGACTGGTCTCCCTGAGATCAGTGAGTGCTTTGTGATGACAGTACATAGCAGGGACACACATAAAAAAAATTATCTCAGCACAAGAACACTTTTATTAAACAATTCCATTTGTAAAACAATTATGATTTCAAGATCTATTGATTAAATTAAACTTTGTTTATAGGCAAACCTAAGGCTTCACGTGACGTTGTGCAGTCCAGATTACTGAGGGCAGAGCTGGTGCCAGCACCTTGTAAAATCAGGTAAGTCCTGGACTCCACGGCACCTAGGGAAGCCACTCTGCCTAGGTTTCAATTTGCAACATGGACCCTAAATGTACAGCAGATGTGAATGTGGCTTTGGAGCTAAGCCCGCCCCATACAGTGTGGATATCGGCTGTATTATAAAGTTGGCACTGATGTCTGACTGAGAAGAATGGAACCCTAGTTCTGATAACAGCAGTTTTAGGCATACATGTAGAAACAATGTCCGGACGTTAGCGGGTTGTGAGCAGTTTAGGTGGTAGGCGTAGTTTAGCAGTGGTGGGTGTGGCCTGACATTTCCTAAAATAATAAATGTTAATTCTTAAATCCACGTAGTCATTGAGTTGTTTATAATAGAAACAGAGATCAATTATAGTGCACAGTCATCTACCCCGCCCACACCCACCAACTAAGCAAGTCACGCCCCACTATTTTGCTTTAAAGGGGTTATCCAGGATTTTATATTTACACACACAGAGCCACAGAGCAGTCACAGAGCAGTCACAGAGCGCTCCTGCTAGGGACAGCATGATGGAGCAAATAAAGGAGAGGTGGCTTTTCCGCTCTGCTCTGTGGAAGGGGAGGGACAGCTGGTCTCCTAACTACTTGATTGGGGGATCTGGCTGTCAATCAGCGTCATGTCAGCTGTGCGCCTATCTACAGAGGGAAGTAGCTACCCCTCTATTGATGTGGCGTCAGCAGATGAAAAATTGCTGTCAGAAGCAGTCTCAGACCGCTCTGTGTTGGCGGTGAACGGGGCTGAGCACAACAGGCAGGTAGATGGCAGCTCCCTGCCTGTTAGTGCTTAGGCACAATTTAGTTTTTTTCAGAAATCCCAGATAACCCCTTTAACTGTGCACCTCTTCCCACCAGACCCCAGCTTCTATTATACACAACACCACAAAAACATGGACTTAATTAATGTATTCCTTCCGCAAAAGGAAACACCACACTTACCACCTAAGAGGGTAACGCCCACAAACTTCCAGACGTCATTTCTACATGTATGCCCAATTTTAGATGCTGTTGTCAATAAGGACAATGTCTTTTAAAGGGGTTGTCCACTACCTGAACAACCTCTTCTCATTCCCTATGTGTTCCCCAAAAAATAAAAAAAAGCCTATACTAACCTGCCGTGGCAGTGCATTTCCAGCAAAGTCAGAACACACGTTCCCAAGGACCACATGACATTTTGACATGCGAGCCCAGTGTCCAATCACTACCGTGTTCCTTCTCCCCGCCTTCGGTCACAGGAAGTGGTGGCAGCTGCAGAATCCAGTTCCTGTTAATTGCTTAAGCATCCAAAAGTGAGAAGAAGGAATGTCACGTGGGACCTGAAAATGCGAGTTCTGATATTGCTGGAATAGCGCTGACATGGGAGGTGAGTATAGGCTTGTTTTATTTTATGGGGATGAACATGGGAAATAAGAAGTGGTTGTCATAGTAGAGGACAACTTCTTTAATAGGTTAGAACAACATGATGGCAGGGTGCTAATGGCGTTGAGGGTACCGTAACACATCACAACATTGCATGCAATGTCACTGGCAATTTGCTGGTTGCAGTGAAATCATGGACACATTGTTCTATTTTGTTGCTGTGTACAAATGGAACAATATGTCCAAGATTTCACTGCAACCAGCAAATTGCCAGTGACATTGCATGCAATGTTAAGACGTGTAAGGGCCACTTTACACACACCAACTTCTGTGACCAACTTCTGAACAGATCTCTGGTTGCAGTGAAATCATGGACACATTGTTCCATTTGTGCACAAAATGGAACAATGTGTCCATGATTTCACTGCAACCAGAGATCTGTTCAGAAGTTGGTCACAGAAGTTGGTGTGTGTAAAGAAAGCGGCCCTAAGGGTACCCTGACATTAAGACTACGCGGCCTACTGGAGCCCTCCCACTCCCGTGTCTGCCATGGTTTCATCGATAGATCGCAGATGGTCGAAATCAAGTAATCGCAGGGTTAAGCCTCCTCAGGAGACCAATAGAAAGTGAAGGAAGACAAAAATTGTAATTATATATTAGTGTTACATAAGTTACACATTAGGTTCCCCTGTGTGTGTAATAACACCCCCCTCCCCCTGCTTTCACTCAACACTAAATATAGGCTTCTAAATATATATATATATATATATATATATATATATATATATATATATACACACATATATATACAGCACTTTTAGTCCCGCAGTGCTTTACTGTCTAAACAAGCAAGTCCGAACAAATGATAACCTATATTCATCTGGACCAGTGAACAGCAAAACGGAGGGAAAAAAATGGAAGAATAAGAATTTGTTTGTTTTTTTTTACTCCTTTTGCCTCCATAAAATTAATAAAGTGATCAAAAACAATAAACAGGGGCAGCTGAAGCCACAAAGTCCAAACTATAAGGGCCACTTTACACACACCAACTTATCTGTGACCAACTTCTGACCAACTTACTGGTTGCAGTGAAATCATGGACACATTGTTACATTTGTACACAGCAACAAAATAGAACAATGTGTCCATGATTTCACTGCAACCAGCAAATTGGTCAGAAGTTGGTCACAGATAAGTTGGTGTGTGTAAACCCACCATAAGAAAGTGACAGCTTTAAAGGTGAGGAGATCAGCTGGACAGCCATGAGGGGCAGGGGACAGAGGCATCATTATCATGGGGACAGGGATGAGTGCTGTGCACTGCCCTCACATTAGACAGCAGGTGAGCAGTGACGCAGGCTGTGACGTCATGCCGTTACCTTGCTCCTCTCCTTCCAGGTATCTGACCCTCAGCTCGTCCTCGCCTTTCACCTCAGAGCTGTACAGGCGCCCCCCAGCGGCGCAGGTCACACGTATCAGCAGCTGCCCCTTCTCCTTGCCATCCAGAGAGCGGGGGAGCTGCCAGCAGGCGGCGTGTGCAGCTCGTGTTACCCTGCTGCCGCCAGCCAGGACCCTCAAGCCAGCCAGAGCCGCCATGGTGAGTGACGTCACGGGAAAGCCGCCACGGCCAGTCCGCCGTCTCCACACACTCTGCAGCTGTTTTGTGTTCCCGGAGAATTGTTCATAAAGTTTGTTGAAAAAGCACGAGAAAAAAATGTCTGCAGCGGCTTTGAAGCTGTAGAGGCGGCAATGAGTGTAGGAGAGCCGGTGCTGCGGCCGGTCCCGTCATGCTTCTCTCCCACCACCTTTCGGCTCATCCGAGTTTTTCACACATAAGAACAAGGTCCACGTTTTTGCAGTGACTTTTCTTTATTTTCATCAGATTTTATTAGTGTTTCTTAAGAATAAAAAGTTTGTAAAATAGTGCATGGATGTCATGGTGCTATAGACGTGCATTGACAATTTTCATTCAACACACAGATCTATATTGGAAAAGTCTCCACGATTTTACACGGTGATAGAAAAACACAAGCTGTAATGTGAACAGCCTCATAAGCCTGTCATAGGCTCAGTGACGTGTGACTGAGCCCTTAGGATACGTTCACACCAGCATATAAACAATATCCTCACCCATCCCTTGTAGACTTTGAGCCCTCACGGGCAGGGTCCTCTCTCCACCTGTATCCTCACCCATCTCTTGTAGACTGTGAGCCCTCGTGGGCAGGGTCCTTTCTCCTCCTGTATCCTCACCCATCCCTTGTAGACTGTGAGCCCTCACAGGCAGGGTCCTCTCTTCACCTACTGTATCCTCACCCATCCCTTGTAGACTTTGAGCCCTCACGGGCAGGGTTCTCTCTTCTCCTGTATCCTGACCCATCTCTTGTAGACTGTGAGCCCTCGTGGGCAGGGTCCTCTCTCCTCCTGTATCCTCACCCATCTCTTGTAGACTGTGAGCCCTCGTGGGCAGGGTCCTTTCTCCTCCTGTATCCTCACCCATCCCTTGTAGACTGTGAGCCCTCACAGGCAGGGTCCTCTCTTCACCTACTGTATCCTCACCCATCCCTTGTAGACTTTGAGCCCTCACGGGCAGGGTTCTCTCTTCTCCTGTATCCTGACCCATCTCTTGTAGACTGTGAGCCCTCGTGGGCAGGGTCCTCTCTCCTCCTGTATCCTCACCCATCCCTTGTAGACTGTGAGCCCTCACAGACAGGGTCCTCTCTCCTCCTGTATCTTCACCCATCACTTGTAGACTGTGAGCCCTCACTGGCAGGGTCCTTTCTCCTGTTTCCTCAACCATCCTTTGTGGACTGTGAGCCCTCGCAGGCAGGGTCCTTTCTCCTCCTGTACCTGCGTGAGCCTTGTGTTGTTTGTAATTATTGTACTTGTCCATGTGTACCCCTCTTCACATGTGAAGAGCCATGGAATAAATGGTGTTATAATAATAATCAGATTTTTATCCACCAAAAAAAAAAATAAACAGATGACTTTTCATCTCTATAGCATCCATGTGCCGTTTTCACATTTATGAAATCTGTTTTTATACATCAGTGAGGAAGACCAAATTCAGTTTCTATGACCACTCATGTATATATATATATATACAGTTGTAGCCAAAAGTATTGACACTCCTGCAATTCTGTCAGATAGTACTCAGTTTCTTCCTGAAAATGATTGCAATCACAAATTCATAAAAAACCTCGAGTAACATCCAAACAAGTTCAAGCTGCCCTGCAGTCCGAGGATGCAACAGTGTCAACCAGTACTATCCATCGGCGTCTGAATGAAAAGGGACCCCGGAAGACCCCATTTCTTACCCAGAGATATAAAAAAGCCAGGCTGGAGTTTGCCAATACTTTCCTGAGAAAGCCTAAAATGTTTTGGAAGAATGTTCTCTGGTCAGATGAGACAAAAGTAGAGCTTTTTGGGCAAAGGCATCAACATAGAGTTTACAGGAGAAAAAAAGAGGCATTCAAAGAAAAGAACACAGTCCCTACAGTCAAACATGGCAGAGGCTCCCTGATGTTTTGGGGTTGCTTTGCTGCCTCTGGCACTGGACTGCTTGACCGTGTGCATGGCATTATGAAGTCTGAAGACTACCAACAAATTTTGCAGCATAATGTAGGGCCCAGTGTGAGAAAGCTGGGTCTCCCTCAGAGGTCATGGGTCTTCCAGCAGGACAATGACCCAAAATACACTTCAAAAAGCACAAGAAAATGGTTTGAGAGAAAGCACTGGAGACTTCTAAGGTGGCCAGCAATGAGTCCAGACCTGAATCCCATAGAACACATGTGGAGAGATCTAAAAATGGCAGTTTGGAGAAGGCATCCTTCAAATATCAGGGACCTGGAGCAGTTTGCCAAAGAAGAGTGGTCTAAAATTCCAGCAGATCATTGTAAGAAACTCATTGATGGTTACCGGAAGCGGTTGATCACAGTTATTTTGGCTAAAGATTGTGCAACCAAGTATTAGGCTGAGGGTGCCAATACTTTTGTCTGGCCTATTTTTGGAGTTTTGTGTGAAATGATCAATGTTTTGCTTTTTGCTTCATTCTCTTTTGTGTTTTTTCATTGAAGACAAATTAAATGAAGATAATAATACCAAAGAATTTGTGATTGCAATCATTTTCAAGAAGAAACTGACACTGTTGGGGATTTATTCAGATTTATTCAAAATTGAAGGCATACTGAACGAGCATGGCTACCACAGCATCCTGCAGCGGCATGCTATTCCATCCGGTTTGCATTTAGTTGGACCATCATTTATTTTTCAACAGGACAATGACCCCAAACACACCTCCAAGCTGTGTAAGGGCTATTTGACCACGAAGGAGAGTGATGGGGTGCTACGCTAGATTACCTGGCCTCCACAGTCACCAGCCCTGAACCCAATCGAGATGGTTTGGGGTGAGCTGGACTGCAGCGTGAAGGCAAAAGTGCCAACAAGTGCTAAGCATCTCTGGGAACTTCTTCAAGACTGTTGGAAGACCATTTCCGGTGACTACCTCTTGAAGCTCATCAACAGAATGCCAAGAGTGTGCAAAGCAGTAATCAAAGCAAAAGGTGGCCACTTTGATGAACCTAGAATATAAGACATATTTTCAGTTGTTTCACACTTTTTTGTTAATTATATAATTCCACATGTGTTAATTCATAGTTTTGATGCCTTCAGTGTGAATATACAATTTTCATAGTCATGAAAATAAAGAAAACTCTTTGAATGAGAAGGAGTGAGCAAACTTTTGGTCTGTGCTGTGTGTATATACATATATATCTTGGAAACCTGGACTCAATACCGTTGATCTGTGATCTGCACTGTAAGGTTTTTTGTACAGACAGCACATGAACTGAAAATGCATGTGAAACCAGCCTAAGGCATCATTCACACATCCATATAGCCACATGTCAGAGACACAAAAGCACGTATACAAATGTTAGGGACTTTTTACATCAGCATCTTTGTAATTCGTGGCAGATTCTGCAGATTTTTCTGCATCTGCCGTGTAACGTCCGACTTGTGGCAAGCCCCATTCATTCTCTATGGGACTTGCGGTCAGGTGCAGCAAGTGTGGTTTTGCTGGATCCGGCAAATCCGGCACTTGCAGCAGTGCAAACAAATGCTCCTAACAGTGTTTTTTTTTTTTTTTTACTTTCCACAAGTGCCGGATCCAGCAAAACCTCACTTGCCGCAGGTGACCGCAAGTCCCATAGAGAATTAATGGGGCTTGCCGCAAGTCGGCCATTACGCGGCAGATGTGGAAAAATCTGCGGGATCTGCCACGAATTACAAAAAATGCTGATGTGAAAGCGGCCTTACTCAATATTCTTTACACGTTCATGTAGAGCAGACATGTGTCCGTGTGCTCCATACAGCAACATGTCCATTTTAGGGCAGCAGCACAGATACACGGACCCATTCACATCAATGGATCCATGCCATAAATGTCCCGCACACTGATGTCATTCATGTTACACGGACCACAGCAAATGTATGTTACTAAAATTTAAAGGATTTTCATACATACCCATCATAATAATACATTACAGAGTGCTCTGGATGAAGCTACGTGCAGAAAGACCTGACAATGACGAGAGGACCAGGAAAGAAAAAATGAAAGGTGGCAGTCAGTGCTCCTCAAATCAATGAAATAGATTCTTTCTTCTTAAATATATCAAATTCAATAACATCAGCAAATATTCTTGAGCCATAAATGTTTTCGCATAAAACACTTTTTGAACCAGAGCAACAGAAATATAAGTATATGTCTTATTAAAATGCGGCTGCCCCTAACCCCACAATCCTGTGCTTTGTGCCATACTGGAAGAGGGACAGTCCTAATGGTTGTTTCGGTTTCTAGTATTTCTTCCCCTATTTTGTGTGTTAGGTGTAAAAGTCCTGCCATTTGATTAGGTATATAGATCTGAACCACTGCCCCGAGTATTTTTAAACTTCAATCTTGCTGATCGCAGTTACTCACGATGGCCACAAACACATTAGCAAAGAATACGCAGAAATAGTTGACAATTTAATAAACCACTTGAGAATGATATCTGACACCAGTTCACATATGGCCTACTATATCAGGTTCAGTCTCTAAGATGATATCTTAAGGTATTGAAAGAACTGAGCCACCCTCCCCATCCTGTACTCTTCTTCTACTTACCACATGTTTTCCAGCTAATTTGACTAGGCTAGCTGAAAGCCCATGCCTATACACATGTAAAATACGCATGTTCAAGGCAGTTTGTTTAAAATTAATATTATTTCCTTATTATTTATAGAGTATCATTTATTCTATGGTGCTGTACATGAGAAAGGGTTATGCACATAGCAAGTAAATATACAATAAACTAACAGTGACAGAGAGGAGAGAGGACCCTGCCCTTGCAGGCTTACATTCTAGGGGGCAATGGGGAGAGATACAGAAGGTTTGGTTGGCTTCGATGGTAAAGGAGCACCGGCTTGGTGTTGGTGGAACGCCAGGTCCGGTGGCAGTAGGGTCATTGCAGGCTGTGGGCTGTTCTGAAGAGATGGGTTTTGAAGTTCTGCTTGAAAGTTCCAAGTGTAGAGGATAGTTGGATGTGTTGGGGTGCACAGTTCCAGAAGATGGAGGATACTCGGGCAAAGTCTTGCAGGCGGTTAGATGATGAACGTACAAGTGTGGAAGAAAGAAGGAGGTCTTGGGAGGATTGAAGAGTACAATTTGGATCATATTGGGAGATTAATTCAGAGATATATGGTGGAGGCAGATTGTAGACGGCTTTGTAAGTCAGTGTTAGTACCGTATATACTCGTGTATAAGCCGACCCGTGTATAAGCCGACCCCCCTACTTTTGCCCCCAAAACCTGGGAAAACCTATTGACTCGTGTATAAGCCGAGGGTGGACCCCAGCACAGGTATACAGCCCCCAGCAGTGTGGTATACAGGCCCCCTCAGTGGTATACAGCAGCCTCCCCAGTGGTAGTATACAGCAGCCTCCCCAGTGGTAGTATACAGTAGCCTCCCCAGTGGTATATACAGCAGCCCCAGAGGGGTATACAGCAGCCCCAGAGCTGTATACAGCAGCCCCAGAGGGGTATACAGCAGCCCCAGAGGGGTATACAGCAGCCCCAGAGGGGTATACAGCAGCCCCAGAGGGGTATACAGCAGCCCCAGAGCTGTATACAGCAGCCCCAGAGCTGTATACAGCAGCCCCAGAGGGGTATACAGCAGCCCCAGAGGGGTATACAGCAGCCCCAGAGGGGTATACAGCAGCCCCAGAGGGGTATAGAGCAGCCCCAGAGGGGTATACAGCAGCCCTAGAGCTGTATACAGCAGCCCCAGAGCTGTATACAGCAGCCCCAGAGGGGTATATAGCAGCCCCAGAGGGGTATACAGCAGCCCCAGAGGGGTATACAGCAGCCCCAGAGCTGTATACAGCAGCCCCAGAGGGGTATACAGCAGCCCCAGAGGGGTATATAGCAGCCCCAGAGGGGTATACAGCAGCCCCAGAGCGGTATACAGCAGCCCCAGAGGGGTATACAGCAGCCCTAGAGCTGTATACAGCAGACCCAGAGCTGTATACAGCAGCCCAGAGGGGTATATAGCAGCCCCAGAGGGGTATACAGCAGCCCCAGAGCTGTATACAGCAGCCCCAGAGGGGTATACAGCAGCCCCAGAGGGGTATATAGCAGCCCCAGAGGGGTATACAGCAGCCCCAGAGCGGTATACAGCAGCCCCAGAGGGGTATACAGCAGCCCCAGAGGGGTATATAGCAGCCCCAGAGGGGTATACAGCAGCCCCAGAGGGGTATAGAGCAGCCCCAGAGGGGTATACAGCAGCCCTAGAGCTGTATACAGCAGCCCCAGAGCTGTATACAGCAGCCCCAGAGGGGTATACAGCAGCCCCAGAGGGGTATATAGCAGCCCCAGAGCTGTATACAGCAGCCCCAGAGGGGTATACAGCAGCCCCAGAGCTGTATACAGCAGCCCCAGAGGGGTATACAGCAGCCCCAGAGGGGTATATAGCAGCCCCAGAGGGGTATACAGCAGCCCCAGAGCTGTATACAGCAGCCCCAGAGCTGTATACAGCAGCCCCAGAGGGGTATACAGCAGCCCCAGAGGGGTATACAGCAGCCCCAGAGGGGTATACAGCAGCCCCAGAGCTGTATACAGCAGCCCCAGAGGGGTATACAGCAGCCCCAGAGGGGTATACAGCAGCCCCAGAGGGGTATTTAGCAGCCCCAGAGGGGTATACAGCAGCCCCAGAGGGGTATATAGCAGCCCCAGAGGGGTATACAGCAGCCCCAGAGGGGTATACAGCAGCCCCAGAGGGGTATTTAGCAGCCCCAGAGGGGTATACAGCAGCCCCAGAGGGGTATACAGCAGCCCCAGAGGGGTATTTAGCAGCCCCAGAGGGGTATTTAGCAGCCCCAGAGGGGTATACAGCAGCCCCCGCTGTATACAGCAGCCCCCGCTGTATACAGCGGTACCCGGCTGTATACAGCCCTCCCCCCTGTGGCAACCTGTAAAGGAAGCGATGATTATACTTATCGGGTCGCTGTCGCCGACGCCGACGCTCTGTCACCGTCCGTCACCGCGCTCCTTCCCGTCTTCATGCTTCCTTCACCGGCGCACAGAAAATGACTTAATTTCCTGTGCGACGGTGAAGGAAGCATGAAGACCAGGAGGAGCGCGGTGACGGACGGTGACAGAGCGGCGGCGTCGGCGACAGCGACCCGATAAGTATAATCATCGCTTCCTTTACAGGTTGCCACAGGGGGGGCCCGGTATACCACGGGGGGGGGCTGTATACAGACGGGTATATATATATATTTTTTTTATTATTACCGTATATACTCGTGTATAAGCCGAGGGGGGACTTTTCAGCACATTTTTTGTGCTGAAAAACTCGGCTTATACACGAGTATATACGGTAGTTTGAATTGGATACGCTGGGGAATTGGGAGCCAGTGGAAGGATTTGCAGAAGTGAAAAGTGGAGAAATAGTGAGGAGAGAGGTGGATTAGTCAGGCAGCAGAGTTTAGGCCGCTTCACACGCTATGATCTCGTTAACGATATTGAAACGTCACAGATTTGTCATCATTCTAACAATATCGTTAGTGCATCGTTGCGTGTAAACGAACGATATTGGAAGGATAAATCGTTGGATCGTTCTTCAAAAATTTGAGATCCGGACCTCAAATCTATCGTTCGTCGTCCAATTAATGTTCTGTGAAGTAGCAACATCGTTCAGTGTGACACCTTTTTGAACTATATCGTTCATAATGCTCCTTTTCCTGCCACTTTTTAACATCGTTCAATCATTCTTCTCCAAGGGGCTGGAGTTTTGCCAAATTTAAGATCGTTAACGATATCCTTGCGTGTGACAACGCACTAATGGTGTCGGAAGGATCACGGTCACGTGACATAGCTAATGATATCGTTCACCTATATCCTAGTGTGTGACGGTACCTTTAAGGACAAATTTGAGAGGTGCAAGTGTCTTAGCAGGGAGGCCACAGAGGAGGAAGCTGTAGTAGTGGATGCGGGAGAATATGAGAAGAAATGTATTATATTCCTATAACATGAAAACAAGCTTAAAGGCTGCTTTCTTCTATACATAGAGGTGTGTTATCAATGATTTCCTATTTTTTTAATTCAATTAATACAATTCACAGTATTTAACCCCTAAGAGTATTGGGTGAGGGATTGCTCACCCTCTCCCCACCGATCGGTCCCCCGCAATGTAATCGTGAAGGTCCGATTGTTGCGATTACATGGCGACATCAGGGTAACCTTACTACATCAAGTCTCGGGATTCTGTGATGCATGAGGCTTGAGATACTGCAGCACTGACAGCTGCACTGTATGACAATGATCGATTATTTCATAAGTACAGCTCCAATCAGAGCTGTAAAACTTGATGTCCCATAAAGGTACTAAGTGAAAAAGTAAAAACAATTGTAATAACATGTAAAAAAGCAGAAAATAAAGAATGAAAACATAAATTCCAACAGTTACCGTATATACTCGTGTATAAGCCGACCCGTGTATAAGCCGACCCCCCTACTTTTGCCCCCAAAACCTGGGAAAACCTATTGACTCGTGTATAAGCTGAGGGTGGACCCCAGCACAGGTATACAGCCCCCAGCAGTGTGGTATACAGCAGCCCCAGAGGTATATACAGCAGCCCCAGTGGTAGTATACAGCAGCAGTCCCAGTGGTATATACAGCAGCAGCCCCAGTGGTATATACAGCAGCAGCCCCAGTGGTTAGTATACAGCAGCCCCAGAGGTATATACAGCAGCCCCAGTGGTAGTATACAGCAGCCCCAGTGGTGGTATATACAGCCCCAGTGGTAGTATACAGCAGCCCCAGAGGTGTATACAGCAGCCCCAGTGGTAGTATACAGCAGCCCCAGTGGTAGTATACAGCAGCCCCAGTAGTATATACAGCCCCAGTGGTAGTATACAGCTGCCCCAGTGGTAGTATACAGCAGCCCCAGAGGTATATACAGCCCCAGTGGTAGTATACAGCAGCCCCAGAGGTGTATACAGCAGCCCCAGTGGTAGTATACAGCAGCCCCAGTGGTAGTATACAGCAGCCCCAGTGGTAGTAAACAGCAGCCCCAGAGGTATATACAGCCCCAGTGGTAGTATACAGCAGCCCCAGAGGTATATACAGCCCCAGTGGTAGTATACAGCAGCCCCAGTGGTATACAGCAGCCCCAGTGGTAGTATACAGCAGCCCCAGTGGTAGTATACAGCAGCCCCAGAGGTAGTATACAGCAGCCCCAGTGGTGTATACAGCAGCCCCAGAGGTAGTATACAGCAGCCCCAGAGGTAGTATACAGCAGCCCCAGTGGTAGTATACACGCAGCCCCAGAGGTGTATACAGCCCCCCCATCAGTATACAGGGCCCCCCCTTGGTGCACAATCCTGTAAAGGAGGAGATTAGTATACTTATCACTGTCCCGCTGCCGCTGTCCCGCCGCCGTCATCGCGCTCCTCCGTCTTCATGCAGCGTCTTCCGACTTCCTCTGGCGCGCAGACAATGACGTCATTGCCTGTGCCGACCGGAGGAAGCCGGAAGAAGACGGATTTTTCACACTAGTTAACTCCCTCAGTGAACACTGAAAAAATAAAAAGGCCGCAAAAAGATGTATTTTCATCATACAGCTGGCAAAAAAATGGAATAAAACGCGATCAAAAAGTCATAGATAAATTAAATTGGAACCATTGAAAACATAATTTTGTCCCGAAAAGAGCAATACAGCTCAATCAGAGAAAAAATAAAAATTCTATAGCTCTAAGAATACAATGCAAAAACATTTTTTTCCATAAAATAGTATTTAGGGTGTAAAAGCGGAAAAATATTTTTTAAATGCTTATATAAATGTGGTA
The DNA here is from genome assembly GCA_033576535.1 of Allobates femoralis. Classification (NCBI taxonomy): domain Eukaryota; kingdom Metazoa; phylum Chordata; class Amphibia; order Anura; family Aromobatidae; genus Allobates; species Allobates femoralis. Next base: position 576,870,628 of record JARQOC010000003.1, read on the forward strand.
TTGCTATAATCGTACTGACGTAGAGAATAAAGCTGTTTTATCACTTTTAAGACACGATGAACAGCGTAGAAAAAAAAAACAGGGTTAGGGTTAAATAATAAAATAAAAATAGGGTTCCCCTGTATCTCCGTCCCATGGAATGGAGAGCACAGGAAATTACATCAGGGACCCTTTCTTTTCTTTTAAAGGGAACCTGTCACCCCAAATCACCCTTGTAAGCTCTAAATACATGTCCCTGAAGCATTACAATACAGTCCTACACATCCCTTTGTGAGGTTTTAGTGAAATATGAAAGTGCAATAAAGTCGTTTGTAAACTTACTAAATCCATGGCAGTGGGGCGTTCCCAAGCCTCCTTGTCTGCTAGGCGGTTCCCCTGTGCCGCTGTATTACGCCCTAATGGGCGTTTTTTCAAACTTTCTAGCGCGGGCACGATTCAGATTCTCGCGCCCGCGACGTCACGGTCATGTGATGCCGTGACGCGTCATTTCCGGGCGGCCGGGGCGCTGTTGTCTGACGCGCACCAGCCGACTTCAGCATGCGATCTGCGCATGCGCTGAAGTTGGCCAGTGCGCGTTCACAGAGAGAGGCAGGTGCACGTCAGACAACAGCGCCCCGGCCGCCCGGAAATGACGCGTCACGGCATCACATGACCGTGACGTAGCGGGCGCGAGAATCTGAATCGTGCCCGCGCTAGAAAGTTTGAAAAAACGCCCATTAGGGCGTAATACAGCGGCACAGGGGAACCGCCTAGCAGACAAGGAGGCTTGGGAACGCCCCACTGCCATGGATTTAGTAAGTTTACAAACGACTTTATTGCACTTTCATATTTCACTAAAACCTCACAAAGGGATGTGTAGGACTGTATTGTAATGCTTCAGGGACATGTATTTAGAGCTTACAAGGGTGATTTGGGGTGACAGGTTCCCTTTAAATATCTTTGTTGTCCTTGGGAACAGTGCAGAAAAAAACACGCATCACAAAATAGTGTGCGTTTCTTGACCTGCTCAAAAAAGTGGCTCCTCAAAATAAAAAAAAAATGCACCTTCAAAAAATGCAGCATGTGAACGTAGCCTAACAATTGTAGTTTATCAAATTCCTAATATTGACATATGCTCATTTAATTTGTTAATCTATGTATTTTTCTTAAATGTTACAAAGGTTTTATTCGCAGTTTGTATCTAAGGAGTGTAGTCATACTTGGTAAAAAATTATTGATGAATAAACAAAACATACGGTAATATGGCAAACTATAAACTAATGGAGAAGAAAAACAAGCAAGAGCAATATGAATGTAGACTAATATCTATGTATGTTTTCTGCAAAGAGACAAATATTCTTGTTGGTCAGGTAGAGTTTAAGTTGGTGTAGATTGTTTTTTTTTTTTGTGTGTTTTTGCTTGGTATAGGTGTAATTAAAGTCCCTTGACCTTAGTGATTAAGATCTAACGTCTTATGGCTCTGGAATATGTAAAATTGCTGTGTAAAGATCTATCCACGGTTTTCACTTAAAGGGGTTGTCCGGGTTCGTCACATAATCTGAGTGCATATCCAGGCTGCCTAATGCTGACAATGTGTAATGTACTATGTGTCAGCTTTCTGCAGGGTTTCCTAGATAACACTTGTTTTGTGTCTGAACAGAACGACCAGGGGGGGTGTTCTGGCATGATAATGAACACTGGTCGTTTCCACCTACTCTACCCCATCCCCTCCCCCATAGCAACATCCCCGCCCTTCCATCTACATGACTGAGCCTTCTCCACAGGAAGAAATCCTCCTTTAGTAGCCATTGCTGTGAGCAGAGCTGCCCGGTGTCTCTGCTCCTCCCCCGGCCACACACAGTGATGTATGGAAAGTCTGCACTGAAGAGACTATGTGCTGTACTCAGGGGGGGCCGCTCCGGGAGTACAATGAAGAGCTCGTTATCAGCGATTCCTTCCCTGCACTGTCAGTGATTCTTCCCTCATTGTCCTGTGATGAGGAGCAGGGAAGGAGAGTGTACAGTGTGGAGACACCAGTGATGGGGGGCTGAAGCTTGTAATCTACACAGGGGACAGCAGACACTGAGGTAATCTGTGACACACAGTGTAAATCTCTGTCACTGATGTCTTCACACAGCAGGAGATATGGTACAGTGTACAGTGTGCAGACACGAGTGATGGGGGGCTGAAGCTTGTAATCTACACAGGGGACAGCAGACACTGAGGTAACCTGTGACACACAGTGTAAATCTCTGTCACTGATGTCTTCAGAGCAGAAGATCTGGTGCATTGTATCAGGGTGAAGGATGGACAGCACTGTGTCTCTAATGACACAAATACTGATTGAAGCAGCCTGTCCACTCAGTAACTGCAGCAGTGTGAAGTGTTGGGGGTGTATGTATGGAGAGATAGATGATACTAAGGATTTTGATATTGTTGAGGAGTCCTTGCTTCCGTCGCCCCATCAGTCCGCCCGTCCTTCCTTCCTTCTTTCTTTCCTTCCTTCCATCCATCCTTCCTTCCTTCCTCCCGTTCATCCTTCCGTCCTTCTTTCAGTCCGTCTTTCGTCCTTTCTTTCCATCCATCTGACCGTCCTTCCTTCTTTCTTTCCTTCCTTCCATCCATCCTTCCTTCCTCCCGTTCATCCTTCCGTCCTTCTTTCAGTCCGTCTTTCGTCCTTTCTTTCCATCCATCTGACCGTCCTTCCTTCTTTCCATCCGTCCTTCCCTCCTTCCTTTTTTCCGTCCGTCCTTCTTTCTGTCCTTCCTTCTTTCCATCCTTCCATCTGTCCTTCTTTCTGTCGTCCTTTCTTTCCATCTGTCCTTCCTTCTTTCCGTCCATCTATCCGTCTGTCCTTTCCGTCCTTCCTTCTTTCCATCCGTCCTTCCTTCTTTACGTCCTTCCTTCCGTCCATCTATCTGTCTGTCCTTTCCGTCCCTCCTTCTTTCCGTCCATCCGTCCTTCCTTCTTTCCGTCCTTCCTTCCATCCGTCCGTCGCCCCATCAGTCCGTCTGTCCTTCCTTCCATCCTTCTTTCCATCCTTCCTTGCGTCCTTCTTTCTGACCATCCTTCCTTCTTTCCATCCTTCCTTATTTCCGACCGTCCTTCCTTCTTTCCGACCGTCCGTGCCGTTCTTCCTTCTTTCTGTCCTTCCTTCTTTCCGTCTGTCCATCAGTCGTTCCTACTTTCTGTCCTTCCTTCTTTTTGTCCGTCCTTCCGTCCTTTCTTCTTTCTGTCCGTCTGTCCTTTCTTCTTTCCGTACTTTCTTCTTTCCGTCTTCCTTCTTTCCATCCGTCCGTCCTTCCTTCTTCCCGTCCGTCCTTCCTTCTTCCCGTCCGTCCTTCCTTCTTCCCGTCCGTCCTTCCTTCTTCCCGTCCGTCCTTCCTTCTTTCCGTCCGTCCTTCCTTCTTTCCGTCCGTCCTTCCTTCTTTCCGTCCTTCTTTCCATCCGTCCTTCTTTCCATCCGTCCTTCTTTCCATCCGTCCTTCCTTCTTTCAGTCCGTCTGTCCTTTATTCTTTCCGTCCATCCTTCATTCTTTCCGTCCATCCATCCGTCCTTCCTTCTTTCCGTCCATCCTTCAGTCTTTCCATCCGTCCATCCGTTCTTCCCCTCAAGCCTGTATTTTCCCTTCACCCCTGGTGATTTCCTGTTTTCCTTCCTCTTCTTCCATAACTTTTCTATTTTTCCGTCAATACAGACATATGAAGCTTCTTGTTGTTTTTTGCAGGACGAGTTGTACTTTTGAATGACGACATTTATTTAAAAATTGCAAAAAAATAGTGCAATTATACATTTGTTTTTTGGGTTTTTTATTCACCATGTTCACTATATGGTGACACTGAGGTGTCGGTATGATGTCTGGGGTCAGTACTATATGGTAACACTGAGGTGTCGGTATGATGTCTGGGGTCAGTACTATATGGTAACACTGAGGTGTCGGTATGATGTTCGGGTCAGTTTTATATGCTAACACTGACATGTCGGTACGATATCTGGGGTCAGTACTATATGGTAACACTGAGGTGTCTGTCTAATGTCTGGGGTCAGTACTCTATGGTATCAATGACGTGTTGGTATGATATCTGGGGTCAGTACTATATGGTAACACTGAGGTGTCGGTATGATGTCTGGGGTCAGTACTATATGGTAACACTGAGGTGTCGGTATGATGTCTGGGGTCAGTACTATATGGTAACACTGAGGTGTCGGTATGATGTCTGGGGTCAGTAATATATGGTGACACTGATGTGTCGGTATGATGTCTGGGGTCAGTACTATATGGTGACACTGATGTGTCGGTATGATGTCTGGGGTCAGTACTATATGGTAACACTGAGGTGTCGGTATGATGTTCGGGTCAGTTTTATATGGTAACACTGACATGTTGGTACGATATCTGGGGTCAGTACTATATGGTAAACACTGAGGTGTCAGTATGATGTCTGGGGTCAGTAATATATGGTGACACTGATGTGTCAGTATGATGTCTGGGGTCAGTAATATATGGTGACACTGATGTGTCAGTATGATGTCTGGAGTTAGTACTATATGGTGACACTGATGTGTCGGTATGATGTCTGGGGTCAGTACTATATGGTAACACTGAGGTGTCGGTATGATGTTCGGGTCAGTTTTATATGGTAACACTGACATGTCGGTACGATATCTGGGGTCAGTACTATATGGTAACACTGAGGTGTCTGTCTAATGTCTGGGGTCAGTACTCTATGGTATCAATGACGTGTTGGTATGATATCTGGGGTCAGTACTATATGGTAACACTGAGGTGTCGGTATGATGTCTGGGGTCAGTACTATATGATAACACTGACGTGTCGGTAGGATGTCTGGGGTCAGTACTATATGGTAACACTGAGGTGTCGGTATGATGTCTGGGGTCAGTACTATATGATAACACTGACATGTCGGTACGATATCTGGGGTCAGTACTATATGGTAACACTGAGGTGTCTGTCTAATGTCTGGGGTCAGTACTCTATGGTATCAATGACGTGTTGGTATGATATCTGGGGTCAGTACTATATGGTAACACTGAGGTGTCGGTATGATGTCTGGGGTCAGTACTATATGATAACACTGACGTGTCGGTAGGATGTCTGGGGTCAGTACTATATGGTAACACTGAGGTGTCGGTATGATGTCTGGGGTCAGTACTATATGATAACACTGACATGTCGGTACGATATCTGGGTCAGTACTATATGGTAACACTGAGGTGTCTGTCTAATGTCTGGGGTCAGTACTCTATGGTATCAATGACGTGTTGGTATGATGTCTGGGGTCAGTACTATATAGTAACACTGAGGTGTCTGTCTAATGTCTGGGGTTAGTACTATATGGTATCAATGACGTGTTGGTATGAATAATTGAAGAATTAAAGAAACAAAAAAAGAATTGCGCTCTTGCACCATTCTCCACGATCCGCAGTTACAGTCAAACATTTATTCTGACAATCAAAATCTATATCCATTTTTATTTTAAAGAGAACCGTCAACCCATTTTTGTGTATTAAAATAAAAGCTCCCTTTTTTATCAGGGACTATCCTGCATTCTAAGGGTGGGTTCACATTTGCGGACCCCTCTGCAGCGTTCTGCGGAGGGGATCCGCAATGTGTCTGCAGCGGCCGCCAGCTCCTATCTTTATAATGGGAGTGCACGGTGCTGCGCTTAACAGCGCATGACCGTGCGCACCCATTCACTCCTATATGTGATCTGTGCGCAGGTGGACGCCTGCGTACAAATCACACAGTCTCTTCCGCACCAGAGACGCGACATGTTGCATTCCTGGTGCGGACTAGACTGTGTGATTTGTGCGCAGGCGTCCGCCTGCGCACAGATCACATATAGGAGTGAATGGGTGCACACGGTCATGCGCTGTTAAGCGCAGCACCGTGCGCTCCCATTATAAAGATAGGAGCTGGCGGCCGCTGCGGACACATTGCGGATCCCCTCCGCAGAACGCTGCGGAGGGGAACCCTAATGTGAACCCAGCCTAGCAAGGAGGCTATTATGCCCTGACTGCCCCGTAAACACAATAAATAACTTACACAAATCTCCCGCTCTGTATAATAATTACCTGTTTCCGGTCCGATGGGCACGCTTGCAGATTGGTTAGTCCTGCCTCACCTGTTGTCCATCCCGGCTCTCCCGCCGTCCATCCTGCTTTTCGTCATCATTTGACTGCCCGTCCCCTCTTCTGGGTGATATGGATAACGCCTCCTCGGGAAGAACTTGAAAGTCATCCAACCATGAGGAAACTTAGGGGTCTCTGTGGCGTCGACGAATGAGCGCAGAGGGATTTAAATCATGGGCCAACACCGCTTATTCATCGGCGCCGACCAATGAGCGATGTTGGTGCGTGATTTCAATCTCGCTTAGCAATCGACGCAGTCGACGGTGACCGTTGAGCGGCGCAAGATTCAAAGCTTTGAATCCAGCGACGCTCATTGGCTCAGCTGGCGAACAAGGAGCTCGTGGGATTCAAATCCCCTGCCACCATACTGTGCTAACCACTTAGCCACCATACAATGCTAACCACTGAGCCACCATATACTGTGATAACCACGGAGCCACCATATACAGTGCTAACCACTGAGCCACCATATACAGTGCTAACCACTGAGCCACCATATACAGTGCTAACCACTGAGCCACCATATACAGTGCTAACCACTGAGCCACCATATACAGTGCTAACCACTGAGCCACCATATACAGTGCTAACCACTGAGCCACCATATACAGTGCTAACCACTGAGCCACCATATACAGTGCTAACCACTGAGCCACCATATACAGTGCTAACCACTGAGCCACCATATACAGTGCTAACCACTGAGCCACCGTATACAGTGCTAACCACTGAGCCCCCGTATACAGTGCTAACCACTGAGCCACCATATACAGTGATAACCACTGAGCCACCATATACAGTGATAACCACTGAGCCACCATATACAGTGCTAACCACTGAGCCACCATATACAGTGCTAACCACTGAGCCACCATATACAGTGCTAACCACTGAGCCACCATATACAGTGCTAACCACTGAGCCACCATATACAGTGCTAACAACTGAGCCACCATATACAGTGCTAACCACTGAGCCACCATATACAGTGCTAACCACTGAGCCACCGTATACAGTGCTAACCACTGAGCCACCATATACAGTGCTAACCACTGAGCCACCATATACAGTGCTAATCACTGAGCCACCATATACAGTGCTAACCACTGAGCCACCATACAGTGCTAACCACTGAGCCACCATATACAGAGCTAACCACTGAGCCACCATATACAGTGCTAACCACTGAGCCACCATATACAGTGCTAACCACTGAGCCACCATATACAGTGCTAACCACTGAGCCACCATATACAGTGCTAACCACTGAGCCACCATATACAGTGCTAACCACTGAGCCACCATATACAGTGCTAACCACTGAGCCACCATACAGTGCTAACCACTGAGCCACCATATACAGTGCTAATCACTGAGCCACCATATACAGTGCTAACCACTGAGCCACCATATACAGTGCTAACCACTGAGCCATCATATACTGTGATAACCACTGAGCCACCATATACAGTGCTAACCACTGAGCCACCATACAGTGCTAACCACTGAGCCACCATACAGTGCTAACCACTGAGCCACCATATACAGTGCTAACCACTGAGCCACCATATACAGTGCTAACCACTGAGCCACCATATACAGTGCTAACCACTGAGCCACCATATACAGTGCTAACCACTGAGCCACCATATACAGTGCTAACCACTGGGCCACCAAATACAGTGCTAACCACTGAGCCACCATACAGTGCTAACCACTGAGCCACCATACAGTGCTAACCACTGAGCCACCATACAGTGCTAACCACTGAGCCACCATATACAGTGCTAACCACTGAGCCACCATATACAGTGCTAACCACTGAGCCACCATATACAGTGCTAACCACTGAGCCACCATATACAGTGCTAACCACTGAGCCACCATATACAGTGCTAACCACTGAGCCACCATATACAGTGCTAACCACTGAGTCACCATATACAGTGCTAACCACTGAGCCACCATACAGTGCTAACCACTGAGCCACCAAATACAGTGCTAACCACTGAGCCACCATACAGTGCTAACCACTGAGCCACCATATACAGTGCTAACCACTGAGCCACCATACAGTGCTAACCACTGAGCCACCAAATACACCATATAATTTTCGGAACAACCGCGTAGTTTCTGAAGAGAGGATTGTACTATTCAGCAGCTATTTCTACGGGACCTGTTCATTTCACCGCACTCCCGATGCAACTGCATCTGGCCTATTTGTGGACTATGTATACATTTATATATATATATATATATATATATATATATATATATATAAGAGAAAAAAACTGCACAGCACTCACGGACAATGTGAACTGGTGCCAGCAGTGACGCTGGGTCAATATACTAGAAAAAAACCTTGCAGCACTCAGCTACAACCAATGATGTACATATGCTGACAAGCTTTATATATGAGAAAAAATGTAAAAACCTGCGTTTTTTTCAAAAAACATCATACCGACACGTCAGTGTTACCATATAGTACTGACCCCAGATATCATACTGACACATCAGTGTCACCATATAGTACTGACCCCAGACATCATACCGACACATCAGTGTTACCATATAGTACTGACCCCAGACATCATACCGACACATCAGTGTCACCATATAGTACTGACCCCAGACATCATATCGACACGTCAGTGTTACCATATAGTACTGACCCCAGACATCATACCGACACCTCAGTGTTACCATATAGTACTGACCCCAGATATCACACCGACACCTCAGTGTTACCATATAGTACTGACCCCAGACATCATACCGACACATCAGTGTTACCATATAGTACTGACCCCAGATATCACACCGACACCTCAGTGTCACCATATAGTACTGACCCCAGACATCATATCGACACGTCAGTGTTACCATATAGTACTGACCCCAGACATCATATCGACACTTCAGTTCAGTGTTACCATATAGTACTGACCCCAGATATCGTACCGACACATCAGTGTCACCATATAGTACTGACCCCAGACATCATACCGACACCTCAGTGTTACCATATAGTACTGACCCCAGACATCATACCGACACGTCAGTGTTACCATATAGTACTGACCCCAGATATCATACCGACACCTCAGTGTTACCATATAGTACTGACCCCAGACATCATACTGACACCTCAGTGTTACCATATAGTGAACATGGTGAATAAAAAACCCAAAAAACAAATGTATAATTGCACTATTTTTTTGCAATTTTTAAATAAATGTCGTCATTCAAAAGTACAACTCGTCCTGCAAAAAAACAACAAGAAGCTTCATATGTCTGTATTGACGGAAAAATAGAAAAGTTATGGAAGAAGAGGAAGGAAAACAGGAAATCACCCAGGGGTGAAGGGAAAATACAGGCTTGAGGGAAGAACGGATGGACGGATGGAAAGACTGAAGGATGGACGGAAAGAAGGAAGGACGGATGGATGGACGGAAAGAATGAAGGATGGACGGAAAGAATAAAGGACGGACGGACTGAAAGAAGGAAGGACGGATGGAAAGAAGGATGGATGGAAAGAAGGACGGAAAGAAGGAAGGACGGACGGAAAGAAGGAAGGACGGACGGGAAGAAGGAAGGATGGACGGATGGAAAGAAGGAAGACGGAAAGAAGAAAGTACGGAAAGAAGAAAGGACAGACGGACAGAAAGAAGAAAGGACGGAAGGACGGACAAAAAGAAGGAAGGACAGAAAGTAGGAACGACTGATGGACAGACGGAAAGAAGGAAGGACAGAAAGAAGGAAGAACGGCACGGACGGTCGGAAAGAAGGAAGGACAGTCGGAAATAAGGAAGGATGGAAAGAAGGAAGGATGGACAGAAAGAAGGACGCAAGGAAGGATGGAAAGAAGGATGGAAGGAAGGACAGACGGACTGATGGGGCGACGGACGGATGGAAGGACGGAAAGAAGGAAGGACGGATGAAAAGAAGGAAGGAGGGACGGAAAGGACAGACAGATAGATGGACGGAAGGAAGGACGTAAAGAAGGAAGGACGGATGAAAAGAAGGAAGGACGGAAAGGACAGACGGATAGATGGACGGAAAGAAGGAAGGACAGATGGAAAGAAAGGACGACGGAAAGAAGGACAGATGGAAGGATGGAAAGAAAGGACGGACGGAAAGAAGGAAGGACGGTCAGATGGATGGAAAGAAAGGACGAAAGACGGACTGAAAGAAGGACGGAAGGATGAACGGGAGGAAGGAAGGATGGATGGAAGGAAGGAAAGAAAGAAGGAAGGACGGTCAGATGGATGGAAAGAAAGGACGAAAGACGGACTGAAAGAAGGACGGAAGGATGAACGGGAGGAAGGAAGGATGGATGGAAGGAAGGAAAGAAAGAAGGAAGGACGGTCAGATGGATGGAAAGGACGAAAGACGGACTGAAAGAAGGACGGAAGGATGAACGGGAGGAAGGAAGGATGGAAGGAAGGAAAGAAAGAAGGAAGGAAGGACGGGCGGACTGATGGGGCGACGGAAGCAAGGACTCCTCAACAATATCAAAATGCTTAGTATCATCTATCTCTCCATACATACACCCCCAACACTTCACACTGCTGCAGTTACTGAGTGGACAGGCTGCTTCAATCAGTATTTGTGTCATTAGAGACACAGTGCTGTCCATCCTTCACCCTGATACAATGCACCAGATCTTCTGCTCTGAAGACATCAGTGACAGAGATTTACACTGTGTGTCACAGGTTACCTCAGTGTCTGCTGTCCCCTGTGTAGATTACAAGCTTCAGCCCCCCATCACTCGTGTCTGCACACTGTACACTGTACCATATCTCCTGCTGTGTGAAGACATCAGTGACAGAGATTTACACTGTGTGTCACAGATTACCTCAGTGTCTGCTGTCCCCTGTGTAGATTACAAGCTTCAGCCCCCCATCACTGGTGTCTCCACACTGTACACTCTCCTTCCCTGCTCCTCATCACAGGACAATGAGGGAAGAATCACTGACAGTGCAGGGAAGGAATCGCTGATAACGAGCTCTTCATTGTACTCCCGGAGCGGCCCCCCCTGAGTACAGCACATAGTCTCTTCAGTGCAGACTTTCCATACATCACTGTGTGTGGCCGGGGGAGGAGCAGAGACACCGGGCAGCTCTGCTCACAGCAATGGCTACTAAAGGAGGATTTCTTCCTGTGGAGAAGGCTCAGTCATGTAGATGGGGAGGGCGGGGATGTTGCTATGGGGGAGGGGATGGGGTAGAGTAGGTGGAAACGACCAGTGTTCATTATCATGACAGAACACCCCCCCTGGTCGTTCTGTTCAGACACAAAACAAGTGTTATCTAGGAAACCCTGCAGAAAGCTGACACTAAGTACATTACACATTGTCAGCATTAGGCAGCCTGGATATGCACTCAGATTATGTGACGAACCCGGACAACCCCTTTAAGTTTTATTTTCTGTGTGACTTTTTTCGAAGGGTGAAATTGTATTCATAGGTGTTGTGGAGGGTTGTTTTTTCCATAACTTCACCTACTGTGGGAGGTAGCAGTTGCTTCCATTTGGCAGCCAATAATGTCTTTGCTACCAGTATGATGTGACTGTGTTCTTTAGGGAGGTTCTCTAGTCCTATACATAATATACAAAGAAAATAACCAAAACAAAAGAAATGATCTGGAACACATGTTGATTTAAGTGCAATGTGTAAGTACACGTTCACAATGTGGCCATTACCTATCATAACCTAGGATAAAAACTAAATGAGCAGCAAGAGCACTAGATGTATCTACCTAAGGCTGGAGTCACACTGGCATGTGACTTGCACAAGTGCAATGCGAGGAAATCTCACATTGTCTAACATGAGGCCGAGTGCAATCGGGCAGCCCAGCCCTGTACGATCCGAGGAACAAAATCACAGCATGCTGCGATTGTATGTGAGTCTTGGCTCACTCGTATCCATACAAGTCTATTGACACCACTCAGCACAGATCCAAGTAAAGAATGATATATTCCGAGGCCGGCAATGTAGGAGATGGGAAGACTAATCTCTCTTCCTCTCCTTGGCAGCTGTGATCTGATCACAGGATGAGAAATGATACATTTGCCAGTGTGACTTCAGCCTAATGTGGGGGATATGTGTAAAGTGGTGCTTAAACGTTTGGGTACTTTTGCTTTTGAAAAGTTCCCAATATTTTGCATACATTTAACCTGAAAATATTTAACATTTTTACACATGTCCTAAAATTAATTAAAGAAAAAAAAATTACATTTTGTCAGTTTTAAATGCATAAAATATCACATATCTATGAGTTACAAGAATAAGTTAACCTTTAGCATTAGCAGATGATTTGATGGTGAATTTACAGTCTGGTGTTTTCAATCAGTAGGTTGACAGGTGTGTTTGTGTGACCTATTTCATTAAAAGGATATGAATCATTGAAAGTCTTATTTTCATAACACAATTGTGGAAATGTATCATGGCACAATGGAAGGCAGTTTCTGAAGACCTCAGGAGTTATTGATGTTCATCAGGCTAATCACTACAAGAACAAGACCTACTGTCTCCTCCCCATTATCCTGTAGAATTTAAGCCCGCAAGGGCAGGGTCCTCTCCCCTCTGTACCAGTCTGTCATTGTTAATTTGTTTACTGTAAACTATATAATTTTGTATGTAACCCCTTCTCATGTACAGCATCATGGAATTAATGGTGCTATATAAATAAATAATAATAATGCTATGTTCACACAAGGTGGTTTTACAGCGTTTTTTTTGGCAGCAAAATCTGACCCCTTGGCAGTCAGACACCTGTTTTTTGCTGTATATTTGTGGCGCCCCCCTGGCGGGACGCCACAGGCCCGGATACTACACCTTTCCTTTGGGGTGCAGTATCCCCATAGTCACAGGTGGAGGGGGGAAACTACAGAGTCTGTCTATAGAACCCACCCACAGACACCCTAGCACAGTGGACTGTAATTCAGTAGGTCCCAGGGGGATGGAGCTTAGGAGAGCGGGAGACTTGAGTGACAGTTGACACACAAGTCAATCAGACGGTGACAGAGGGACAGAACGGACGGATGCAGGGGACCCTGCTGTCCTAAGGAGAGGGCACCTTTAAGGAGCGGAGGTGACTCAGACAAGAAGGGGACACTCCAGGTCTGGTAGGAGCCGTTTGGAGTTCCCAGGTCACACCGGTGAAACTGGAGCCGAGGCGGTTTGATTTGGTTTACCCCAAACCACAGACCAGCTCGTTGTGGGCCCTCATAAGGGAGCCATGACACCCACCAAGGAGCCTAACCTCAGTCCCAAAGCTAGGTCCAAGACACCTAGAGATAACAGAGACTTAAGGCAACAGATCTGGGGACTGGTGACCAGACTACAGCATGGGAGGGCATAGAGCCATTGTGCATAGAGACCATGAAGGAGAGTTGAACGACACCTCTGATGGACTCTGTGGTGAACCCTGTAATCTGTGCCTATAATCCCCGGTGAGCCGGACTGTACCATGTACCTTATCCAACTGGTACCAGTAAAGGAACTGTTGAGCTGATTTGGTGTCTGGCTTCATTTACTCGTCGCCCGAAGGGTCTCTGCAGCACCACAGAGAGTGAGTACTACAACCTCCCTCATTCATCCCGCCACGCTGAGGAAAAGCTCCGCCTGTGGGCATCTGTACTACCTCTGCTGCACCACACCATCACCTCAGTGCCAGGCTGAAGCGCTGGTAACCAATTACCAGGTACCACAGGTGGCGTTACGTATAATCCCCCAAACATCATCCCCCATCAGCCATTGAGTGCCCAGGGCACGGAACCGGGACCCCACCAGCCATGATCCCCCACCGAAGCCACCGTCCTGGTATCCAAGTGGCCCCTTCCCTGCCGGCCCGACTCATTTTTGTCACCAAATATGCAGCAAATATATACCAGAAAATGCACCAAAAATGGGCATACATGTAAAATCGAAGCCTGGAAGTTTGTGGGCTTGACCAATTTGGGTGGTATGCATGGTTCAGTGGGCCTGATGTTTCCTTTTGCAGAAAGAATAAACGTTAATTTTTCATTCCACATGGTCGTGGAGTTGTTTAGAATGGAAGTACGAGTCTGGGGATAAGACCCGAGGGGGGAGGGGGCCTTGTATAGTTAAAGCCAACTAGTGGACACTGTGTTCTCCTGCAGAGGGCACTAGCATTTCCGCAAGAGAAGACACACCACATCCAGAACACAGTGTGTACTGATTGTGGGCATTTACAATCAGGCTATGTGCCCACGATCAAGACATGCTGCTCTGGACGCAACGTGTTCTTCTCTTGCAGAGATGTTAGTATTCTCTGTGGCAGAACACAGCGTTCATGCCCACAGTTAGGCTTCTGGGCTAGAATTTTCTCTCTGTTCTCCCATTGGGAGCACTTGCGTCTCCACAACCATAAATTGACATTCTGAGGCTCGGGAGGCCGCGCCACATGTCAGTTTACACTGCGGAAAAAGAAGCACAGAGGGCATGAGGTTTCTATAAATCCATCCACTGTGCTTGTAGTGTGTAACATAGCATTTTGAACATAGCAAAAATAAGGTGATAACACTAATTGTGGGCATGCAGCCTTAGGCTACGTTCACATATTGCACATTTTTGAGCGCTTTTTTGCTCGCGCTTTTCAAAAATGCGCAATGTGCCTTGTGTCTCCCAGCAAAGTGAATGTGAAATTCCCTTTGCCGTGCAGATACTGCATAATTTTACGCAGCGCTTTTATGGGAAAAAGCGCCGGCAAAAAAGAATGACCATGTGGATTCTTTACGCAGCAGCGCCGGCGCTTTTTCCCATAGGGGTGCTGGATCTGATGTCACAGCGAGGGAAGAAGAATCGTGTTCCTCTTCCCCTTTGTGACCGCCCATTTAATTTCGCAGTGTATTAATATTCACTGTGAAATCAAAATTAAAGGCAAATGTATTAAAAATAATAAAGAATTAATACCCTTTCCGACGCCTTTGCGGGCTTTCCGGAGCTGAGCCAAGGCCAGGTACCAACTGCAAGGACCTGGCATCATGTCATAGGGCACTGATTAGCCATCGCGGTCATGTGATATGTGACGCGCATATCACATGACTGCGAGTGGCCAATCGCAGCACCCGATGTCATATGACATCATGCAAGGCCCTGGCAGGTTGATGCCTGCTGCTGCTCCCAGCTCCGGAACACCCGGCGGAGGGTAAGTATAAGAATTTTTATTTTATTTTTAATACATTTGGATTAATTTTACATTTGATTTCGCAGTGTATAATACACTGTGAAATCAAATGGGGCTGTGACAGATGTCACAGAGGGGAGTGGGAGGAGGAACAGGATTATTCTTCCTCTCTGTGACATCACTTCTGCCCCAGCCCGTAAAAAAGCATGCTGTCTAAAAAGCTTTTTTTTTTTTTTGCGCAGGTGCAAAACGCTGGTAAAAGCGCGTGCGCAAAAAAGTGCAAAAAAAACAGCTATGTGTGAACATAGCCTTACCAACGCATTTGCTGTAGCTCTCTGAGTTCTGCTGTATTGCAACATAATTGCAACACTGTCTGCAGGTGAGATGGAAGCTGAAACACTGAGCGGTACCTGCATGTGTGTCAGTTATAAATATGCAGAACTCTACAGTGAGATCAGGAGGGAAGAAAGTGGTCTTCACACATCACACTGGTAACAACCCTTTTATTACAAATAACCTCTGGATGCAAATGCTTATGGAGATCACCATCCGGACCATAGCCTGGAACAGGTCATTTACATATAAGAAAAACATGGATTTCTGTGGAATAAAACATTGGATGGTAAATATTAAGGTGTCATTTTATTCAGGATCCTATGGCCTATATGCCCACATAGATGGCTTAAGAGGGTTGATTCTACTGACAGATTCCCTTTAATACGTAAAGAAATGTTGTGGTAGGACTTGAAGCGAGCAGTTCATGGAAGAGAAGTTATCAACATAAGAGTTAAAGCTATTTGGTAAAGAGGAATTGCTAAAATTCCTCCAAGCCAATGTGCAGGAGTAATCAACAATTATCAGAAACATCTGTTTTGGCTCACTTGATCAGGTAGATCCTCAAATTTCCGAGTGGGCACACAAGGCATGGGTGTTGCTGCAGCAGGCAGGTGAGGCACACAGGAAATGGGTAGTGGAAGAACTGGAGGACGCAGGCACACCGGACACAGGGAAACTGAAAGTCTTAATACTGGTGGGCCTTATATAGACTCAGGCAGGGCAGGAGCATGCCGGGACACCTTCAAACCAGATCCTGGACAATAGTTCAGATACTGAAAGCAAACGTTCACATACACACAGACATGTAATATTAGATCATTTCCCCCAATAAAGAAAATGTCAGTCTCATAATTTTGTCTGATTTGTTTGATTAGCTTTGTTTATCTACTTTTAGGACTTGTGTGAAAGTCTGATGTAGACTTAGGTCAAATTTATGCAGAAATATGGAAAATTCTGAAGGGTTCACAAACTTTCAAGCACCACGGAATGTATATAAATACATAGCACATACATGCATACATAAATAGACATTTTCCTCTCTCAGGTTAGCACTTCTTTGTGCTTGTCTTTGGTTTGTTGCCTAAAGCTACAACCAAAATGACA
This sequence comes from Allobates femoralis, assembly GCA_033576535.1. Lineage (NCBI taxonomy): Eukaryota > Metazoa > Chordata > Amphibia > Anura > Aromobatidae > Allobates > Allobates femoralis. The sequence goes on from JARQOC010000003.1 coordinate 576,887,353, forward strand.
GTTTAAACATAATCTTAATAATATCAACTGCTTACAGCATGAGTCAGAGTCTTGGGAGAGAGTGAAGTTTTCCATTCCGCGTGCTGATTGGTCGGTCATCTTCAGTCATTTTTTTCCCTGCTATTGCCAAGTCAGCAAAGTAAGAGAAAGGCGCTTTGTTTCTTAAGACTAGACATGTGTCTTATAAACATTGCTTCTTGTGTAACCTTTTGTTTCTAAAATTGTCATTTTGACTTGTTTTGTGAAATATGTATTCTCTATAAAAGACTTTTGTGTTTGCCACTATAATTTTGAGTGAACAATTTTTATTTGCATTAAACACAAATATATAAAAATATTTAAATGTTATTAGTTTTACATTTTAAAATGATCATTTAAGGTAATATCCCCTTTTCTTTCTTTTTACCATGTCTTTAATAGCTGCTCATATAACATATTGGTCAGCGGCTTTTTGTCCACCTTGCTAGATCAGCGATACCAACAAACATTGGTCTAAATAACCCATCTGCAGTTTACTTACATATTTGATGAACTTTTCCGAATTTCGGGAACTGGCCGACCTCATAATGTTCCACAACAGCTGATGTGAGGTAGAGGAAAAATAGGGTTTTATTCATTTCAACATACTCAATCCTTTGTTTTTACAGGAAATAAACCACAGGCCAAAGTTTCTGCCAGCTGCTTATCCCCCCATCCCTATTGAGAATGCTTGTACATTCAGACAAGAAAAGTCTATGAGTGGTTTAGGGAGAATAACTACCGGTCAGTTGAGCATTCTGATGTCTGTCTTTGCTACTTTTATACGAATTGTTCATAGCCTTAAGGCTGCGTGCACACGATAGGAATAGCAGGGTTTTGGATGCAGCGTATTATTGCTGCGTCCAAAACACTGTGTTGTACACTACAAGCATTGTGGATGGTGTGAAGACACAGCTTGTTTCAATGCAAGTCGGAAGTTAATTTTCTTAATTGGCCAGACTATTGGTCTTTTGGTTGTTATGTCATGTTTGCTAAGTGATTGTTTATTGCCTGTGCCGACCATCTGCTGCAAAGGCTGAGCTGCTGGTAAGGCAGCACCCCGAGAAACTCTGAGACCCTTTACCCCTATAAAGCGATTTGGAATTACAGCAGAGCCCAGGAGGTAGCTGCCTATAGGTGTGCAGCAGATCGGGGCAGGAAGGTTGCCAGGAAGAGACAAGACTACAAGGTCAGGGAATAGACAAAATCAGGATACAAAAGCGTTGGCAGAAGGCAGCATCAAAAACCAGGAGGGCAGTAAAAGTACAAAATCGTCAGGCGGTAGATGGGTCAAAATCCAGGCAAAAGTCAGAGTCAATATAATAGAGCACAAACTAGATAGCTGGGAAAACCAAGAATATATCTGGCGGTTTGCAGGATAGGCCCCAAGGTATTTGAAGGGCGCGGTTCCCTCTTATAGGCTGGAGCTAACAGCCTGGTGACCTCATCTGGATCACCCCTACAACCAGGCCAAATGGTGATGCGTGACTAGTACCAATCACTCCACTTCTGATAGAGGAATGAACTGGCGCCCATCAAATGCCTCTGCAGGGACCTCTCTCTTGTAAACAGTATAACACACAGGAGGAACATGGTGATGCCCAGCGACAGAGGCAGGAGCCAAAGGAGCAGGTCCCGATGAGGACATGGCACCTCTATCACCGGCACCACTAGCCGAAGGAGTCCGACGGTGACGTGACATTGCTAGACTCTTCAGAGTCTTCCATTGTCCAAGTTTATGTATTGCTAATTCAAAATAAATTACCTGACCCCCTCAACCCCTCTGTCAGAGACTGCCACGACTCAAAGGGAAATTATGTATGTGGCTTAAAATCCAACCAATTAAGAGCCCAGCTTATTCCACCAATCCCAGAATAACATAATATAACCTGAAGTGTAAGATTGGGATATATAAGGGAGGCCAGCTTGAATCACCAGGAGTTCATATGCTAGATGGCTTCAATCTAGGGGCTGCAGTCCCAGTTGGAAGACCATAACCTAAGCCTAGTGATTCCGGCTGCCAGGATAACATAGTGTTTTATGCTCTGCATGACCTCAATCTAGGAGCTGTGGGTTCAATTGGAGGGGTACTAAGACTTGATTACTTTCAGCAGGTGCTCAGCGTAAGATTCGGCTAGAATATCCGTGACTAAGGAAGATACCCAGGTTGGGGCAATTCGGTTACCTAGCTACAGACTTTCCTATGCTCGGTTAGCTTCCTACACTTGACACTATTCCTTTCTCGGTGGGTGCCCACCAAAAGCGGGGTGCTGCTGGTTTGGAGTAAGTGGCCCTCAAAGCCCCAAAGGCACAAACATTCTAATCCCTGGTGAACCAAAGAAGGGTGTGAAACCTTTGCTTGTTACGTTTTGTGTTTTGCTTGGTTATGTGTTATATGCCTTTTAAATGTTGGGGATCCAATAAAGCCTTACCATTGTGTGGTTTCCTTACCCTGTGTTGTCTGAGTAGTGTTCCGCCAACAGTTAAGGAGCTCCAGTGTTCAGTTGAAATGAGCCCTGGTTTATTCTTTCTAAAGGCGGCTGGCCAGCGGAAAGAGAGCACCCACTGACCCCTGTGTCTACTCAGATGGGATGTCTAGAAATCCCATGCCCACTGTGCTTCTGCCCTCCGCAGTGTTACTTTAGCTACGGTGCGGGTTGCCGTGCTCCTGCAGCTCTGCAGCAGTTAATTTAATGCTGTTAAGTCAGGAGTGATCCTCCAGCTGGTGAATGCAGGGAAAAGCCACCCTGCACTGAACACAGATCATGGCCAAAGGCCGGCTGTGCTCAACCTGCATTCAACCCACGGTTTCCCTCAAGTGTCTCCAGATCATGAGAACATACCCTTATCCATCCTTTTTTACCTCAAATATCATCCTGCAATAATGTCATCCACCTCAAATATAAGAACAGTTTACATGGTCCAGAGAATGTTCTTTGAAGCCTTAAAGGGTTCTCCAGAGAAGAGTGAGGAGCCACTGATTGATCTCAGGAGAGCCAGTGCCGACACAGCTGGAATGGCGCCGGCTCTTAGGTGAACACAACTTTACTTGGGGGATACCTAGGAATTGAGAAGGGGCAACCCCTTTTAGAAAGATTAACAGGTCAGGTTAGATCTACCAAGGTTAGCAATTCCAATTTTATAACTACCAGTGTTTGAGCTAGACATTCTCCCCCCACTGGAAACAATGGTTTTAGAGAAAAATTTACTAAGGGGGCCTATAAATTTCTATGGTTGCTATCTTTCATCCCTCCTCTATGCTCCTGGATCCATAGTAAATTCCTTTCTCTTTGCTGCTGCTCCAGATAATTGTTTAAAAGTCACTAGAAATCATAATTATTTTGCAAATTAAGTATACCACCATTGTGTAAGTACATTTACTAAAGAGCCCTCTAGTGCCAATTGACAATCTGGCAATGTTGAGACTTGCCAAAAGTGCTGACATCATTATGAAAGCAGATTTGCCTTATTTAATCTGATTTTATGAAAATGGAAAACAGGTTCTCAGGAAGTCAACTTTGAAAACTTACTTTTAATAGATTAGACATGGTTTATAATTATCCATTTGTATTAGTCCTCCTGTATTATAACACTTTTTTATAATTCCTAGACAACAATGTTGGACGAGCACAATTTAGAAAGATATCTTATATTATTAAAAGCCGAAGGGCACATTCGGAAATACTAAATTTCCCTTGATAAATCCGGACCCATGGTGTGACTTTACCACTGCGCGGTACACCAATGTATCAGTGTACGGAAAGGAGAATGAACCTTCCGCTTTGAAGTTCCCTCCGACTCCAGACTCTTCACCTCCAACGTACGTACTAAGTGAGAAGCATTGCGGAGATCAATGCCGAAAATGCCCATGGCAATTATGAACATATTGCCCCCACCCATGGGTGACCTGCTGCCCTCGCACGCACTTGCATACCGGTGGAAAGAGGTGGCAGTTCCGTCATGTCACCTTGGCGCCCTCTTCAGCTTACCAACGCATCGAGCCAGTCCGCTGTGCAGACACCCCAAATCATTAGACTTCTAGGCTTCGCCTGCACTCAAGCTTCATCCCTCCTTTCTCTACGCCTAGCCGAGCCGCTAGGCCACTCCAGCCTACATGCCTCCCTTTGCAGCCCACCTTTCTCAGCCTCCCTGCTATGCCTTACCAACCTCTGCCCTCCTGCAATCATAGCTCCTGCCACTCACAACCCCTCACAGTCCCGCCCATCCAACCTCCGTCCTCAAAACTCCCTCCAATCCCTTTCTTTTTTACAAATCAGACTTTTCTTTTTCTCCTAAAACTACTGCTTGTACTCCAGCCTCCCTGCCCATACACCTTGGTCCACTTACGTCTCAAGACCAGTCACACCTCCCTGCCCTCCAAGCTCTGCTAATACCAGCCTTTCAAGTCCACAAAACTCCAAGCCTCCAGCCCTTGCACTCTATGCCATCCCCCTTAACTAGGCTTCTCAGTTCTCCCACCCTCCCGCTCCCGTGGCCATCCACCTTACTACCGCCTGCCCCTGCTCAGCCTCTCACTCCCTCTCCATCTCCTCTCCGCCTCCCCTGCCTCTCAGCCCTGCACTGTCCCCCCCATGCTCCCCCTCCCAACCCAGCTCACCATCTCACCATCGGTTCTGCAGTCGTCCACGACCTCGCAGCTCTCCAGCCTCCTCCGCCTCCAGCCATCCTCGGCCTTGAATCCCCGCCTCCCTATGCCCCCAGTTCCGGTTCCATCTCTGCCTCCCTGCCTTCTGCCTCTCAGACCTCCACCATGCCGCATCCGGGTCCAACCTCCAAGCCACCGTACCTCTCAGTTGCCCTTGCTCGCTATCGCCTGTCCCACTCCACCTGCTCTCCCGCCTCTTCTCAGTCCTTCTGCCATACCCTGTCCACTCCAGCCATCACCTAAGACCTCTGACAGCTCACCAAGCCCTCCACCACCACTTACTGCCCCAGTCCAAGACATTGACCAGTGCACCATAGCTCTACACCTGCCAGCTTAACTATTCTAGCCTGCCCTGCCCTCAGACCTCCCTACAGTCAATCGCAGCTCCCCAGATGCCCTACCACCATGCCTCCCAAGCCCCAGTCCTATCCCCATGCCTCTCCAGCCTCCCCTGCCTCTCCAGCCTTCCCTGCCCTCCAGCCTCTCCAGCCTCCCCTGCCCTCCAGCCTCTCCAGCCTCCCCTGCCCTCCAGCCTCTCCTGCCCTCCAGCCTCCCCAGCCTCCCCTGCCTCCCCACCCTCTCCAGTCTCCCCTGCCTCCCCAGCCTCCCCAGCCTCTCCAGCCTCCCCTGCCTCCCCAGCCTCTCCAGTCTCCCCTGCCTCCCCAGCCTCTCCAGTCTCACCTGCCTCCCCAGCCTCCTCTGCCTCCCCAGCCTCCCCTGCCCTCCAGCCTCCCCTGCCCTTCAGCTCCTCCTGCCCTCCAGCCTCCGCTCTCCCCTCCAGCCTCTGCTCTCCCCTCCAGCCCCTCCCCTCCAGCCTCTGCTCTCCCCTCCAGCCTCTCCCCTCCAGCCTCCGCTCTCCCCTCCAGCCTCCGCTCTCCCCTCCCGCCTCCGCTCTCCCCTCCCGCCTCCGCTCTCCCCTCCAGCCTCCGCTCTCCCCTCCAGCCTCCGCTCTCCCCTCCAGCCTCTGCTCTCCCCTCCAGCCTCCGCTCTCCCCTCCAGCCTCCGCTCTCCCCTCCAGCCTCTGCTCTCCCCTCCAGTCTCTGCTTTCCTCTCCAGCCTCACCCCTCCTGCCTCCGCTCTCCCCTCCCGCCTCCGCTCCCGCCTCCGCTCTCTCCTTCCGCCTCTGCTCTCCCCTCCCGCCTCTGCTCTCCCCTCCAGCCTCTCCCCTCCCGCCTCCGCTCTCCCCTTCCGCCTCCGCTCTCCCCTCCCGCCTCTGCTCTCCCCTCCAGCCTCTCCCCTCCCGCCTCCGCTCTCCCCTCCCACCTCCGCTCTCCCCTCCAACCTCCGCTCTCCCCTTCCACCTCCGCTCTCCCCTCCCGCCTCCGCTCTCCCCTCCTGCCTCTGCTCTCCCCTCCAGCCTCTGCTCTCCCCTCCAGCCTCTGCTCTCCCCTCCAGCCACCACTCTCCCCTCCAGCCTCTGCCCTCCCCTCTGCCCTCCGCCCTCCCCTCTGCCCTCTGTCCTCCAGCCTCCCCTGTCCTCTGCCCTCCAGCCTCCCCTGTCCTCCAGCCTCTCTAGCCTCCCCTGCCCTCCAGCCTCCCCTGCCCTCCTGCCTCTCCAGCCTCCCCACCCTCCCCAGCCTCCCAGCCTCTCCAGTCTCCCCTGCCTCCTCTGCCTCCCCTGCCTCCCCAGCCTCTCCAGCCTCCCCTGCCTCTCCAGCCTCACCCCTCCTGCCTCCGCTCTCCCCTCTGCTCTCCCCTCCAGCCTCTGCTCTCCCCTCCTGCCTCTGCTCTCCCCTCCCGCCTCTGCTCTCCCCTCCAGCCTCTGCTCTCCCCTCCAGCCTCCGCTCTCTCCTCCAGCCTCCGCTCTCCCCTCCAGCCTCACCCCTCCTGCCTCCGCTCTCCCCTCCCGCCTCTGCTCTCCCCTCCAGCCTCTGCTCTCCCCTCCAGCCTCTGCTTTCCCCTCCAGCCTCTGCTCTCCCTCCCGCCTCTGCTCTCCCCTCCAGCCTCTGCTCTCCCCTCCAGCCTCTGCTCTCCCCTCCAGCCACCGCTCTCCCCTCCAGCCACCGCTCTCCCCTCCAGCCACCGCTCTCCCCTCCAGCCACCGCTCTCCCCTCCAGCCACCGCTCTCCCCTCCCGCCTCCGCTCTCCCCTCCAGCCTCTCCCCTCCCACCTCCGCTCTCCCCTCCCGCCTCCGCTCTCCCCTCCAGCCTCTGCTCTCCCCTCCAACCTCCGCTCTCCCCTCCCGCCTCCGCTCTCCCCTGCCGCCTCCGCTCTCCCCTCCCGCCTCCGCTCTCCCCTCCCGCCTCCGCTCTCCCCTCCAGCCTTTGCTCTCCCCTCCAGCCTCTGCTCTCCCCTCCAGCCACCGCTCTCCCCTCCAGCCTCCGCCCTCCGCCCTCCCCTCCGCCCTCCCCTCCGCCGTCCCCTCCGCCCTCCCCTCCGCCCTCCCCTCTGCCCTCCCCTCTGCCCTCCGCCCTCCCCTCTGCCCTCCCCTCTGCCCTCTGCCCTCCAGCCTCCCCTGTCCTCTGCCCTCCAGCCTCCCCTGTCCTCTGCCCTCCAGCCTCCCCTGTCCTCTGCCCTCCAGCCTCCCCTGTCCTCTGCCCTCCTCACCCCTCCAGCCTCCCCTGTCCTCACCCCTCCTCACCCCTCCAGCCTACCCCTGTCCTCACCTCTCCTCACCCCTCCAGCCTCCCCTGTCCTCACCCCTCCAGCCTTCGCTCTCCTCACCCCTCCAGCCTCTGCTCTCCTCACCCCCTCATATGCAATGTACAGTATGTATATATATGTGTGTATGTAGTCACTTCCCTCACTTTCTCCGCACTTCCCTCACTTTGTCCGCACACACACACACACATTCCGCTATACTTACCACTGGCCCTGCATCAGCCGCCTACATCCTCTGTCAACAATTCCCCACCCCCGAACTACTGGATCCAATATAGCGTCCAAGAAGTCTCCCCAAACTTCCCGAACGCCATATTGGATCCAGTCGTCCGCGGGCGGCAACATGTCAACTCAGGATCCAGCCGGCGGGGAGATGCAGGGTCGCTGCTAACTATAGCGCAGTGTGTGTGTGTGTGTGTATGTATGTATGTGTGTGCTGACCACTCTGCCCACGACAGTGTGCTGACCAATCTCACCGCACTCACTGCTAACCACTGAGCCACCGCACTCACTGCTAACCACTGAGCCACCGCACTCACTGCTAACCACTGAGCCACCGCACTCACTGCTAACCACTGAGCCACCGTATACTCTGCTACCCACTGAGCCACCTGTATTCACACAATTCATTTCACCGCACTCCCCTAACTATTAGTAAATAAACTATATATGGATTCTAGAATACCCGATTCTTTAGAATCGGGCCGCCATCTAGTAATTAATATATTGTCTTAATTGTGCTGCTAAAAACATATACGAAAGAAAAAACTAGATTACATTATAAAAATAATGCCCTTATTTACGATTATCCTTACACTGCAGCCATAGGTAAATATAAAATGTAATCATGTGTACAGTAAAGGAAATAATTATTTGATCCCTTGCTGATTTTGTAAGTTGCCCTCTGAGAAAGACATGAACAGTCTATAATTTTAAGGGTAGGTTAATTTTAACAGTGAGAGATAGAATATCAAAAATAAAATCCAGAAAATCACATTGTCTAAATAATATAAATGTATTTGCATTTTGAAGAGAGAAATAAGTATTTGACACCTCTGGCAAACGAGACATAATACTTGGTGGTAAATCCCTAGTTGGCAAGTTCAGCAGTCAGATGTTTTTTGTGGTTGATGATGAGGTCTGCGCACAAGTCATGAGGAATTTTGGTCCACTCCTCTTTGCAGATCACCTGTAAATTATTAAGATTCTGAGGCTGTCGCCTGGCAACTCGAAGCTTCAGTCCTCTCCATATGTTTTCTATAGGATTAAGGACTGGAGACTGGCTAGGCCACTCCATGACCTTAATGTGCTTCTTTTTGAGCCACTTCTTTGTTGCCTTGGCTGTATGTTTTGAATATACATCAAAATTATGTCACTTAAAAATCACCTCAGAATGCAAATAAAAACCCATCATACAGTCCCAGAACCTGAAAAATTTGAATGCTGTGGATCTTGGAAAATGACAACAAATTATCTTTTTTTTTTTTTTTACAAATTTCAGATTTTTTTTCATCACTTAAAGAGAAACTATACATGTTTGGTATCTACGAACTCGCACTGACCTGGGGTATTATAATGCTAGGTCAAATGAAGTATAAATATTAGACAAAGATAACACAAGTAAACACAAAATGCAGTTTGTAAATGAATGGCGATTTTTATTAAAGCAAAAAAAAATCCAAACCTACAAAGCCCTGTGGGAAAAAGTGTTGCACCCCACTTAAAACATAAGTGTTGTATCTAATCTTTGGGAAGCTCAGTTCAATCTTTCTAGTCCTAATTACTGCCATACCTGTTCTCAATTAAGAAATCACTTAAATATGACCTGCTTGACAGAGTAAAGACCAAAAGATCCTCAAAAGCCAGACATTATGCCAAGATCCAAAGAAATTAAGGAACAAATGAGAAACAGTTATTGAGAACTAACTATCTGGAAAAGGGTATAAAACTATTTCTAAAGCTTTGGTACTCCAGCGAACCATAGTGAGAGCCATTATCTACAATGGTGAAAACATGGAACAGTAGTGAAGCTCCCAGGAGTGGCCGTCTGACCAACATTACTCAAAGAGCGGAGAGACAACTTATCCAAAAGGTCACAAAATATCCCACAACACTATCCAAAGATCTGCAGGCTTCATTTGCCTCAGTTAAGGTCAGTCTTTCTGACCCCACCATAAGAAACAGACTGGGCAAAAATGGTCTGAGTTCTAAGATGAAAACTACCGCTGAGCAAAAAGAACATAACGGCTTGTCTCAGTTTTGCCAGAAAACATCTTGTTGATCTCCAAGACTTTTAGGTGAATACTCTGTGGATTGATGAGACAAAAGTTGATCCCATTACATCTGGCATAGAAGTAACACAGCATTTCAGAAAAGGAACATCATGATACCAACATTTAAATATGGTTGTGGTATAGTGATGGTCTGGGGCTGCATCAGAACATGGAAGAGTTGCTGTGGTAAATGGAACCATGAATTCTGCTATCAGCTGAAGCACACTAAAGGGGATGTCACACGCGTCAATATCGCTGTCAATGTCGCTCGTACGTCACGGATTTTCAGTCGCTCGAGCGACATAAAAGTGTCGCAGGAGCGACATTGAAGCGTGTGACCAAGCGATGCAACCAGCGATATGTCGCTGATCGCCGATCGCAGGTTTCACTGCCAGATGTAAAACCTGTCGCTCATCGCTCAGTAGACCTTGTGCATCGCTGCGTGTGACACTAAACTCAGCGACGTATTTTCTATTTTGACAACGTACAAGCGACTAAATAAAATCGCTCGCAAGATGGCGACATCACCACATCGCTGGATCATATTGACGCGTGTGACATCTTACCTGCGATAATTCCACATCGCTCAGGCGATTAATAATTTGTGACGCATGAGCGATATTGCGGGCGACATTGACACGTGTGACAGGCCCTTTAGGTTATGCAGAAGGAGAAAGATCCAAAACACACCAGCAAGTCCCGCCTCTGAATGTTTTAAGTAAAAAAGAAATTAAAACTTTGTAGTGGCCTAGCCAAAGTCCTGACATTAATCCGATTGATATGTAGCATGACCTTAAAAAAGCGGTCCATGCTCGAAAACCCCCCAGTGTGGTTGAATTACAACATTTCTGCAAAGATGAGTGAGCCAAAAATCCTCCAGTGCTTTGTAAAAGACTCATTGCCAGTTGTAACAAACACATGATTGCAGTTGTTGCTGCTAAGGGTGGCCCAACCGGTTATTAGGTTTAGGGAGCAATCACTTTTTTGACAGGGCCCTGTAGGTTTGGATATCTTTTTTTCTTAATAATAAAAACCTTAATTTACAAACTGCATTTTGTGTCTAACATTTCAATTTGTTTGGTGATCTGAAACATTTAAGTGTGACAAACATGCAAAATGATAAGAAATCAGGAAGGGTTTAAACACTTTTTCACACCCCTGTATGTTCCCATCCTGGGCCCACCTAGGTATATATCCCCCATCCTGGTATATATGCCCCCCATCCTGAGCCCATGCACAAACATGTCCCCCATCCTCGTAAATATGTCTTCATCTTGGTACAAACTGTATGTTACGCTACACTACAAGATCTGGCAGAAGCGGTAAATCTGCTGGATCTGCTGTACATCAGTGAAAACACTTATTGTGAAAGGCCCCTTATTTTAAGTTTCTCGTCCGTAAGCTAGAATACCCTTTTAAATCCAATATATACATCAATCATTCAATGAATACATCAACCATTTGATAAATGAGCGTGTATGTCCGGAATAATGCAAAGACTTGAATTTGAACAAGGCTTTGTATGTTTTAGCAGTCAGTAGTTACCTTTGTAAACCTAATTATGATTGCAAATTTGGAAATTAAACCATTTCTTAATGAAAAAAATAGAATAATGAAATCATGAAACCTGTTATAATTGTGGTATTCGCAATATCTGCTTTACACGTACGTGATTGATGTGTTTCTAGCTTGGGTACAAAGTGAGATACCCACATGTGATATGAGTAATGGCAATTTAACAACTTTATTTATACACTACCATAGAAAACCACAATTTGTTGTGCCAAAATTAGTCCACCCTCCAACCCCTTTTCCCCCTCAAAGTACTCGTTTTTGTACCTGGGATTGACCGTGATGAACTTCAACTGCAATACTGAATAACCTTTTTTCAAATTGCCGTTAGGGCAACAAATGACCCGACTTGTCTGAATTCACTCTCTATAAAATCTTTTAACTACATACAGCGAGTCTTTATAGTCTTTATTAAAGGGAATCTGTCTACAGGTTTTTGCATAATGTAGGTGCAAAGACTCTGATTTCAGTGATTTTATTACTTACTGAGCTGCTTGCGGTCATTTTGATATAATTATTTTATGTGCATCCAATCTAATAGTTCTCCGAATGTTTACATGCTGATAGGAGTCTCAAGTAAGGCTACTTTGACATAACGATTTTTTAAAATCCGATGCTGTCCGATATAAATCGGACAGCATCGGATCTAAACTGATCCCTGCAGTCGGATGCCAAATAGGCATCCGATCCGACATTCTGCAGGATCAGTTGCTGTCAGCTGTCACAGCTGTTCTCCACTGGTGCACCCCCTCATCTCCCCTGTGTGTCCCCCTCATCACCCCTCTTTTTCCCCCTCTTCACCCCTGTGTGTGTCATCCCCCTCTTCTCCCCTCTGTGGCCCCCTCATGTCCCCTGTGTGGCCCCCTCATGTCCCCCAGTACTCCCCCTCCTTTCCCCTGTCCTCCAGAATAAAAAAATAAAAACATTTTATGCTCACCTCTCCCCGAGCCCCCGCTGTCTCCCGGCGTCTCCAGCCATCTTCCTGCAGGCTCTCGGTGGCTCCCGCAGGCTCCCGATGTCTGCGGAGGTCTTCTACTGTAGTACAGGACCTGCGGTGATGTCACAGTCACGTGACAGCAGGTTACACCATGTTAACCTGCTCTCACGTGACTGTGACATCACCGCAGGTCCTGTACTACAGTAGAAGACCTCTGCAGACACCGGGAGCCACCGGGTGCCTGCAGGAAGACGGCGGGGGCTCGGGGAGAGGTGAGCATAAAATGTTTTTTATTTTTTTTAACCCCTGCCTTCCAGTTAGGAGCAGTTTTACTGTACTGAGCATGCTCAGTACAGTAAAATCGGGTCTGAGGAGACATCAGATGTTTCCTCGGACCCTGCTCCATAGGGCCCCATGCTAAATTGATCGGACCAAATCGGATGTGCACTAAATGCCATCCGATTTGGTCCGATCCGATTTTGTCCGATTTTATTTTCAGTGCAAAAATCGGAGCATGCTCCGATTTTTGCACCGATAAAAAAATCGGACAGAATCGGATCGGACCAAATCGGATGGCATATAGTGCACATCCGATTCGGTCCGATGCCCATAGGGCTGCATGGGGCCCAAAATCGGTCCGATGCTGTCCGATTTTTATCGGACAGCATCGGAACTGCAAAATTCGTAATGTGAAACTAGCCTGAATCGTAAAAAAGACACAACACAAAAAGAAAATATTTTATTAGAAATAAAAACGCAAACACATTTATTGACTTCACCTTTATTACTCCCTCATACCTATCCTCGATCCTCTGCAAGGATTTCTGTACTGGCCTAATCGCGACCTGAGCTCTGTTTCATCGGAGTCTGTGGTGAAGAACAAAGCATCCTTTCATCATGGCCTCCAAACACTGAATGAATAAGCTGCGAGCTGTCCGGTAAGCGGTGACTCAGTGAGGTCACCCGAGGACAGCTCAGGTGTCATTGGAACTGCTATGTATCGCAGCCGCCATGGTTACCTGAACTGTGTCCTCAGGTGAACTCCGTGTCTCACCGCTTACCAGACTCTTGTGAGTGATGCAGGCTGTGGTCAGCTGATGCGATTGCCATGTCATGATCCGGTCACCATAGTAATCACATCACTTGACTTGGTTTGATCCAGTAAGATCAATATCTGTATGTCTGTTATTTGAGCTGTGTTTAGCAGATTTTGGATACCTTCAAAGGTGTTTTCTATACGTTTTATGTTGCCTGCCATTGATTTCAATGGAGTTCGGTGAACTGTTCGGCTAACAATTCAGCAAACACCCCGCTATATGGTAAACTAAATCGAATATGAAAACTTAGGTGTTCTCCCATCTCTACTAATGTCTTCATTTTTATATAGAGCTCTCTTGTTCTCTTTGATCTTCACCTATATCTTTGGCTTGGTGCTACTGTGGTACCATGATACAGAAAAACAGGCAATTATATTTATAGATTCGTCCATCAGTGACCTCTACTCTCCAGATCCCATCTTACCACCTGTGCACTTGACCCACTGCCATCCCACTTCATCCCCAATCTCACCAGTCTTCAACCCAAAACTATCACTACCTGTCCCTGCTGCTTCCTAGTTCACCCCTAAGCATCCCTGTCTAACCTAAATGTGTCCTGTGATGGCTGTAAAAAATGCTTTTATAACTTACATTCTCCTATGTAAATAAGCAGGGTGTCCTCAATAGTGCAGACACTGTGGGTGTTCTGTAAGGCTCCATGTCCCTGTCGTACCCTTGTAATAACACCCAGGTGGTATGATAATTAATGCAGAAGCGCGGTCTTGAGTTTGAAATCTGTGGATCTTCCTCCACGTATGATGTGCGCATTGTGGGGGATTATTGAGTGTACTTACTGGCTTCCGAGTGAGCACTGCGCATGCTCCAGAGCCACCAAGTGCGCCCAATAATCACCCACACTGTGTAGGACTGGAAATGACGAGAATGCGGCTTTATACCAGGAAGAAGATTCACAGATTTCAAACACTGTGAGTGTGCTTCTGTATGAATTATCATGCCCACTGGGGTGTTATTACAACAGAGCGACGGGGAACATGGAGCCTGTGGTGATGTGACCCATGGCCGGGTGCATCACAAAGGTTAACAGCATAGGATCCTGTTCAGATCAGCCTATGTTATTGTGTGTGTGGTGTTAAACATGGGATCCGGTACACAATGGGTTAATTCATGAGCCTAATGAGCGGCTGAGAGCAATGTGTGCTAATTGACCAATCCCTGGTGTGGGTGTGTCAGGTGGGTGTGGGGAGCAGGACTTAACTTGCCAGGTGTGTGTGAGTTCAGTGGAGTTGAGTCTGTGAGAGAGACCCAGCCAGTGTGGGTGTGAGATTGGAGGAATTCCGTCCCGTTGGGACGAGAGGGAGGCTTGGCCTGCTGCATGCAGGGGCACCTGTCCCTCCGATGGTGTGTGTGAACCTGTGGCCAGAAGCAGGGGTGAAGAGGGTTCCTGGAGTGGGGAACCGAGGCTGATCCTGGAGGGCGCTCGACTCAGGCACGGGCACAGTCGTCAATCTGGAAACCTGCCACAGGATGGAGGTTTGGTGGCGGCTATTGGGCCTAAACACGTGGGAGGAGGCCTTGGTGGTGCTCGGTGTCCCTGGTAACTCAGGTTTGCCAATACCTGTTATGGACCCAGGGGAGCCGCAATCCATGGATGTTGTATGATGGGCTGTGAGCTTGTGTGAGGATGTATGTGATCCATGGATGTGGTATGGTGGATCACATGCGGTGTGGAAGGTATCGGTCAGGCTGGAACCTGTACCATACCAGGTGGTGCGAGACCGCGGACGGCTTAAGGGCCAGACGGTCGTAGCCGCAATTGGGACCGACCATAGGTCATGATATGGTCCCGTTGATCTTGAAGGAATGTGTATGAAGGCTGTCTACAGAGTAGCAGCCCGTGTGAGACCTGTGTGAACAAGGCTGTACCCGGATCCTCGGAGTGGGGTCTGGGTTAGTATTAAGTGTTGTGTAAATAGAGGTAGGCGGCTGGAACCGCCATTGGGACCCACAGGGCCCGGTGATAGATAGTTATGGGAAATGTAGGTGTTCTATAATATACAGTTAGGGCCAGAAATATTTGGACAGTGACACAATTTTCGCGAGTTGGGCTCTGCATGCCACCACATTGGATTTGAAATGAAACCTCTACAACAGAATTCAAGTGCAGATTGTAACGTTTAATTTGAAGGGTTGAACAAAAATATCTGATAGAAAATGTAGGAATTGTACACATTTCTTTACAAACACTCCACATTTTAGGAGGTCAAAAGTAATTGGACAAATAAACATAACCCAAACAAAATATTTTTATTTTCAATATTTTGTTGCGAATCCTTTGGAGGCAATCACTGCCTTAAGTCTGGAACCCATGGACATCACCAAACGCTGGGTTTCCTCCTTCTTAATGCTTTGCCAGGCCTTTACAGCCGCAGCCTTCAGGTCTTGCTTGTTTGTGGGTCTTTCCGTCTTAAGTCTGGATTTGAGCAAGTGAAATGCATGCTCAATTGGGTTAAGATCTGGTGATTGACTTGGCCATTGCAGAATGTTCCACTTTTTTGCACTCATGAACTCCTGGGTAGCTTTGGCTGTATGCTTGGGGTCATTGTCCATCTGTACTATGAAGCGCCGTCCAATCAACTTTGCAGCATTTGGCTGAATCTGGGCTGAAAGTATATCCCGGTACACTTCAGAATTCATCCGGCTACTCTTGTCTGCTGTTATGTCATCAATAAACATAAGTGACCCAGTGCCATTGAAAGCCATGCGTGCCCATGCCATCACGTTGCCTCCACCATGTTTTACAGAGAATGTGGTGTGCCTTGGATCATGTGCCGTTCCCTTTATTCTCCAAACCTTTTTCTTCCCATCATTCTGGTACAGGTTGATCTTTGTCTCATCTGTCCATAGAATACTTTTCCAGAACTGAGCTGGCTTCTTGAGGTGTTTTTCAGCAAATTTAACTCTGGCCTGTCTGTTTTTGGAATTGATGAATGGTTTGCATCTAGATGTGAACCCTTTGTATTTACTGTCATGGAGTCTTCTCTTTACTGTTGACTTAGAGACAGATACACCTACTTCACTGAGAGTGTTCTGGACTTCAGTTGATGTTGTGAACGGGTTCTTCTTCACCAAATAAAGTACTGTTGTCCACTGTTGTCATCCGTGGACGCCCAGGCCTTTTAGAGTTCCCAAGCTTACCAGTCAATTCCTTTTTTCTCAGAATGTACCCAACTGTTGATTTTGCTACTCCAAGCATGTCTGCTATCTCTCTGATGGATTTTTTCTTTTTTTTTCAGCCTCAGGATGTTCTGCTTCACCTCAATTGAGAGTTCCTTTGACCGCATGTTGTCTGGTCACAGCAACAGCTTCCAAATGCAAAACCACACACCTGGAATCCACCCCTGACCTTTTAACTACTTCATTGATTACAGGTTAACGAGGGAGACGCCTTCAGAGTTAATTGCAGCCCTTAGAGTCCATTGTCCAATTACTTTTGGTCCCTTGAAAAAGAGGAGGCTATGCATTACAGAGCTATGATTCCTAAACCCTTTCTCCGATTTGGATGTGGAAACTCTCATATTGCAGCTGGGAGTGTGCACTTTCAGCCCATATTATATATATAATTGTATTTCTGAACATGTTTTTGTAAACAGCTAAAATAACAAAACTTGTGTCACTGTCCAAATATTTCTGGCCCTAACTGTATGTAATGTAATGTATTATGTGACGTGTTTCTCTAGTGTAATGTAATGTAATGTAATGTATTATGTGGTGTGCTTATGATCAATGTTTGATGTCCTACCCGGGTTATGATATGTATGTAAGAAATAAACGGGTAGTCATTTGTTAAATTATAAGCATTTGTTGGTATAATTTCCGGAGCCAAGCGAGTTCCCCGGGTCGCTGCCTCACAAGCCTTACAGACTGCCCACAGTGTCTGCACTATTGAGGACACCCTGCTTACTTAGTCTAGCGTCACATTTCAGGACGGTTACGTTGCGTCCCATGCGCAGCCGCAGGTGAAAACGCATGCGAACGCGTGTAAACGTTGCGTTTTACATATGCATGCGCATAGCTTTGCGCACGCAGGTCCGCAACGTTCACATGCGTTTGTCTGCGTTTTGAGCCTTGCGCATGCGTTTTCCATCTGCATGCGTTCGCTAAACTTAGCCCAATTTTCAGTGACCCTGCCTACAGACACGCCCATGGGCAGTGGCCTTAAGGAAGACATAAAAAGAGACCCTGCCCATAGTTATGCCTGTTGCTGGTTGCTGATGAGAGAGAGAAGATGGAGGTTGGATTTGACAGCTTCTACAGAGAATTGGACTTGGCGATGAACACTGCAGTATCTTATGCCATGGCTTGCGAGGGACATCGGTGCCGAGCAAGGGAACGAAGACGTCGGCCACCTCTTCGTGTATGGCAGCACCCTATTGTCGAGCTTCGGGGTACACGTGGAGTGTACCACTCCTTGTTCCATGAGTTGCAAGAAGATCCGGTGAAGTTCCACGACTACACCCGCATGTCCGTGGACAGCTTCCTGCACTTGCTGCGACGTGTCCAAGATGTCATCTGCCGCACTGACACACAGCTACGAAGATGTATTTCTCCAGAGGAACGTCTCCTGGTCACCCTGCGGTATGTATTTTTTTCACAACTGTATTGTTTATCAACTGTACGCCTCCTTCACATCCTGTGTCCTGTTCCTGTTTAGTCCTCTCAGACGTGTCAAATCTTCTGTGACCACTCTCATCTGCATCCTCTGTCTTCTATGGCCTCTGTGGTATCTTCTGAGCCCATTATCCCCTGGGTGGTCCTCTGCATAAACTGTCCTCTGCATCCTCTCACATGTGCCTCAGCTGTGTCTTCTCTGTCACCCAGTATTATCTGTAAGCACTCCCTCTCCGTCCACTGTCCTCGGTCTTCTATGTCCTCCACACACTATGTGTGTTGTCTTGTTCGCCCACTTCACCCTGGTTAAAACTCTGCCTCCACTGTCCCAGTACTATTCTTGCTTTCCTTCTCTGAACTGTCAAATGTTGTCATATTTCTTCACTGTCCTCGGCTTCCTATATGCTACGCGCCCTCGGTGTGTTGTCATCTGTGTCCACTTACCTCTGTGTTCTCTGCATGCACTGTCTTATGCATCCTGTGTCATCTGTGTCCTGTCCTGTCCTCATCGGAGGCCATTTTCCATCAGTGTCGTCCTTTGCATCCACTGTCGGCAGCATCCTCTGGCCTGTGTCGCTTCAGTGTCCTCTTTGATGTAGTCGATGCCCAGACCGTCCTGCTCTCCGTCCACTCTCTACAGCGTACAGAGTGTAATTGTCTGCACCCACTCTATACTTCCGTGTCCACTGTGTACTGTCGTGTGTGTCAACTCTACAATCTCCAGGCCCCTAGTCCCTGTCCTCGTCTCTGTCAATTCTATCCTCGTTACGTTCCACCTCGTGCAATAGCATCTCCGCTGAACTACACCTTCTGCTTTTTGTCATAAATTTGGCTGAACTATTTCTCTTCTTCCTTTGCAGATTCCTGGCTACCGGCGAAACATTATCATCGCTACACTTTCAATTTCGGCTGGGATTGTCTACACTTTCTGGGATAGTGCAGGAGACGTGTCAAGCTATCTGTGAGTGTCTACGGCCAGACTTCCTCCCTCCCACCACCAGCGAGCTCTGGTTACATAAAGCATCCAGATACGAAGAAGTCTGCCAGTTTCCCAACTGCGTGGGGGCCGTAGATGGGAAACACATCAGGATCCAGAAGCCAGCAGGATCAGGCTCGGAGTATTATAACTACAAGAAATTCTTCTCAATAGTACTCATGGCCATAGCCGATGCAGACTGCTGCTTCACGGCTGTGGATGTGGGACAATATGGCCAAGCCAATGACTCCTCTGAGTTCAAAAACTCTGATATGGGCAGGAAGCTTTATACAAACACTTTTGGCATTCCTCCGCCCAAACCACTACCACACACTGATGAACCTGACATGCCCTTTGTAATAGTGGGGGATGAAGCCTTCCAAATGTGTGTGAACTTGGTGAAGCCATACTCGAGCCGGCACTTAACATACACAAGACGAATCTACAACTACTGGCTTTCCCGTGCCAGGCGGAAAGTAGAATGTGCTTTTGGCTTGCTGGTAGCTAGGTGGCGCATTCTATCGACCTCTATCAACTTAAAAACTGACACTATCATCGATGTGGTACGAGCCTGTGTTGTCTTACATAATTATGTCCATCAAATGGAAAAACCACGACTGGACCTTGATGAACCTCAAAGTACCAACCTGGTGGATTTCCAACAAGACATCGTGCGCTCAAGTCAGGAGGTGTTGAGCATGCGGGACTCCTTTACCTCCTACTTTGTCTCAAACGAGGGCCGAGTCGACTGGCAGGACGACATGGTGTGATTTGTTAAAAAATTCTTTCAAAGCACGTTTTTTTGTACCATGGCAGTACGCCATCATTATGTTTGCATTTAAATTCTATGTCCTGAAAACACCTAAAATGTAAAGTTCATATGTGTCACCATTCATGTACAGTTATGCTGTAATGATTGACATCTGTTAATGTCTGGCCCAACTTTGGTTTTTCTACACCCTCCCGATTTCAAAGCACACATTCAGTAAATTTTTGTTTTTGGCTACAATTTTAGTTTCTGTGGTTATTTACACAACTTTCTGTGTTTATGTGTATTTCACAAGTTTGTCTCCTATCTAGCCTCCATCCTGCAATACCTGTGTCTATCTATGTAGCATACATCATTCCATCCCAGTATGTAGCTATGTATATTTCAAACATCCTTCTAACCAAGGATCTATCTGATAGATAGATAATGGGATGGAATGAGGTATGCTATATACATAGCGAAAAACAGGGACGGCAGGATGGATGCTAGATAGATTGAGGACTGCCATGATGGATGCTACATACCTAAACAGGTATGGCAGGATGGATGCTAGATACCTAAACAAAGGTATGGCAGGATGGATGAGAGATATATAAGTATCTATCTATCATCCATCCTGCAATAGCTGTGTGCATGTATGTAGCAAACATCATTCCTTCCCAGTATGTAGCTATGATAATATCATACATCCTTCTATCCAATGATCTATCAGAGAGCTAGATAATGGGATGGAATGAGGTATGCAGCATACATAAGTGAAAAACAGGGAGGGCATCATGGATGCTTGAAAGATAACCTCAGGGATGGGAGGCTGGCTATACATAGCTAAACACATAGCTGGACATAAACCCACCTTAATAATTACCTAACTTAACTCTATACATTGAAGTCAATAAAAAAGAATAAAATGGTAAACCAAACATAATTTATTGAACAAATAACAGCCATAAAACTGGCCAAATCAAAGTGAGAACGTAAAAGACGACAATATGTGCAAGTCCATTGTCACAGTGATGTGAAAGTAGATGGTTGAAATTTTCCTGTGGAATTTGTGGTGCTGCTGCTGTTGCTTCTGGATCCCGGTGGCACCGTGAGGGCAATGTCCGATGAAAAAGTTGGTAAAGTCTCTGTGGGAATATTCAGAGTCGGTGTGGAGAGACTTGTGCGGTTAGTCAGTGGGGTTGTTGCAGAGGTGTACACCGGAGTACCAGCCGCCTCTAAAGTCAAATACGTACACACATGGGAAGAGGACGGAAGGGTAGAAGGTGTAAAAGTGTCTAGGAGAAGAGAAGGGACCGTGGATGGAAATGAAACGTTTGAAAAAAGGGAGAGATTAGACTGGGTGTGAGGAGTGGAAACCTGTAGGAGTGCAACATTTGCAGGTGAAGTAGCGGGGGGAAAGAGGTCTGGAAGGTGCTGCTGTTTTTTCGGTCGACCAACCTTGCGCTGTGGTGCTGCGGTTGCTACATTTTCCTGTGCTGTTTTTTTTCGCTTTTTAGACTGCTGTTGCTGGCTTTCAAAATCCTTCGCTTTTGGGGTTTTGGTCCTTTTCCGGGGCTTCATGGGTGTCATCAACTGTGCTGGAATTTGTAAGGGAGGTTTACCTTTACTCTTGTATTGTAAAAAAGGCTTTTTGGTAGGTGGAACACAAGTTTTTTTTGGAACAGAGCTACAGGATGAAGGAGGCTTGGCTGTCATGGCTGTGGAGATTGCAACATCGCTTTGAGGTTGCAACACCGCTGGCTCTGTGCGAGGATTTTTGTTTGATGTCATGACTCTTGACATTGGTTGAGGTGCCCGGCCCTGCTGAACTGCGTTGTCTGAGCGAGGAGTTGGAGTGGCTGTGGTGACATTCTGTCTGGGACCGACTGTCCGGCCCGGCAGGACTGCGGTGCTGGAGCGAGGATTGGCCGAAGTAGCTGTTACTGTGTGGCTGGGAACATCAGGCTGACCATCTAGTACCGCGGTGGCTGAGCGGAGGACTGCCCGAGATGTTCGGTGGGAGTCAGGTCGAAGCGGAGATGATGTAAGCAGGGCGGTGTAAGAGGGAACATCTGGTGCCAAGTCCGGTGCTGCTGAGGATTGAGACAAGTTCAGTGATGTGGAGGTTGCCGACGGTTGTCCATGTTCCAACTCAGTGGGTTGAGTCAAGCTCGATGTTCTGGCTAAATTGATTGGTGTACAATTGTAGAATGTTTGCTGCTGCTTTTGAAACGCAATTTGATGCATGTGCTGTTGTTGCTGCTGTTGTTGTTGCTGTTGTTGTTGTTGCTGCTGCTGCTGCTGTTGCAATGCCAGCCGATATGCGCCCTGACAGGAAGTCATGACATTTATCTGAAACTCAGGTTCTAAGTTATCCGTCACGCACTTCTCCATACATGAGAAAAAATGTCGGGCCGGTCTACTAAGGTCGGCCTCCAGGCGATCCAGTCATCCGGTAACTTCACCAAAAAGAGTCTGCATAAACACAAAACCCTTTTCAACAGAGTTACCAAGACGCCTCATAGACTCCTGGAAGCTCGAACATAGATGGAGAAACTCAGGCATGAGTGTCCTATCACTGGCCCTCTGTCTCTGCCGTGATGTTCCCACCAAGGAGGGACAAGAGGCCTGGGATAGGGGATAACTGTCTGTGCCGGCAACCTGGGTTCCAGATAATGGAAAGTCCACACCTTCTCCCTCTGCTGTCTGACTTTGAGAAGAATGTTCGGTGGCGCTCTGCGAAGACAGATTCTGGGACCTTGCTGCATCAGACGGCTGGGCAGTGCTGCTCCAAGTCCTGTGGGTAAAAAACACAAAGGAAAAAAGATTTAAAAAAAAAGAAATGGACTAGTTCTCTTGCCTACTACTACCGTCTATTGCCCTGCCTCCTTGCCTCCAGGTAACTTTATCTTCTCGATGACAACAAACAACAGCCCCCCTCCTCTTGCCTCTCAACTACTGCCTCCCAACTACTGCCTCCCAACTACAGCCTCCCAACTACAGCCTCCTGTTTTTTTGTAAATTTCCAATGAATACTTACACACGTTGTGTAACGACATCCCGCAGAAAATCGAGCTGCTGGTGGTAGATGTAAAGCTTTTTTCTTTGAAGGTTTGGAACCACTGCGCACATTCTGGACGACTTTCTTATCCTTATTGTATCTGTCCTTTTTAGAGCGCCACCGAACAGTCAGAGACTTCACTAGAATGGAGGAGAGTAAATCACTTGATTAATGTTCACATTTACGGAGTCTGGACAGAGAACGCATTTGCCCGGCCAAACAAAACTTACTAAAGGCTTCTTGGTCCTTGACAGGTGCAGCGTCATAGCCCGGCCACATAATTCGGGCAATCTGTGCCCGTTGTCTTCGCAACACAATATTGTCATAGTGTTTGCGGTCACGTGGGTCCCAAATCGCCGATCGCTCATGAACAAGTGGTATTAACTTGTCATTGTCCACATACGGTTGGCCCATGTCAACCGTCTCCTAGAATGTAATAAAGAAGATGGTAAATTCAACGCTACAATTACAATACATCACATTTCCCAAACATAAGCACTTACAATTGGGTTATCCACATTTTCTGTGTCGTCACAAATACTATGGGCTGATTCCTCTCCACTTTCCTCACTGTCTTGTTGGTCCACCTCTGTTTCATAGTCCTGTATAATAACCCTTAGGGTACCTTTATACGCCGCTACGACAGGATGGATACAACCCGCTACTTCACGTGCACGAGCACGCCCAAACGGTTACAAACGGGAAACGCACCACCTTTACACGCCGCCACAAGGTGCGCTACGCTACGCTACATCTACAGCTAGATACATCGCCGGGTGTCTCAAGTAGCCATCTGTAGCTCAGCCTACCTCATTTACACACCGCTACAAGAAGCTAATATGGGCGGACCTGGTGCAGCAGGGACAGCACATAGGCGTGCCACAATTGTGGAGTACGAGACGTCCGTACGCTGATAGGACAAAACAAGACACCCATGATTGGCCAGGCATCGCAGGAGGCTGATTAATACATGACGCCCGAGCAATTGTGTAGTGTGACTGGTCAGCTCCTTAAATATGCCGCCCTGTGCAGCGACAACCAATCGCAACGCAGGAGCTTCCTCCAATGATCGCTCAAGGGGCGCGGTAACCCGGAGCCTGTGTCACTCCCCAGCTACATACCAGGTACATCGCCTGGTGTATAGACATCCCTTCTGTAGCCTCTTTACACGCCGATACAGCGCGCTACAATCGGCTTTGTAGCCATCTGTTTTCGAGCAGTGCTCGGAAACAGATGTATCTGTTGCCGGCTGTCACGTCCCGTCTTCACACGCCGCTACTACGGGCTATATTGACGCTACAAGCTACATTTGTAGCCTGTAGCGGGTTGTATCCATCCTGTCGTAGCGGCGTGTAAAGGTACCCTGAGTGTTATTTTGGCCTATTTTTCGGATGCCTAGTTGGAAAAAAGCAAGAAGTGTTGACTTACAGGGTCACTAGGTTCAGCTTGATGAGGGTCCATGTATTCACTGCAATCGGACATCTTGGCGCAGCAGTGTCACTCAGCCCAGAAGAACCAAAATCGACAGAGAAAGTGGGTAACGAGCCAGCAGCAATAGACACCTCTATAGATCAGCAGCAGCAACACCTACAGCAGGGGCACACAATGACAAAGGTGTAAATGTAAAGACTACAGACAGGTGCAATGTCAGACCCCCAAGTGACACAAAGTGACATACATTAGCCCACATAACATATGGGCCTGAGGCCATACTCCTGGCAGCAGGGACCCCCAAATTAAACAATGAAAAAAGGGGGGAGGACAAAAGGCGCAATAGTGCCCCTATCACTAGACACTAAACCCAAAGGTGAGAATGAAGTTACCACTCACCTATGCCAGTTGTGATACCCACAACTGGTTAGTAGACCTGATAGGATCAATTCCCAGATGGCTGCTGCTGGACTTCCACCGGTCTCCACTTGTGGAAACGAAATCAGAGGCTTGGGGGAAGGAAGGTGTGTAACAGTCCGCGCTGCCAGAATTTCCGCGTGTAAATGATGCAAGAAGCCGATGTCCAAATCAAACCTTTCTTTTATTCATCCAACGCGTTTCAACGCCTTTCCTGGCGTCTTCCTCAGGGATCCCTGAGGAAGACGCCAGGAAAGGCGTTGAAACGCGTTGGATGAATAAAAGAAAGGTTTGATTTGGACATCGGCTTCTTGCATCATTTACACGCGGAAATTCTGGCAGCGCGGACTGTTACACACCTTCCTTCCCCCAAGCCCCAAATTAAACAATGTCACATACATTAGCCCACATAACATATGGGCCTGAGGTCATACTTCTGGCAGCAGGGACCCCCAAATCCAGCAACACAGAGGCGTCTAACCCACACCCTCCCAGCAACATTGTACTATAGGGGAGCAGATATCATTATTACATGCTTATTCAAAATTAATATACTTTACCAACCAATCCCAGAACCAGGAACCAAGAATGAAGACAGGACCAGACCCAGATCCAGGTAGAACACAGCAGGCAGCCAGGCAGGCAGACAGGCAAGATGGGATGGACGGATCCAGGGATTGCTTGCAGGTCCACAGGCAGCCCTCCAGGGAAGATCCCAACAGAAATGAATCCTGGAAGCAGTGTTCTGATGCAGGGTGCAGGGAAGATCCAGGCCCAGGTCCAATCCAGCAGTCCTCAGCTATGCAGGGTTCAAAGGTGTGGCAGAGAGTCTTGCCTTCCAGGAGCTAGTAGTTATATAGAGGATGTGTTGTGGGTTGGTTCATGGGCGGAGGTTATGCTGGACGCCAAAAACTCTTTTTGAGCATGCGCACTAAGGTGTCCACATGCGTTTCATCCGCAGCTGTGCGCAAAACCATCCGCATGCGTACAGTCTCATAGGGGGCTAATGTTAATTGTATCCGCAGCGTGCGCATGCGGACACTTGCATTTTTTTGGACGCGCCGAAAAATGC
Source organism: Allobates femoralis (assembly GCA_033576535.1). NCBI lineage: Eukaryota > Metazoa > Chordata > Amphibia > Anura > Aromobatidae > Allobates > Allobates femoralis. Next base: position 576,912,854 of record JARQOC010000003.1, read on the forward strand.
TACAAGCCGCGTTCCCTGGCGGCATAAAATCTTCTTCTCCGTCCGCATGCGTATAGTTACGCAGCTGAACGCGAACGAACGTGGCTATGTGCGGATGACTGCGCATCCCATGTTAAAGATAGGTGCGCAATCCACATGCGGATTTCGGGACACAGAGCCGCACCGTCCGCGGCGCAAACGTCCTGAAATGTGAAGGCACCCTTAGATAGGAGAAGTTATAAAAGCATTCTTCACAGCGATTATAGGACTCATTTAGACACGGATGCTTGATACACCCCTTCAAAAAGCGTTCAAGTGAAACTTACATTGGGGTCACCGGTCCAGGCCACTGAGGCTGAGCGCAGAATCAGGATCTACCACTTAAAACACCATGGGTGAGTCTGATTGTTGGAATGTATGCACTTCCTTACGTCACTGAGCATAACCCTAGGTTGAGTGTTAGATATAGTATTGCTACCGTGTCTGTGCTAATGTCAGGTGTTACAGCCTGAGCGTGGTACTACTCTTGGATCTCCTTACTATTCATTTCTTGTATTTGTTGTTTATATGTATGTGTTTTTAATCATTCTAATAAAGGTGTAAATTATAATGGAAACTTAACTCCTGAGTGTTTCCCACTTATTTTTATAGTACTTTGGAGTGTTTCAGTATACTAGTCCCAACAATCACACCAGAGCAAGGGTAGAATGGGCATGAATTTATCATTAGGCTAATACAAGTGCTTTTTTGGATTTTCTGTTTGAAAAAAAGTACTAAGGGGATGCTTAGGGATGTACTAGGAAGCTGCAAGGACAGGTAGTGATCAGTTTGGGGGCATAAACTAGGTGACAGTTTCCCTATATGATACACAATTGAAGTGGTTTATAAGATATTTGATACCATTGAAACCCTATATAGTCTTGTTTGGTCACCTTCACTTTCTATGTCCAACCGGAAATATACTTTACTTATTCTATGGGTCAGGTTTTCTGATTATAGAGCACAAATCCTTACTGTTGCGAATACTGCAAATTCACTGGAGAACGCTTATTCACTACTTCCATTAAAGCGAATCTGTCACCATGTTTTTGCGATGTAATCTGAGAACTTCATAATGTAGGAGCAGAGACCCTGATTATAGCAATATATCTAGGCTGTGTTTTATTGTTTCGTTACAATTAGTGTTTTATTAGCAAGAGATTATCACTCCAGGACAACTGGCCTCATGCCTGGTAGTCCAACAGCACCCAGGCACAGACTAGTGCCCATCCTTGGTTTGGGCGAGGTTACACAGAGCTCAATATACCAAGCTCTGCTAGATCTGTAATGGTGGGGTTACACGTCCCGATATCGCGGCGATATCGGAGGCAACGACGCGGGAGCGCGCATTTAGTGCACGTTTCTCCCTGCATCGCATCGCCAGTTTACACGCCGCGATATCGGGATGCAACGTCCCTCCGATGTCTACGCCCACCAACCCAGGAACGACCAGTTAAGGAGTGAATGGGTGACGTGAGCGTAGACATCGGAGTTGGGCTGTCACACGCAGCGATGCTGGTACAACGGCCTTGCGATATCGGCGAGTTGAATAGCTTTGCTATTCAACTCCGATATCGTTTTGGCATCGTTCCAGCATCGCGTTGTATGCTAAAACAATACAACGCGCACCCGATATCGGCTCCAACTCGCGACCCACGTGACTTTTTGTCGGAGTTGGGTCGGAGTTGGACGCCGATATCGCGGCGTGTAAACCCACCATAACAGAGAAAACTTTGATTCTTTCATAACTGATGCACCCAGTAAACTGATACTTCTCTGAAATCAGGGTATTTGCCGCACCCTTATGGTGTTATCAGGTTAGATAACAAAAACTCGCTGATAGAGTCCCTTTAAGGCGGTGCTATGATTTGCTGTGCCTCTTATGATGTGCAACAAATGAGACCGAGCCATTCGCTTACAGCATGTTGTATTCATTTAGAGTTGGTGTGTTTGCACTTTATAGTTAGGCCTTCTTCAGGTATAGTATATGTATAGCCTTTGAAACGTGTATGCTGTGGATGCTAACTAGGTTTGTCTTTTTTAAATGGAATAGAAAAACAGAATGAGGTAAATTGCATTTATGTTTCAAAGGTGGGGCTGGGGACACATTGAATAATATGGGGTCTGTTTTTTTTTTTTAAAGGATAAAAAAGTCCTGAATGCAGAAGTTTTATTTTTTTGTTCGAAAAATAAACAAATGGCACCATACGGGGCCCATATAACCCAGTAGAGCCCCACTGATTCTGTTTGGATATTGGAATGGGGCCTAAGCTATTAATAAGTCTCTTAATTATTCTCATATTGCCTTTAACAGATACAGTGATGGTAAAAAAAATCTATCTACTCTTGAGCTTGACAAAATCTATCAATGTTCCAAAGATCATAAGAAATGTGTGAAACAAACCCAAGCATAGTAGGAATAGTTATAAATAATGCAGAAGAACGAAACATAATGGTAATCAGCTGGCATAGTCTTGTATTACAACATGCAAAAACAGACATTTCTAAACAATGATACCTCGGATTTCGTCGATAATCTGTCTCAAAACAATCTGCTGAAACTGATGAAAACCGAGGTAATAATTTTAATAGGAATCAATGTAAATAATAATAATAATATTTATTCATTCATACAGCGCTATTAATTCATAACGCTTTACATACATTTGCAATACTGTCCCTCTTGGGGCTCACAATCTAAACATCCTATCTGTATGTCTTTGAAATGTGAGAGGAAACCAAAGTGCCAGGAGGAAACCCATGCAAACACAGGGAGATCATACAAACTCCTTGCAGATTTTGTCCTTGGTCCCGTGATGGGATTTGAACCCAGGATCCCAGCGCTGCAGTGCTAACCACTGAGTCACCGTGAATCCAATTACCGTATTTTTCATACCATAAGACGCACTTTTTCCCCAAAAGTTTTGGGGAAAACTGGGGTGTGTGTCTTATGGTCCAAATATAGGCTCTGGAGGGCTCTGGGGCCGTGCTGGGGGGAGCTGCAGCTCTGGAGTGGACTGTGAGGAGGCTGCGGGGGCTGCTGAGCCAGCAGGAGGTCATGTGCTCCCGCTCATTTAATATGCACTACACCTGCCGCTGTCCACCTCTCAGTACTGAAGCAGCGCTGAGGGACGGCGAACGGGTGCAGTGTATATTCAATTAAAGTGTTCCCCTTCTCATCCACTATATATGCTCTCCCATCGTCCTGGATATACCCCCCATCGTCCTGGATATGCTCTCCTCCCGATGGTGCTGAGCCCCCCTCCCCGATGGTGCCGAGCTCCTCCGATGTCCCCCATCTCCTGGATATGCCCTCCATGCTGCCGCATAACAAAATAACAAACGGTGTAAAACTCACCCCATCCGACGATTGCCTCTGTCTCTTCCGGCTGCCAGCACTTTTGTTCCGAGTTCTCCTGCGTTGCCGAGGTGACTGATCATGTGATCGGCGGAGCAGGATGACATCATCACTGCGCACCACGATCACATGATCGGTTACCTCGGTGACGCAGGAGAACTCGGAACTCGACTGCTGGCAGCCGGAAGAGATGGAGGCAATCGTCGGATGGGGTGAGTTTTATACTGTTTGTTATTTTGTTGTGCAGCAGCATGGGGGGCATATCCAGGGTATGGGGGACATCAGGGGAGCTCAGCACTAGTGAGGGGGAGAGCTCGGCACCATCGGGGGGAGAGCATATCCAGGAAGATGGGGGTGGCATATCCAGGACAATGGGGACATCGAGGGAGCTTGGCACCATTGGGGGGGAGCATATCCAGGAGGATGGGGGTATATCCAGATATCCAGGATGTGAGGTAGTGATCCTGGATGGTGGGTGTCATATCCCAGGGTGGGGGAATGTATACCCGGTTAGGGGGCTATATCCCAGGGTGGGGGGCTGTATACCAGAATGGGGGCTAATATACCTGGATGGGGGCTGCATACCAAGATGGGGGGCTATATATGGGGGGGCCATCTGCATACCAAGATGGGGGGCTATATTCCAAGATGGGGGCTTTATCCCAGGATGGGGGGCTGTATATCAGGATGGGGGGCTGTATACCAGGGTGGGGAGCTGTGTCCTAGGATGGGGGGATATATTCAGTATGGGACGCTGTATACCAGGATGGGGGGCTGTATCCCACGATTGGGATCCATATCCAGGATGAGGGATGCTGTATACCATTACGGGGGACCATATGTCGGATGAAAGGCTATATACCAGGATTGGAGGACTATATACTAGGATGGAGGGCTGTATCCAAGGATGGAGGGCTGTATACCAGGATGGGGAGCCATATGCAGGATGGCAAATGCTATATACCAGAATAGGTGGCCATATTCCAGATGAGGGCTATATACCAGGATTGGGGGGCCATATCAAAGATGGCATATATACCAGGATGGCGGGGCCATATATTACTTGGAAGGGGCCCAGGATGGGGCATTACCCCCATAATTGTCAGCAACACAAACCCCACCCCCTTAACAGTGCATTATAACCAATTTTTTCGCTTAATTTTTTTTCCTCTATCTTACTCCATTAAAACCTGGGTGTGTCTTATAGTCCGGTGTGTTTTACAGTCCGAAAAATACAGTAATTTGTTTTAGACACCCCAAAATACCTACAAAAAACCCCACATTTTTTAGAGAATAAAGATAGCAGTTAATACTAAAAACATTCAGAAAGGAATATAAAATGAATATGAAAGACTATTGTAAAGAATAAATAAACATTTAACTTAGCATTTATTTTCTAAACACACTTTTTGGCATACGGAAAACAAGAGGAGAGGGGGCAGATATTATTGTTTTGGAAAAGGAATCACGTGGTCACCATTTTTTCTTGCAAAATTAACAATACGTAATGTATGCACACCAACAAAAACCAAGACAAATTTTTCATGGCAAAAATAAAAGAAAACCGAAATCGACGATAACCAATGTCAACAAAAAACTAGGTATTACTGTAATAGAAAGCACAATAAGTACATAGCCCATCGCTCCAGTGATGATGTGGTCTTGTTACTCCAAAAAGAATTAGGCTGCTTGTACATTAAACATCTATTTTCGAAGCAGAATACACCTTCATTAGGAATTGCTCCTCTTCTCTGGAGTTTTGAAAACTTGAAGTGTATTTTTTAATCAATTTTTGATCATTTTCTGATTTTTTTTTTTTTTTTTTTTACTTTTCTTCTGGCAATGTTTACTGTTTTTTGGGTGACTTTTTACCTTGCGTTTTCAAGATGCTTAAAAAGATGCCCATACGCCTTCTTAGCCTTCCCATTCCAAGTAGAAAATGTGTGATAAATGGCTTCTAACTTTTTTTAACAACTTTTTGGAAACTTGGAGCAGTTTCTGTAAAAGATGGTTGAAATCCTGAGCATATGAACAGAAAGTCATTTTTACATAGATCTGAGTGGCAAGATTTTATTTTAGTATTCTGAGAGCTCTTCTTCAGGCAGTTTTTAGACTGGATCTGATATAAACCCACCTGACAAAAATGTCATGTGGACATTCCTGTAAAAGGACCTGTCATCAGGTCAGAGGAGACCAGTCTTTTACCTACTTTTATTCCCGCTGCACTCCTGAGTAATCCTTTTTTTTTTAGTTTGCTTATAAGAGTTCCATAGGTTTGGGCCTTTATTTTGTGCTTCACTTCTTAGTCTTTTCCAAGAGGGTGTGGCATTCTGAAAACGTAACAACAGAGAATCCTTTGAGCCAGGCCCACTTGGTACATTAAAAAAAAACCCTCTAAAGAAAAAGGCCCTCATCTCTGGAACCTGGAAACAAAAACAAAAGAGTTCAGCTCACCCCTCTGTGTCCCAGGCCTGAATGGTCCAAAACTGCTCACACAAACCATCCTGGTCCTCGCGGGTAGCAATCCACAGTAAATAAAGCTCTCCAGCGAACACAGGCAGGGCAGATGAATTCAAACCAGGTAGACTTTATTTCACCAGTCAAAACATCATCAAACAGGTAGTGGAGTACCCAAGTAAGCAGGAAAAATCCCACGCATTTCAACTCATAAGGTCTTATTCATGGAAAACCTTTTGAGTCGAAACGCGTAGGATTTTCTTCTTACATGGGTACTCAGTGAAATAAGGTCTACCTGGTATTAATTAATCTACCCTGCCTGTATTTGCTGGTGAGCTTAATTTACTGTAAAAAATTAAAAAAAAAAAGACGCAGAAGTAAAATATGATCAAAAACTAGACGCATTTGACCTGATGGCAGATTTGCTCTAAGAGTGGGTACATCTGTATAGTGATCAAATAGAAGCAAGAGCAAAGAATAAAACATTTACTTTGATAACCTTATTATTCTGTAAATTGTAGGCTACAATTATCAAATGATAAATATATTGTTAATTCTATAAAAAGAAATCAAAATAATTTGTATGAACTTGCGCAATTATGAAAGGCAAGCAACATAATTACCAAGCTGACATTTAATGAATACACTGCTAGTTCCGTCTACCATTAGCCTTAATGACACCTTTTTATTCTGGCACCACGTGTTCTTTCCAGAGAAAGCCGACTTGTGGCACACTTACACAATGTAGTAATGGGTGTAATGTAGGTCAGTACATTTAGGTCAATTCATTGCTTACATTTTCTGCTGCATATGTTTCAGTCATCAGATTGCATGGCCGTTTAAACTTCTGCTGTTGCAATCTCTAGTTAAATAGCGGCATATGCAATTTGACACTTTAACGTACTTACTGCTGATCCTTTCCCAGTAAAAAATGTAAAGCAAATGAGGTCGTTGATATATATTTTTATCTATACTCTGCAGAGGAATTTTTACTTCTAAAAAGATAATTTTGAAGTTGCTGTAATGTAAACATCTATCCATTTGCTTACCGGATTTTACTGCTCCTGCACAGGGAGCTATGTATTCACTATTTGGTTAGTTTTCACCTATACACCACAATATCCAAGTGCTGACATCAGGTAATAAAGTATCAGTAAATAAAGTTTTGCTTTGGTATTCATTATGAAATATCAGTTACTAACCAGATGACTGATCAGTTAGGGTTCTTTCACATCAGCGCTTTTCGCTGATCGCGGCAGTTGTGGTGAAAAAACCGTAACTGCCGCGATTACCGCATAACAGCAAGCCCCATACAATGTCTATGGGGCTTGCGGTAAGTGTGCGGCAGGTGCGGCAAGTGCAGTTTCGGCACTTGCGGCAGGTGCGGCCGCAAAAAAAACCGCGGTATGTCGCGGTTTTTCGCGGCCACACCTGCCGCAAGTGCCGATACCGCACTTGCCGCAAGCCCCATAGACATTGTATGGGGCTTGCCGCAAGTGTGCCGCGATTGCGGCCGTTATGCGGTAATTGCGGCAGTTGCGTTTTTTTACCGCAACTGCCGCGATCAGCGAAAAACGCTGATGTGAAAGCAACCTAATTTGTGTTTTTTAAATCACAAATAATTCTAAACTCTAGGGTTGAAGCTCTGCTCGTTCATATTAGTTGAACAGAAACATTGAACGAAGCTCGTGTACAAGCCTATCCCTGTTTCTAGACAAGGAAAATGCTTTTTTTTCCTAAACATAGCTTCTAATCAAGCTTCTAATGGCAGCCATCCACACAATGCCTCCTTCATTGTCTGGCTGTGATTAAGGTCCTTTACCCAAAATGTTGGCCTTAATTCACCCATGGCTATTGTGCTGCAATAAAGGTTCATCATTTTCTACAAAAGCCTACCTGTCTACTGTGGTATACAAATTTTCTAAGTGATTCTAACTACCATTGTGCACCGAATTTATGCCCTTGTACAGAGTGCTCGCCATTACTACCAGTGTAGTGACCAGTGTCATTTGACCTACTATAAATAGGACCTTTCTTGTGTAATGCATATCTTCTAGTGATGAGCGAATAGTTCGGTATTGAGGTTCAGATAAGTCTAACCAAATACTTTTTGCTATTCGGATATTTGTCTTGATTAGTGAACGTAATACAATTCAATAGGGAACTCGGATATCTGTCTCAGGAATTGTCAAGACAAATATCCAAGTTCCCCATTCACTTGAATTATGTTCATTATTCGAGACAAATAGCCGAATAGTAAAAAGTATTCCTTTAGACTTATTAGAATATCAAATATAGCTCAGGATATGTTATATCACTGGACCACAGACCTACACGGTCTTTTTACCACAATATAGTTTCATAGTTAGATATAGCAAATTGTGCAGTTTGGAAATTAAAAAATAACTTTTAATTATTCTTCCGCCAAGCCTGCCACCTGCAATAAGTCCCAGGCCACCAGACCGCCTCACGACTGGAACTTCCTCCTCCCACTGTATCCCCACCCGCCCCTCGTAGACTGTGAGCCCTCGCGGACAGGATTTCTCCCCTCTTGGATCTGTATGACCGAATTGTCCACATTTATTGTTACTTGTATTGTTACTATGTTACTTGTCCTAGTCTGCCCCTTTTAGCATGTAAAGCGCAATGGAATATTATGGCGCTCTATAAATAAATAATAATAATAATTAAACCTTTTTAAAAGAGAGGGCTTTGTCCTCACCACTCTCAGACACACATATAGACAAAGTGAGAATTACACCCACAAATCCACAAGGAAACATATAGATGTGCATCTATATAGGGTCAGTGACAGCAAGGGTGTGCTGTGGACTGCCCTTCTCAGGGCAGGAGTTAATAAACTAGGAGGTGAGCTAGTCCCCAACAGGGAAAGCTCGCGGTTTCTGCTCCTGTGCCCTGGCACACCGATGTGGCGAAAAACTCATGAGGAACGCAGTGGTGAAGGATACCCCATCATGGGGAGACCGTTCCAATGATACGTTTTTTTCTGCTAGGAGGTATTGGACCTATCATAGAATGGACTAACACTGTCATAAAGGATAGTAAGCAAATACGATCTCTATATTGTCATCTAGCAGGTCTAGAGTGGCATTCGTGGTTTGTTATAAACACAGCATAAGGATATTAGATTGTGTGATTCACATGTAATTGTTCTGGTTGGGGCTATACAGTCATGTCACCCCATTGGAGCGATACATATCCACTGTGTTTCCTTTTGGATTTGTGGGTGTAATTCTCACTTTGTCTATATATATGTGTGTCTGAGAGTGGTGAGGACAAAGCCCTCTATTTTAAAAAGTTTTAATTAAAAGTTATTTTTTTTAGTTTACAAGCTACACAATTTGCTATATCTAATTACAGACTTATTCAAATCAGAATACCAAAATAATACCTTCTACTTTAATGGCTTGATAAAGGCCCTTCGTTACTAAAATGTGCTCTGTAAGGGGAAAGTCTGGATTGTAGGGAGGTGAAGAACCAAGTGGCTACCAATAAATGTACCTATCTCAGTCATAAATGTTCAAAGACCAGATTTAGGCATGAATACAACTAGTTATCCAACCATAATAATAAGCCACATGATGATCTTGCTCTAAATGTGTTTCCTCTACTTTGGAAAGTTCACAATTAGAATGGACAGGCAGTATTTTTTTGTTTGTTTCCATAATATGATCACATTTAGGAAGGGGACCTATAGGTTTCAAACAATCAGACATAAAAAGTATAGTCTTATATGTCATCACTGTAAATGAAAAATAAGGCAAGCAGATAAGACAAAACAGTAGTAAACAGAGCATTATAAATTAAATTTCACAAGAAGTCCTAATGTAATATTTCACATTAATGTTTCCATAGTATATATGTATATTAATAGGGTAGATAAAGATGCAGACAGGCAAACTGTCCTGCTATTAATAGCAAGGCAAACAAACACACATGCTAACATTTCCAAGAAACTACAATGTTTTCCGATGAGCTGTCGTTACTTCACTATCTTGTTTTTTGCGCATTCATTTGCAACAGGCTGTTTAGTCATGGCTTTAAATAGTATTTGCAAAGTGTTCTTGTTAGGCCCCTTAGCCATTAACTGTAACATCTTCTTTCAAAAGATTATATATTTTAAAGGCATGTGTTTTTATATACAAATAAGAGGTACTTAATGAATATGTTTACACATATACAGTATGTTCCTAATGAACCACTCTACATTCAGTGGCTATTAAATACAGTAGTAGAATTGATTTAAAGTAGTACTCCAGCTAATTATTTTTGGAAATTATAATGCAACCTCATCAGTAGTATTCTGGCCATGTAATTTGTTTTACCATAAGTCAGTTGCATCCTTACATTTTGAACCTTTCCTTAGCGGTAGCAGTATTATGTGATCTATAGTGTGACCAACTGTTCAGTAAAGGCTCTTATATGTGTCCAGGAAGTCACTTTCTAATTCCTGTAAAGTGTGACATTTTTGCCTGTCATACTGCTGTAAGTTTTGGACACGTGTTCCACCCTTTGCTTGCCCCCATACGGCTGAAGATATCTTCACTGCTTTATAAAAGAGAGCAATGTTATCCATGCAATGATTAAAGCTTATCTGATGCCAGGTGTATGCATCTCCGGCTTCAGAGAGCCTTACTGCACATGATCGTAAGTCATCCACACTTCCGGTCATGTACACTATGCCTCCTTGAAGCTGGGATGCATACCCCTGGCTTCAGAGTTGTGCATATGACTGGAAGTACAGATGACTTCCAATCACGTGCAGTAAAGCTCTCTGAAGCCGGGAGTGCATACACCCAGCATCAGAGAAGCTCAATGATGAGTAATACAAAGCCGTGTACAAGCGCAGCTTGTATAGCGATGCAAAGAATGCTGCTGGGTGTAAAGCATGTTATCATATGTGTGGAATAACATGCTAAGGGGTCAACTAGTCAGGGAACTAACATCCCCCTCGACTAGTCAAATTAGCATCTAATAAACAGACTTTAGAAATACTTATTCTAAAGATCTGTTTATGTATGCTAGTACATGCTGGGATAGGCAGAGATTAAAGGTACACAGAACTGCTCACGATTCTAGGTGCCCAGGGCACCTGACAGGTTCCCTTCAAAGTATTAAGCTATCACCAATTGGTAATTATTTATCAATCGATAATATCCTGTTTTGCTGTATGCAGATTCTTCAGTTTATTTTATTACATACAGCTTCAGCATGTTGTTTCTAAGAGCTAACTGATAGAAACCTATCACAAGTGGGAGGCAGAGCAGACAGACTGAAGCTACATCTCATTAGAATTATTAGTTGTTCTAACTCATCCATTACTAGCTTACCTTAGATACATGCAGAGCAAGTTCAATGTAATAAGAATTTGCCCCATCTGCAAACTCAGTTTGTATGTTCTTCTGGTGTTTGTGTGGATTTTCTCCAGGTATTCCAGTTTAATCCCCAATAAGAAAATTGTGAAGCTCAATGGGGACACTGAAGATGATGTCTCTAAAGCACTGCACAACTAGCGAGTAAAATTAATTCTATCAACATCTTGCTTTGTCCAAGAGAACAGGAGTTGAAATAGCGGCAATTACCACCATAGAAAACCTTCTTTATTGATCTATTATCAGAAAAATAAATATAGGTGGGCAGAGTGAGAGCAAATAACATAATCCTGACAATTCTATGGGTCTAAATCTCACTCTATGCACTAACCCAACATTAACACATTTTTACTGCAAACCGTGACCAAACAGTAACCATTAGAAAGATGTTACTATGGAAAATATAGGTTTGTTTGAAAAGAAAGATGTTATTATACAGTTGTGGCCAAAAGTATTGACACCCCTGCAATTCTGTCAGATAATATTCAGTTTCTTCCTGAAAATGATTGCAATCACAAATTCTTTGGTATTATTATCTTCATTTAATTTGTCTTAAATGAAAAAACACAAAAGAGAATGAAGCAAAAAGCAAAACATTCATCATTTCACACAAAACTCCAAAAATGGGCCAGACAAATGTATTGGCACCCTCAGCCTAATACTTGGTTGCACAACCTTTAGCCAAAATAACTGTGATCAACCGCTTCCGGTAACCATCAATGAGTTTCTTACAATGCTCTGCTGGAATTTTAGATCATTCTTCTTTGGCAAACTGCTCCAGGTGCCTGATATTTGAAGGGTGCCTTCTCCAAACTGCCATTTTTAGATCTCTCCACAGGTGTTCTATGGGATTCAGGTCTGAACTCATTGCTGGCCACCTTAGAAGTCTCCAATGCTTTCTCTCAAACCATTTTCTAGTGCTTTTTGAAGTGTGTTTTGGGTCATTGTTCTGCTGGAAGACCCATGCCTCTGAGGGAGATCCAGCTTTCTCACACTGGGCCCTACATTATGCTGCAAAATTTGTTGGTAGTCTTCAGACTTCAAATGCATGCACACGGTCCCAGCAGTCCAGTGCCAGAGGCAGCAAAGCAACCCCAAAACATCAGGGAACCTCCGCCATGTTTGACTGTAGGGACCGTGTTCTTTTCTTTGAATGTCTCTTTTTTTCTCCTGTAAACTCTATGTTGATGCCTATGCCCAAAAAGCTCTACTTTTGTCTCATCTGACCAGAGAACATTCTTCCAAAACATTTTAGGCTTTCTCAGGTAAGTTTTGGCAGACTCCAGCCTAGCTTTTTTATGTTTCGGGGTAAGAAGTGGGGTCTTCCTGGGTATCCTACCATACAGTCCCTTTTCATTCAGACGTCGACGGATAGTACGGGTTGACACTGTTGTACCCTCTGACTACAGGGTAGCTCGAACTTCTTTGGACGTTAGTCGAGGTTATTTATCCACCATCCACACAATCTTGTGTTGAAATCTCTCGTCAATTTTTCTTTTCCATCCACATCTAGGGAGGTAAGCCACAGTGCCATGGGCTTTAAACTTCTTGATGACACTGCGCATGGTAGACACAGGAACATTCAGGTCTTTGGAGATGGACTTGTAGCCTTGAGATTGCTCATGCTTCCTCACAATTTGGTTTCTCAAGTCCTCAGACAGTTCTTTGGTCTTCTTTCTTTTCTCCATGCTCAATTGTGTACACACAAGGACACAGGACAGAGGTTGAGTCAACTTTAATCCATGTCAACTGGCTGCAAGTGTGATTTAGTTATTGCCAACACCTGTCAGGTGCCACAGGTAAGTTACAGGTGCTGTTAATTACACAAATTAGAGAAGCATCACATGATTTTTCTAACAGTGCCAATACCTTTGTCCACCCCCTTTTTTATGTTTGGTGTGGAATTATATCCAATTTGGCTTTAGGACAATTCTTTTTGTGTTTTTTCATTGAAGACAAATTAAATGAAGATAATAATACCAAAGAATTTGTGATTGCAATCATTTTCAGGAAGAAATTGAGTATTATCTGACAGAATTGCAGGGGTGTCAATACTTTTGGCCACAACTGTATTGGGACTGCTTAGTAAATGATGCCGAAGCACTGGGGGACCCTGGCATGTTGTAGGATCCTGCTCTGCATGCCAGCTTTCACATTCCAAAGTTAGGGCCCAAAGTTTGCTAAAATCTCAAGCTCTTCCAGGAAGAATTAGGAAGTGTTCTGCACAGTTTTGACAATAAATTAAAAAAAATCTGAGACTGCCTACTATTTGGGTTCTTGATAGCGCTATCTTAAAATGAAAGCGCCTGTTCTGCCATAGTTTGTAGAGTGCGGCTCAACAGTCACTAGAAATGCATAAATGAATGAATATTGTAACTTCAGGCTGGCACAGACCAGTAGATTGTGCTGTATCCCCAAACCTGAGTAAATCTTTGTGAGGTACTGAGCACGCGCTGCACTTCACTTTGAGATAACTGGACTAATCAGTGGTAACCTTGTGATTGCTGCCTATTTCACTGTATTTACTACGACTCTGACACATGCCATGAGTCTCCTTGCTTGTATGCCTGCTTTGTTGAAATAAGAGTCAATACCAACCGTACACATCGATCTGTTAATATTTTAGTGGAACTCCGTACATATAGAATAGGGTTCCTAGTAGTGCACTGAGAAAGTGCAGAATGGCCTCATGCCCACGCTGCGTATTTTGATGCATTTTTTTGACAAATCTGCATGCCTATCCTGAAGCCAGTGACGTATATGAGAGTTTAGAAGTGTTGCGCCAACGTTGTGTTTTTTATCTTGCGTATCTGGTGCAAAAAATCTGCAGCATATCAATTGTTGGTGCATATGTCCCTGCGTTTTTCAGCCCCTCCAGGCATTGACTTCATTAAAAAAAATGCATGGCAGAAATATACACCAAAAAACTTAAAAAATGTGCGACGTTTTTCTGCCACAAGGTGCATGTTTGGTACAAAAGAATTTCAGCACCAGACATGCAGCGTGGGCACATACTCTAATACCTACATTATTTATTCACAGTTTCATTGGCAAGATAGACCTCTGAATGAGAAGCATCCCTTTAAGGGGAAGTTGATATCAGGAAATTACCAACTGTCTAATTCGAGGATTCTGAATGAAATCTATTTTATGTTAAATTTTTGCCATTTTTTTCCATGTCACAATAAAAACATAGAAATCTCACCATTTTTACACTTTTTTTTAGGGCTCTTTTTTAGACTAACTTCCTGTTGTTTCAGGAACCAGCTCATGTAAATTATCATGAATGGATAAAACATGAGTCACTCTTTTATGAAGCAACTAATGCGCGTGTGCAAAGGTCATTTGAAGGCAGAAGGGGCAGGGTCAGCTCTGGCATACCCTATTGTAAATGGTAGATCCTTTTATTACCAACTGAGTATAGAGGTGGTACCTGTCATTATAATCCTGCCTCTGGTAATATGGAGCCTTGCTGTAAACTCTTTCTGACCGAACAGGAAATATGAACCTAAGAGAAGTTCAGTGGCCAGGGTGAAAATTGCAAGATTACAGTTTTTTTTAAAAAAAAAAACATATTATGAAAAAAAAAAAAATACATGTAAGGGCCCTTTCACATCAGCGTTTTTTGAAATTCGCGGCAGATGCGGTGAAAAAACCGCATCTGCCGCGATTACCGCATACCGGCTGCACTTGCGGCGCGGTTGCGGTAAACGCCATGCAAAGTATAGGCGTACTTGCGGCAGGTGCGGCAAGTGCGGTTTTGCACTTGCGGCAGGTGCGGCCACGAAAAAAACCGCGGCTGACCGCGGTTTTTTTTCGCGGCCGCACCTGCCGCAAGTGCAAAACCGCACTTGCCGCACCTGCCGCAAGTACGCCTATACTTTGCATGGAGTTTACCTCAACCGCGCCGCAAGTGCAGCCGGTATGCGGTAATCGCGGCAGATGCGTTTTTTTCACCGCATCTGCCGCGATTTGAAAAAAACGCTGATGTGAAAGGGCCCTAACAGCAGCTTTGAATTGGTGTGATTGCCAATGCACTCACACACCAGGATTGTAGGGAGAAAACCCGCACCAGCTCCATGGACTGAAAGATAAAAGGAAATGGTCTCACTGAATGATGACATTAAAAATATTGTTGATGTAAAAATAAAAAATAATTAAAAACGTAAAATGTCTTATTCTTTGAAGGGTTCACTCCATTCATACGAAACGCAGGATTTAGCAAAGGTATTAGGTGTAACAGTCTCATGCTGGGTCACTCCAATATCGTCGATAACAAGAACAGATGGTTTATTTAAACAGACATGTTGTATTACATAGTATATAATGTCTGATGCAACTTATCTATGGGGCAGAGCAGAAAGAAATGTCAAATACAAAAAATAATTTCTACTCGGTACAATATGATACTTTTCTTCTGGAAGTTGCTAAAGACTGGAGCCAGGGGCGTAACTACAACAGGTGCAGGGGTTGCGATTGCACCCAGGCCCTGCAGCCTAAGGGGCCCCAAAAGTCCCTTTGGACTATAGAAAAAGACTAATACTATTAACGATTTGCAATAATTGGGGGTCCAGTGGAGCTTTCACATCAGGGCCCCTGGGCCTGAACTTACACCACTGACTGGAGCTTTCTGACACCGATAAAACATTTTAATCTGTAATTGTTTCATTACCCACCAAAATAATTCTGACATCATGGGTTCCACTGTAATATTTGGTCTAGGTTTGGGTTGACTACATCCAGAAATTTCAGTTCATCCATACTATTAGGTTCGGAAGAGCATGGATGTAAACAATAAATGGAGATGGAACAACTTAGCTCTTTCAAAGTGTAACAGGTGTTGCCAAATGCTGCTCTTGTTCTCCTACATAGCTCATCTGGAGGACCTGTCTGGAGGACCTGTCCGTAGCTGCCTCACAGTGAATGGAGCAGAGATATTTAACTCCATACAGTTTTTACATCTGGCAGCCACCAGAGCTAATAACAGCTGATATAGGGGTGCACGGTGTTGAACCTTCACCAAAACGAAAACCTCTCCCCAGAATTGGTCATCGGTATCATAAGTCTGGCTAAACCCTTTAATTGCCCTATTACAACCAAACATGTGGGATCTCTGCAGACAATTATTGGCCTTTACCGTCACATACTAACCATGCTACCATTGGCTCTGATGCTGGTGACTGACTACAGCAATCGCATGGCTGTGTTTGGCACATTCATCAGGAAATTACCTTATTTCTCAAATGATAAGACCCACTTCCTCCAAGTTTTGGGGGAAGTGGGGGTGTGTGTTTTATAATCCGAATATACGGATTATATACTGCAGGGCAGGGTGGGGGCGGCTCTGGAGCAGTGTCCATAGCTGGGGCAGGCTGGCTGCAGGAGGCAGCGGGAGGTCACGTGACCCCGCTCATTAGCCTCATGTAATATGCACTGCACCCGCTGTCCATTACCTCGGTGCTGAAACTGCGTTGAGGTGATGGACTACGGGAGCGGCGCATATTACATGTCCCTGCACCCCCTGTGATGGCACATGCCCCCCTTGTGCTGGAATTGGCCCCCCATGCTGCTGCCCATACTAAAATAAATAACACTTTACTTACCCTCTCCAGTGCTGTGCTCGGTGTCTCCCTGCTTGCCACTGCGCGCACTTCCTGAGTCTCGGGGTCATGTAATCAGGCACGCAGAGATGATGTCACTCTGCTGTGCTGATCATATGACCAGCTTTCCGGAGAATCAGGAAGTGCACGCAGCGGCAAGCAGGGAGACACTGAGCACAGCACTGGAGAGGGCAAGTAAAGTGTTATTTACCTTAGTATGGGCAGCAGCATGGGGGTGCCATATTCAGCACAGGGGTGTGTGTGCCATCACTGGGAGTTGTGTGCCACCACTGGGGGACATGTGCTACCACAGGGGGCAATGATCCATCACTGGGGGATGTGTGCCATCACTGGGGCAGGTGTGCCATCACAGGGGGCCATGATCCATCACTGGGGGACATATGCCATCACTGAGGGACGTGTGTCATCACTGGGGGCCATGATCCATCACTGAGGGACATCTTCCATCATTGGGGGAACTTGTGCCAGCACTGGGAACGTGTGCCAGCACAAGGGAGCTATATCCAGATTAAGGGGGCCATATCTAGGATGGGGGTTTATATCCCAGGATGAGGGACCATGTAACAGCATGAGGGTGCTATGAGGGATATATACCCTATATGATTTAAAAAATGGACACTGGCATTATAAGACATTTAAAATAATTTTTTTCTCTTTTCTTTCACCAAATTTGGGGGTGCGTCTTATAATCCGGTGTGTCTTATAAAGCGAAAAATACAGTATTGCTTTGTCTCGGTTTTATGCAGTTTTTAAAAATCCTAAAGAACCCCTTAAAAAAGGATCTTTCACCAGATTGAGAATGTTAAACTGGCCACATCAAACAATAGTGGCTCAATTACTGAATGTAACAGTTCTTTTGCTTTCATTTCTCTTCCCAGCTGCAGATATTATCTTATTATAATTTATAACCTAAACTTTATAAGTGAAGTAGGGCATTACTGGAGATATGCCTCTGGGGGAAGTGTACTTATTCCCCTGCATAAAGTTGACCAATCATGCAGGAAAAAAAATGGACCACCCCCCACAATAGCTTAGAACAGATTTGTTGTATGTGAGACATGTAGTGACAGTCTGCTTTTTTCACTAATCTCATTACAGAGTTGTTTGTGATTACAAAGTGCTGGTATTGGAGAAAAGCCATGTCTGATATTTTTTGGAGGGTGTAGGTGGGTAAATGGGGAATGGAGACATTTGGGGTGTGTGCAACCAATGAAATTCCAGTATGAAGAACGCCTTCTTTATTCTAATTTCAAATACAATTCATATCAAGTTGTATTCCCTTCACTTTATTGAGGCGCCCTATTAGGGCAAATGTATAAAAAGATAAAATAAACATACAATGACACCTTTTACAATCAGGTGCTCGGCTGGCAAATTTTAACTCCTATTGTTTCACAATTGCAATAATCATTTTTGGGCCACATACACATATTACCGATGACTACATAAATACATTTTACACATTTTCCATTTTTACACTAGTACATGGTAAAAAAACACATTACTTTCTAATTGCCATTTGATTTAGACAAATGTTCCTTCTTTGTCACCAAAACTTTATTATAATTGGTAACTTGCACAGTTTAAAACAGACCAGCAAAAATAATATTTAAAATATTTACAACCTTGCAATAACTACGTAACTGTACACAAGGCATAGTGATCATAATAACACAATCTAGTCTTCAGAAAATTGTGCACAAAAAAAGACAATATTTAGTAGACATCATTACATGAACGCAACAGTGAAATGACGTCACAAGTCCAGTGAAATTCAGCATCTTACAAAACATACCAATTTACTGCAAACAACACCCTTTACATTACGAATCTGAATTCATTTCAGTAGTAATTTAGCTGGAATCTGAAGTACAGATGTCTTGAGCTACGATAAGTCTTTTAAGTGTGGCCACCTCAGCAGATAGGTTTGCGATACCTCGCTTTAGGTACAAGTTTTCTGGCTCAGAAGCTTTGTAGACATTGTCTGACATTCCGGCAAGTCCACCAGATTTGCAAATGTTTGGCATTTTATCGAGTTCCTTGTGATGCCACTGTCCTGACTTTATAGGCCAGTCTGAGATATTAGTCACTTGCACTGACAAAGGGGACAAAGACGAATGTACCAGGGGGTCACTGCTATGTTTTTCCAGGGGAAAGTGCCGTTTGGAGGACATGTCAATTGGCAGTGACAGTTTTTGTGCGGCATCATAGTCATTCTCCAGTGTGTCTGGTCTTACCTGCATTGCTTTTGATTTAATTCGCAGTTTATGAGGCAGTGCGGAGGCGTTCACCTCTGGGACTTTTATGACTGTTGTATGACTATTTTTCAGTTCAACAGGGGAATGGATAGGGCCTTTCGGAACCTGCTGTTCATCCTCCCCATCAGAAGTCTTTCCCACCACTCCTTCATCAGCCTCTGATGTTCTCGGAGAGTTGCTGGAGGAACTGTTAATTTGCAGAAGCGGGGGAGAATGTGAGTACCCAGAAAATGTATTTCCAATATAGTTCCGATAGATAGATGCTGCATAGGAGGGATTTTCTTCCCTAGGCTCCCGACTAAAGTTCTCAATTTCCATGGGTTCCACCTTTATCCTTTGATAATTCATTTCAGAAGTTCGGCAGTTGTTTGGGGTAGGGCTTGGTTGGACGTGTTCTCCGGATGATACCTCAGATACATCAGAAATTGAGCTTTGAGGGGAGTGCTTGATTACGGAGATACAGCTACTACTCATTAGAGGATGCTCATGTTCTCCAGGGAAAGGCATGACATTTGCTTTAGCTGCTGCATATTCCTGAAAATACACAGCGGTGGCAGTAGTAACCTTTTGTATTTCTTGAGCATAAGAAGCAGAACTTATCAATCCCAAATTTTAGTTTTAAAGACAGTAGTTCTGTTTTCAGGTTTGCATTTTCCTCTCCTAATGCTATCAGTTTATTTTCTAGAACCATATCATTTAGTCTCCGTTTTTCTCGTGACCGCTTTGCGGCCTCATTGTTTTTCCTTCTTTTTTCCCAGTACATGGCATCTTTCTTTTCATCAGGAATAAATTCCCTTTTCCTGCGACACGAGGAGGACTTGTTTTTAGAACCTGTCCCTTCATTATACAACATGTCATTACTGGAGTCCATGGATTCAGACATATCTGGCATATTAGTATTAAGCACAAGCATGTTCTCCATACTATTCCTTGCGTCAACAGATTCCTGCTCTTTCTTAATAGTAGGCATATTCCGAAGTTGTATCCACTTCGACGGGTATTAGAAAAGTTCCACAGTTGCTGAAGAGAATTCTCTGAAATCGTGTGAACATCAATATCTTAATTATAGGAAATTCCATCTGCTAGAAATATTTCTTCCCAGAAGTCGAAGCTTTGAGTCTGTGACCATCTTTGCAGGTACCCAGAATATAACTTGCCACCTGTAAAAAAGGAAAAATACTCATTTTAAACCTTTGGGAAGAAAATGTAATTTCTGCATTCAATCCTAAAACATCACGTTGGTACTTCGCAATATTAGTTTATGACTTATGCTAAAAGTCCCTCTTTTATGGAACAAATGGAGGTTGCACGCAAAGTACAGAAGTGTTGGTTTGCTATTGCGACCACAATCACAAACACTTCTGCATTTCAGTAGGCTAAATTATACAGGGCATGGATGTGGTACATCTGATCAGGTGCACCAATACCTTCATATAAGCACAGATTTGCTTTGC
The DNA here is from genome assembly GCA_033576535.1 of Allobates femoralis. Lineage (NCBI taxonomy): Eukaryota > Metazoa > Chordata > Amphibia > Anura > Aromobatidae > Allobates > Allobates femoralis. The sequence continues at coordinate 576,933,413 of JARQOC010000003.1, forward strand.
TTACATTAGTTATGGCTTGAGACATTGCATGTCTTCTGTCTGAGAATGCAAAGACCAGAAGGAACAAAGAGAGCGTGGAATGATTAATTGGTACTTGATAGTCAAAGAGAAGTGGAAAAAGTGAACTTGAATGTTAAAGAAAAAGCCCCTAAAAACTGAAATATACATAAAAAAACACGAAACATCATGTGTTCTCATGTACTGGGTTGGAACTAAATTTAGGAAAGCAAGCCCAACTCCTACATAATTATTTGATACCATAATCACAAAAGGTTTCTGCTTCATATAACCCATGATATATTATAACATTACAGGCAATATATTAAATAAAAATACTATAAAATATTGAGTTATGCGTGACTGCCAAGGTATTTATTGTTTTGTAATATTAGTTTATATACAGTCTGTACTTTTTGATGTTGGTAATGTTTACGCCACTACAAATGTATGTCCCAGTGATGCAACCAGAGGCTGCACTTGCCCATGAACTCCATTTGTAGAAATAATCTACGCCATGCCATATGGTACTATAAAGTGTACTATACACCCCAAGAATAGTACAATGTACCTCTTATAATTTATAGACAGAGATGAGCGAGCCGGTTTGGGTGATTTACGTATTAATATCACTGAAGAGACCATCGCAGTGCTTGGGTACGCTTGGCCCAGTATGAGCCGCCTGCAGTGCTTGATCATCTCACACTGGGAGTAAATCAGCGTTATTGGCCGTAGTATTGATGTTAAAGAAGCAAAAATTAAAAATCTTGCCCTCCCACCCTGGAAGTGGTTTGCTTATGGATGGCTGTATGTGGGCGGATCGCCATACTGCCAATCGGTAACTTCACATAACGTTAGGGTCAAGTTCGGGCACCATCTGAACCCGAACGTCCATGGGTACGAACATCTCTACAACCAAACCTTGAAAGGTTCGCTTATCTCTACTTATGGATACATTTGGCATATATATCCAGAATGTGTCCTCACAAGTTCATATGGACTTTATACAAAAAGGATCAAATTAAATAACTTATACTGATAGTAAAATATCTGGGGAAACCAACTTTGCTACATCTAGGCTAGTATATAGAAATAACTACTACTGCTTTGGGGACCTCAGGGCACTTGCTTTCAGTGTTCATTGCAATGAATGCTAAGGCTGCCTTCACACAGCATTATTTTCACATCCGTGTGGATCCTTGAATTTCAAGACATGGACAGGCACGGATCTGTGCCAACGGATGGCGACTGATGTTTACAGACCATTTTTTTTAAACGGACCCGTATTGATTTGTGCTCCATAGACATCATTCTCCATAGACCCAGTCTCCTTTTCTGGGTGCATGAAAGAAACTGACACAAATGGATCAGTGACAAAACGGACACACACGGATCAGTGACAAAACTGACAAACACGGATGGCCAATCTGTGCCCATAGGGATACATGGATAGCCAAAACTGATCCGAGGCTATCCGTTTTGATACAGATAACCACAGATCACAATTTATACAGTGTGAAGACAGTGTTAGGCATGGTAACATAAAGGCTAGAGAGATGATGCTGCTGCTTAAACCTTGTAATAGAGAAATGCTAGAAAAAACACATTTATGCATAGATAATGATGATTATAGAAGGCAGCCGAATGTGATTCACATCCATACCTAATTCTATCACTGCTAATTAAAAAGCACCAAACAGCAATCACGTGATTTCCGT
>JARQOC010000003.1:576935227-576963636 GCA_033576535.1 Allobates femoralis
TACCCCACAACTATACATCTTCCCCATTTCCTAACAATCTATATTCCCTTTCAGTATGATGCCTTGGAGTGTGGCAGGAACCCAGAAGACCGGAGGAAATCACACAAACACCAGGAAAACATAAACTCCTTGCAGATATTATCCAACCTTTTGTGAATGATTTCACAGTTAAAAAAAAGAATTTTTGTTTTTGGTATTATTTCCCGAGAGCTCTGTACAGTTTTCTGTCAATGGATTTAGAAAGAAGTGTAGCTAGGGATTCTGCGGGGGGGGTGCATGAAAACTTCAGAGGGGGTTTTCCCTGACCCTTCTGGTTTGGGTAAAGGATCTGAACATAAATGCAGTGCTAGAACCCCCGTCATAGCTGACTGCAGTGTAAACCCACCATAGTACATAAATATAAAACCCAAAGCTTTATACAGTAATCAATTGCAGTTTCAGGTCACCCCATATACACTTGTACTCAGAATATAAAATTTAAAACAATGGTAAGGAGATATGGAATTTGTTCTTGCCATCATCAGAATGTAATCATCGGGAAAACCACAGTACTGATGAGACTAGTCAGTACACTTTAAAACATTTACAACCGGTAGCATATAGGGACATCTTCTCTAATTCAAGTAATTTCCCTATTCCTTCTTTTTCCAACTCTCTTTAATAGTACAAATGCCATTTGAGATTCCATACCCACAGCTAAATAAAAAATTCCTATTTGCACCATAAATAATTGCCCCCAAAATGACTTCCTACAAATATCCCCCCCTTCATTGACCATTTTAAAAATATTCCCCTTCATTGACTCAGTAATATTTCCCCCCCTGCTGCCCCCCTACATAATGACACCCCCACACACCACCCCATCTGTAATTACCTCAATGCGCCAGGCCCACGCCGCCCCATAAATTTTACCCCCCGTGCCCCTCTCCCAAAAAATCCCCCCACACTGCCCATATCTTAATACCCCCCCCAATATCCCCCTCCATAATATTCCCCCCATACCTTTTTAGGGAATGTCCCCCCCCAACTTCTCTTTCAGCAGTTAGCAACATCCCCTCAGCAGGAAAGGGGGGGTGATTTTGTCTGGCCCAGAATAACAGGGGTGCACACCCATCACTTTAAAGGGTGGCTCCCCCGTCTCTTTTTCATGTTCATTGATAAAAATAAAAAAAAAACCGGATCCCCCCTTAAAAAAAATAAAAATTTTAAAATTATGGTCTTACCTCCTGTTGTAGCACTGGATAAAAGCAAGTATCATGGGAAGGCAGGTAGGAAGAGCATGGAGCCAGCAGCCATGTCCCCTGTTCTAATACCGGATAGAAATAAATATCAGGGGGCTGGCAGGTAGAAAGAGCATGAACCTGGAGGCCACATCCCCTGTAGTAGCACTGGATAGAAGCAAGTATCAGGGGGCTAGCAGGTATGATGACAATGGAGTTAGCAGCCAAGTCCCCTGTTCTAAAACACTGGATAGAAGCAGGAATCAGGGGGCTGGCAGGTAGGAAGAGTATGGGGCTGGCAGCCACCCACCACCACACCCCCTGCTCTAACACTGGATAGAAGCAAGTATCAAAGGGTTGGTAGGTATGAAGAGGATGGAGCCGGCATCTATGCCCCCAGTTCTAACATTGGATAAAAGGAAGTATCAGGGGACTGGTAGGTAGGAAGAACATAAACCCGGAGGCCATGCCCCCACCATGCCCCTTGTTCTATGCAGCAACATGGAGCTTTACAGTTGGCTGTGACATAACGTCTCATAAGGGAAGGGTGAGGAACAGCTACTATTTTATTGATTTCAGTGGCGTAACTTCAGGCCCAGGGGCCCCGATGCGAAAGCTCCAACGGGGCCCCCAGTTATTGTAAATCTTTAATAGTATTAGTCTTTTTCTATAGGCCAAAGGGACTTTTGGAGCCCCCCTAGGCTGCAGGGCCCGGGTGCAATCGCAACCCCTGCACCTGTGGTAGTTACGCCCCTGATTGATTTACAAGTGATCTAAAGATACTAGAACTAGCCAGCTCAGCTTCATATTGTATGGGGGAATGGATAGTACAATTTTTTTTCATCTCCCCTAAGTACCCCTTTAAATAGAGAATACCTGCTGACAGATTCCTTATAAGGCATTCCATAATGTACTTGTATGTCATGGTGTGCTAAGTGCCTAAAAACTCTGCCCTTCCCTCTTCAAATGCACATAGGCTGCATTTTGCTGAATTTATAATGCTTATAAACACTAATATCACATCTCTGTAAAATCCATGTATGTTTGAAAGAGCTGTCATAACCCGATGTGCCCCATTTAAAACATTGACTCCAACATTTTTATACCTAATATCTGTGGGAGTATCTGTCATCACAACACAGCCTTCCTTTCCAGCGAAGCCACATGTTTACTGCTCCTATTGCAGAGCTGTCACATTTAATAAGAGACATTTCACAGCTGAGTCGGTAAGGATAACTTTAGAAGCACTTGTGTTTCTTACAGGAACTGTTCCATGTCAATGACGTGGGATAAGGCACCAAAGTTAAGAAATGGCCCTATTAAAAAGGACCTGTCCATTATTGTGCAACCACTTTTCAAAATAAGAATATTTAGCCAAAAAGAAGAGTGTTTGGGAAACTACTATAATAATTCCATGACAGTATCACCATTGTTTAAGTGAAGCAAATTAACTACCCAAGTCGAGGTTAGAGGGAATCGGTCAGCTGGTTTTTGTTATGGAATCTGAGTGCAGGGTCACAGAGCCCAATTCCAGCTATGTATCACTTACTGGACTTCTTGGTACAATTTTACTAAAATTTCTATTTTCTCTACTGTAGATGTAGCAGTATTATAAATGCTAAACTATAATCCCGTTCATACTATTGATTCCTTTTATACATGGTACAACGTCAGAAATCTGACAAATTATGGTGGGAGCAAGGTTGCACTGGTTAGTTGGACTGCCTGGCACATGACACTTAGTCCATCAGTTATAATCTCCTGCTGATAAAACACTGGTTCTATTGAGAGTAAAGCAATCTGTTGAGCAAGTAACAAATCCCTGGAATCGGGCTCTCTGTCCCAACATCAGGCTTCTCTCAGATTATATAGCAACAACCCACTGTATGGTATGCTTAATTTATATTAGCATATACAATAAGTGTCCTCAAGAGAAAGGGTGAGGAACCTAATCTGAGAAAGCTCCAACTTTACTAACAAGTGGGTTGTTGTAGTTATGGTACTTGTCAATCCATTTAAAGAAAAGATATCCAAATATTTACCCAACATTTCAGCTACCTTACTTTAGGTTACAAGTTTAGCGCACTTTCACATGTGTGATTTTTGGAATCTTGCAGAGAACGGGCTCTGTTTTTAAAACTAAAGCAAAATTGATCCGGTTTGCGCCCATTGATTTTCAATGGGTACTTTCATTTGTATCAGGTTGCATCCAGTTGCTGCCAGATCCAGCCGAAACCATTTTTTTTTATTGAGCCCAAAAAAACGGAATATGTAGCGGTTATTGAGCCCCGACCAAATCCAACATACTGCAGCATAATGTATATTGCATGTCAAAAAATGCTGAATCCGATTTTACTGGATTACTCCTGGTCAGGTAACACCGGATGCGGCATGCCAACTGTGCATGTGCTTTTCACCTAATCTTGGGAGATACAAAAAAAATACATATGTGAAATCGCCCTTAGTCAAGCTGTCCTCATCTCAATGCCATAATGGATTTGCTTCTTTAAGGACATAAGTTTACAGTGATAAACAAGGCATGTCTTGTTAAGATTATCACTGGTCATTTTACAGCTTTACTTTTAGATTGTCTATTTTTTTTCCAGAATATGACTCCACAGAAAAAGTAGAACTCACAAGTAAGATGTTACTCATGTCAATTCATTTCAATTAGCATTTCAATAAACATATCTGCATCATCAGTTTTATGACAACTTGACAGTAGCCACTTAAAATCCTCCGTAATTCTGATGTATCTGAATAACACTTTTACATATTGAAATACATTCAATCTGTTTTGCACCTGTAAATCAAATTCCAAAAAGAGGAGTTATAATATCCTTCTCCCTAAAATGACATATTGGCATATTATCTTTTAGGTAAAATAGATATTAAATGTGTGTTTCAATCAAGTTAAATAATAATAAAGCCCACAAAAATAAAAGTGGAAAGGTACACTTATAAATCTAATGCTAGTCAGCCTATGAACGTCCGGTCATGGCAATGAGCCCACTACTGGGCCTTATATGCAGGCTTATCTTTTTACACAGAAATTATAACTTTCATCTATGTATTAGAATTTAACAGAAATTGGCACAACACTAAGTAGGCTTAAAAACCCTATGTGAATAGGCTAGCTAGCCTCAAGTGGGAGTCAAATTACTGTATGGTATGCTGGATTATACAGATCAAAGCTGGGACCGATGGGTCCAAATGATAACAATGATATTTGTATATTTTCTAGTGTCTTTCTGAGGCTCACCATGCACATTAGATGACTGTCGGCCAAATGATGCTTCTGCTGATCATTCGGCCAACAGCAATCTCAGCAGATACTGCCATACACGAGTGTCACAAAATTTTGGGAAGCAAGGTGTGTAACAGTCCGTGCTGCTGAGTCCACAGGAAACACAAGGAATGCAAGATATATCTTGTAGCAGTATTCTTCTTTATTTCCTACGCGTTTCGGTGCAGTTCCTCAGGGATATATCTGAGGAAGGTGCATGGAACTGCACCGAAACGTGTAGGAAATAAAGAAGAATACTGCTACAAGGTATATCTTGCATTCCTTGTGTTTCCTGTGGACTCAGCAGCGCGGACTGTTACACACCTTGCTTCCCAAAATTTTGTGACGGTTTTTCCACGTGCGAGTGGTCGGTGGAGGTCCTGCAGCAGCTGACATTACTTTCATGCCTTCAAACCAGTTGTGGGTCACACAACTTGAATTGGTGAGTGGAATCCATATACACTACCCATACTGTCAGTGTCACTTTTGATAGGGCACTATTGCGCCTCTTGTTCAACCATTTTTATTGATACACATGAGTGGTCACTTAGCTGAGCGTGTGTGTGTGAGTGTGTTCCCTATTGAGAATGCTGCTGGTTGACACATCAGGGTGAACATTGCGTTCGGCAGTCTGATACTGGACATGTGCGTGTAACGTATTGACTGCAGTCCTGGAGTTCTGCTGCTGTTTAAATGAGAGGTTTTTTTTCCTTTGACTCAGGGTGAGATTGAAGCTGCAGTTGCTGAATGTACTATGCTGCTTTGCAGGTGAGGAGTATGTCATAGCTCAGGTGGAGGTGTAGGGTGTGTCTGAGCTTTCTGCTCTCCATCCCCTCGGCCTTAATTAGTTCTGCTTCCTTCCATCAGATGTCGCAGATTAAGTTCATTCCTAATCTAGGATCCGTGCTGTAAATTTGTGCAATTTGAAGCTGCTATGTTTTCCTGGTTCGTGGGTAGCGATAGGGACTTTTGGCTTAGGGCTTTTCAGGAGCATAGGAGAGGGGTGCCAACTTGGATCTTCTCACCTACAGAGGTACCTCCGAGAGCAGGGTGATCCAGGGACCCCAGTATAAGGGTCAGATTAGCTCCGCCTGAATCCCTTCGCCCACCTCACCATCCAGTTTCCAGATTCCCTCACCCCCTAAGCGTGGTATAATCTGCGACCCACTATATTTCCTGAAGCTGTTATGGCTTCAGACCGAGCTTTTGCACACATGGTGGAGGAATTCTCTAAGGAGGTTTCTACCTTGCACAACCAGGTGGTACATCAGCTTCGAGAAGTGGTTGGGTATCTGACTGCAGGTCACACGCTGGCTTTACTAGAACCCAATATATCCCTCCCTGACTGATCTTTGGGAGAGAGAGATAAGTTTTTTTCTTTTCAGAGAGGCCTATATGTTAGACATCAGGCTTTGACCTTGTTCTTCAGGGAGCAAGGAACAGCGCATGGGGATTATACTCTCCCTTCCTAAGGGGGATCTCCAGGCCTGGGCCCTCTCGGCTGACCGATTCTTCTTCTATGCGGTCGGTGGACGAGTATTTTGCAGCTCTTTCCCTGGTGTATGATGACCCTGATGCTGTCTCCTTGTGGAGTCAAAACTTCGCAAGATCAGACAGGTAACACAGTCAGGCAAGGAGTATTGCTTTGAGTTCAGAAGATGGGCTATTGACACTCAGTGGAATGACCCTGCCCTGAAGAGTTCGTTCTGTCTTGGTTTGTCAGATCGGCTACAAGACACCATGACTCAGTATGCTGCCCCAAAGTTGTTGGAAAATGCTATGGCGCTTGCTATTAGGTTGGACAGATGCATGAGAGAATACCTGAACCAACCATGCCCCTTGTGGCCATCCCTGCTATGGAGGCTACACGTGTGGGACCTGATGTACCTAAGCAGTTGGAGAATGTGACTTCCCATACTACCGGTAGCCCATCTGCCATTCATCAGGTTGGGAGGTCTTGTTTCTTTTGTGTCAAGCTGATGACTTTATTAGGGTCTGTCTATACCGTGCTAAACCTGTTTCTTGGCCGCTAACATCCTTTGAGGATACACTGCCATTCAAAAGTTAGGGGTCACCCAGACAATTTTGTGTTTGCCATGAAAACTCATACTTTTATTTATCAAATGAGTTGCAAAATGAATAGAAAATATATTCGACATTGATAAGGTTATAAACAATGATTTTTATTTGAAATAATAATTTTCTCATCAGTTGTTCTGCGTCTCACAAATGTTCTTCTGTGTGATCCAACCACCTCAAACTTTGATTCGTCTGTCCATAACACTATTTTTCAATCTTCCTTTGTCCAATGTCTGTGCTCTTTTGCTCTTATTAATATTCTCCTTTTATTAGCCATTCTCAGATATGGCTTTTTCTTTGCCACGCTGGCCTGAAGGCCAGCATCCCGGAGTTGCCTCTTCACTGTAGACTTTGATACTGGCGTTTTGCAGGTACTATTTAATGAAGTTGCCAGTTGAGGAGCTGTGAGGCATCGATTTCTAAAACTAGAGACTCTAATGTACTTGTCGTGTTGCTCAGTTGTGCAGCGGGGCCTCCCACTTCTCTTTCTACTCTGGTTACAGCCTGTTTGTGCTCTCCTCTGAAGGGAGTAGTACACACAGTTGTTGGAAATCTTCAGTTTCTTGGCAATTTCTCGCATGGAATAGCCTTAATTTCTAAGAACACAAATAGACTATTGAGTTTCAGGTGAAAGTTCTCTTTTTCTGCCATTTTGCGAGTTTCATAGAACAAACAAGTGTAATGCTCCAGATTCTCAACTAGCTGAAAGGAAGATCACTTTTATAGCTTCTCTAACCGGCTGAACCGTTTTCAGCTGTGCTAACATACAGTACTCGTACAAGGGTCTTCTAAGGTTTTCTAAACATCCATTAGCCTTCTTACACAGTTACCAAACGCAATGTAAAATTAAAACAGTGAAGTGGTGGTTGTTGGAAATGGGCCTCTACACACCTATGTAGATACTGTATTAAAACCCAGACGTTTGCAGCTAGAATAGTCATTTACCACATTAACAATGAATAGAGTGTATTTCTGATCCATTTAATGTTAGCTTCATTGTTAAAAAATGTGCTTTTCTTTCAAAAACAAGGACATTTCTAAGTGACCCCAAACTTTTAAACATTAGTGTAAGCATTTCAGTACTCCTGTGTCAGCTGTGTTGGTCAGACCTGCTCCTATGTCTCCAGTGGAAGTGATTAAACACCTACTGGAAAATAGGGGTAAAATCCAGCCTACACCTAAGATTGAATCGTGGCCCAGGTGTTATCTTGAGAAGTGTGGTGGGGAGGGTAGTGACACCCACTAAGCCGTCTGTGAGAAAGGCTCCAGTGAAGAAACAGGGAGAAGTCTCTACTCCCCCTGAGCATATATTCTCTGTCTGTAACTAAGTGAATGGCAATAAGTGTTCAGGTTCAGACCTGAGTGTGAATGATTATGTGTGGCTTATGTCTGAACATGTTAAGGTGGAAGTGTGCAAATGGAGCTCCTACTTGTTACGCCTCCAGGCCAGTGGGAGCTAAAGCTGCTTCCCTATATATTCTGGGTGGAGAGGAAGTGGCAGTTAGTTCAGTTCCTGAGATGACTGAGGGAAAGGACCTGGGTGTAAAAGGGCTGCATTAGGCTCACCCCATGGTCCACTGTTCTGTTCCAGGCCAGCCAGGGTCTGAGGAATAGGAGAAGCAGAGGAACACACCCAGGACATGGAATTACCCTAAACTCACCCCGGAGAAGGGCAAAGACTGGATATCGGATCCGCAATTGTGCCTGACACAAGCAGCACAGAAAACACCGGATAAGTGGAGATTATATATCTTCACTGTACCACAGTGAAGCAACACAGCAGGGTCAGAAACACAAAGATAAGACTCAAGTTGCCTACCAAGTTTGGTACCTGTGAGGGGAGACAGAGCCGGCAGCCTAGCTAAGCGGCACACACACACACAGCACAGGAGTAGGAAGCCAAGAACCTGGCCAGGGAGGGAGCAACCCGACCCCGGTACAGACTCCGTAGACAATACTTACTGAATACCATCTACAGTAAAGACTTGGAAAACTACAAAACCGTGAGTCTGTGTGATCCTTGCGCTCGAGCCATACTCTCCCTCACAAACTGTTATCATCTCTACCACTACCCCTGCCCTGCATCATCCACAGACTGTTTCATCATTACTGCCCGTGGAGAGCAGTCACATCACAGGTTGCTATCCATCATCCCCGGAGGTTCTACAGTAGCGGCAGTCACTCTGACCACATACCACGGGTGGGGTCACAACTTTATACCTGTAAATAACTCTCAACCTTTACTTGTGGGCTCCAGACACGGTCCGGACCAAGACCGCCGTGATAACCCCCGTGATACCCCGTTCTGGTACCGAGTACCCCGTGCCAGTGGGCTCCACAATTTCTAATCTTGGCTCTGTGCTGTGAAGTCGTGCTCTCCTGAGCTGTGCTGTTGCTGCCGTGGACTTTCATTTGAAGCTGCAGGGTTTTCCTGGTCCATGGGTGTAGGTAGGGGCTTTTAGCCTAGGACTTTTCAGGAGATTAGCAGAAGGGTGATGACTCGGACCTGCTCACCTTCAGGGGTACCTCTGAAAAAAGGTCGAGCCAGGGACCCCTAGTATAAGGGTCAGATTTGCTCCACCTGAATCCCTTCACCCACCTCACCATCTGGTTTCCTGATTCCCTCACACCCTAAGCGTGACAGTGCGATCAACATCTCTCGCAACTGTCTGTCATTGCCAACATACATTTTAAACAGTAGGCCAAACCCTGTTGGAGAATTCATATGACTTTAGTCTAGTCTGACGTGTATGTGAGCCTCAAGTTCTTTTTTTTAAATAGAATTTTCCTAATTTTGTGTAACATTAAATACATGTGAATTTCTATCAGCGTTTGTGATATCACCATAGGGAGAAGTAATGGGAAGTTTTAAAAGGGTCGTCAGGGTAGGATTTGTCACCTGGGCCAGAAGAAGCAAAGATCAGAGCGAAATGCCAGTATCCTTTGTGCTTTCTTCACCTTCCCCATATGCTTTAGCGCTGTTTGAAGAAATTAAAGCTTTCGTTTTACCAGTGAATGCTGTTTCTTTCTACTTACTTTGGTTTTTATCTATATTGTATTTGCTTACATCATGATTTGTCCTCCAGGGTAGATCTACCAGTAGTCAAAATCATTATTGGGGTTGAAACCAGAGAACACATAGGAAACATAAGAAAGCACAGACATATTACCCAAGTACATGCAGATAGTCGTTAGTTAGGATTCCACATACCCAGTGCTACACAGTTACAGAGCTAGCCCCACAAAGCTGTACGGTATGTAATGTGCAAGTTATGTGATATGTGATGTACTGTAATATGTTGCAACATGTAATCTATTGCTATACAGTATGTTGTAATATGTAATAATGGTGTAATCTGTTTTCAACCTGACAGTAAAAAATGAATGGCATAAAAATAAATATTCTTCATTAAGATGTGCTTTTGTCAGTAATGTATGGGGAGATCTAAAATAAAACCTTTCCTGTGAAAGCTCACATCTGGGCTTGTGATGCAGCTGTGCTTTTGTATGCAGCATTTATTTCTAGGAAATTGAAACTCTATAATTGAGCATATAGGTTCATGGTTCTAGAGGACTTCATAAAATGTCATTACACTGGAGTCTTCGTTTCACTGTTTTCACATACATTTCCTTCATCTTTCTTTTCTTTCAGGCTTCAGTAATGTTCCGTAAGATTTAATGGTCGCATTCAGTTGCTCAGTAGTTAGTGGTAAAGTAAGGTTACCAATCAGTCCATATTGTTCATGGGCAAATGGCTGTGCAAGTCTGCAGCGAACAATAATAGCCAATAATAGCTGAATAAGTACCAATTATAATCAAAGTGGCCATTTTATTAGTTGCAGATTTAAATAGCTTGTTTACGCATTATTGGTCAAAATGAGGAATTTTTTTTTTGTTAACTGAAAACGTGTTCTTCCTGTTCAGAGGATATATTTCAGAGAGCATGTTTTGCAGTGCCAAGAGCAAACATCATCTATAAATGTCTTATACTACAGAAATTAATGCATTATATCTGAGCTTGTTAACTTATACTTTAAAATAAACACACAAAAAATATCAAGAGCAACTGTAATTGCAGAAGGGTTTACACTAGTGATTGGGAAGTACTGTCCAACTGCGGTAGCCCACGCCCCAGCTAAAGAGCGACATCCCACATCTTTAGCAGTAAAACATCCATGTACAGTGCCTTGTTAAAGTATTCGGCCCCCTTGAACTTTTCAACCTTTTGCCACATTTCAGGCTTCAAACATAAAGATATAAATTCTAATTTTTTGTGAAGAATCAACAAGTGGGACACAATCGTGAAATGGAATAAAAATTTTTGAGTATTTTAAACTTTTTTAACAAATAAAAAACTGAAAAGTGGGGCGTGTAATATTATTTGGCCCCCTTGAGTTATTAGTTTGTAGCACCTCCTTTTGCTGCAATTACAGCTGCAAGTCACTTGGGGTATGTCTCTATCAGTTTTGCACATCGACAAACTGAAATTCTTGCCCATTCTTCCTTGCAAAACAGCTGGAGCTCAGTGAGGTTGGATGCAGAGCGTTTGTGAACAGCAGTTTTCAGCTCTTTCCACAGATTCTCGATTGGATTCAGGTCTGGACTTGGCCATTCTAACACCTGGGTACGTTTATTTTTGAACCATTCCATTGTAGATTTTGCTTTATGTTTGGGATCATTGTCTTGTTGGAAGATAAATCTCCGTCCCAGTCTCAGGTCTTTTGCAGACTCCAACAGGTTTTCTTCCAGAATGGTCCTGTATTTGGCTCCGTTCATCTTCCCATCAATGTTAACCATCTTCCTTGTCCCTGCTGAAGAAAAGCAGGTCCAAACCATGATGTTGCCACCACCATGTTTGACAGTGGGGATGGTTTTTTGAGGGTGATGAGCTGTGTTGCTTTTACGCCAAACATATCGTTTTGCATTGTGGCCAAAAAGTTCGATTTTGGTTTCATCTGACCGGAGCACCTTATTCCATATGTTTGGTGTCTCCCAGGTGGCTTGTGGCAAACTTCAAACAATACTTTTTATGGATATCTTTGAGAAATGGCTTTCTTCTTACCACTCTTCCATAAAGGTCAGATTTGTGCAGTGTACGACTGATTGTTGTCCTATGGACAGACTCTCCCACCTCAGCTGTAGATTTCTGTAGTTCATCCAGAGTGATCATGGGCCTTTTGGCTCCATCTCTGATCAGTCTTTTCCTTGCTAGATTTGCCGTGGTCTGATAATCCTTCCATTTCAATATGATCACTTGCACAGTGCTCCTTGAGATGTTTAAAACTTGGGAAATCTTTTTGCATCCAAATACGGCTTTAAACTTCACCACAACAGGATCTCGGACCTGCCTGGTGTTTCCTTGGTCTTCATGATGCTCTCAGCACTTGAAACAGAACCCTGATGGCGGGTTTACACGTTGCGATATCGTAGTACGATTTCAATGAAAAGTCACGTGGTTCGATCGTTGGACCCGAGATCGTTCCTGCGTTGTATGGTGTGAACGTCCAATACGATGCAGGAACGATGTCAATGCGATATCGGGGATTGAATGAGCGTGCTATTCAATGCCCCGATATTGAAGGGAGATTGGAGTCGGATCGTGCTGTGTAAACGCACAACTACGATGCGATTTGAAACGTCACCCATTCAGTCCCATGTTAAAGGATCGTTCCTGGGTTGGGGGGCGTAGACATCGCACAGACGTTGTATTCCGATATCGCAGCGTGTAAACATCCAATGCGATGCGGGAGAAACGTGCACTAATTGCGCGCTCCCGCGCCATTGAGTTGCGGTATCGCAACGATATTGAAGCGTGTAAACCCACCATGAGACTATCACAGAGCAGGTGCATTTATATGGAGACTTGATTACACACAGGTGGATTCTATTTATCATTACCGGTCATTTAGCCTAAATGCTAAACTGTGAAAGATCTTATGCTAGATGACTAAATAGAGTAAGAAAATCAAGAGCAGAACTAGCCTAAAATTGCAGACCAAAATTTAAATGAGGTGTGCGCCAATCATGCAATGGATTTTCTTATGATTATAGCTTTTGATTTTAGCTACCGCACTAAGTGAAAATTGCATCAAAGTTCCACAAGTGAGGGATGATGAAGGCCTAATCATTTCCCTGTACTTAAATATTAAGACCAAAATTTTACCCAAAAAATTAGAAGGAATGCATTACAGAGATGCTACTGAGAGGTAGTCACCAAATTATTTGATGAAACGATTAGTTCTGCTTCACTCCCTTCCGCATCTAAAATGTCAGAGGGGCAGGTAATGTTAGGGTAAGGGCTGTGTAGAAAATGGAGCAATATGTCGATGATTTCACTGCAACCAGAGATCTGTTCAGAAGTTGGTCACAGAAGTTGGTGTGTGTAAAGCGACCCTTACTGATACCAACTGGTACATAGCCTTGATCAGCAGGTATTGAGCGCCTCACATATGATGTGATGTTGCCTGTCACACTCACCTCTCAAAGCGTAAGTGATCTTAGCAAAATTAATCCATTCAACATTGTCAATATATATGGCAAAGTAAGGAATGGCCAGTGTTGGCTGTAAACCATAAAGTCTTTCTTCTCTTAAGGGGTTACCTATATATAAAGTTGGCATATTGCTAGGATATGACACCACTTTCAAATTGGTGTGGATCTGACTGCAAATTAATAAGGGCCCTACTGCAGTTCCTTGCACAGCCAGTAGGTGAGCATTGTAGTAAAGACTTATCCTGCACCAGGACATATTTGCAATCTGCTTCACAAAACATCATTTATTGTCACTTAAAATAGATCACTAGTAATTAGAACTGATGATGATGGAGTATATACTTTGAAGATCCATGTCAGAATTGCTGTATTACCTTGATATTAAAGGAGTTTCACACCCTTTATGTTCAGTATGCTACAAGAGTGCTATGAAAATGATAAACATTCCCTACTTACCTGGCGATCTCCCACAATTTTTCCATCCTGCTGGCGAGGGAATTTCTTCTCCTGGTCCAGATTTTTTAGTAAGTAAGTGCTGCACCCAACTAATGGGCCTCTGCTTTCACACTTTGGATAATGCTGCTATCACTCAGTGACTACAGCAATCTATGTGGTTTATAATGTGAAATCTGGTGATAGGTCCACTGTACAAGCACACCTGTAGTTGTGATTCTAATGGTCCCTTGAGGACTTACTCAGGATATAGGTATACACATGAGGGAGAAAGGAAGGATGTTTCTCAAAATAATATATAATACTTAAGTGCTACATGAGAAGGGAATCATTTCATGGGTCTTAAATCCATGCTATTTTACAATCCTACAATATATCTGGTGTATGTCACCCCCTTTTGGCATTCTAAACTGTGCACACCAGCTTTAACATTATGTAATTGGGGTTCCTGTAATGCCTCTGTGTGCACAGACATCCCCCTTATACCTGAGAAATGAACTTTTATGGTCTCCCGAGCCGCATTTTAAAAGGTCCGGGAGGTCTGCTCTTTGATCTGGTGTAATGGTCCTCACCGCCCCTGCTGCAAAACCCACCTTGCTGTTTCAAAATTGTCACCCCTCCTGTGAACGGCTGCTGATTGCCACCCATACTCGTGCCTGCTCAGTGGAGCTGGTCACCATGCTCCACTGAAGATACACAGTGCGCAAAGTATTGCGAGATTTGTGAAGTCTTGCGAGACTTCGGGGCACTGCGTATCTTCAATGAAGGAGCATGGTGACCCGCTCCACTGCGCAGGCATGACTATGCCTGTCAATCAGCAGCCGTTCACAAGAGGGGGCGGCAAATTTGAAACAGTGGGGAGGCTTTTGCAGGCAGGGTGCAGCGAGAACCAAATACACCAGACCAGAGAGCAGACCTCCGGGAACTTTTAAGATATGATTACCATACAGCGCAGGAGACAATAAAAGTATATTTCTCAGGTATGAGGGGAATGTCTGGGCACAAAGAGGGGTTACAAGAACCCCAATGACATTATGTTAAAGCTGATGGGCACAGTTTAGAATGCCCAAAGGAGGTGGCAGGTTCCCTTTAAGGACTAAGAGCATCTCTGCAGTCTCATGCACCACATATGCAGGTCAGCTCAATAGAAACACTGTTACCCTACACCAACTACCTTTGAGTAAGGGGGTCTTTTGACACCAGAAACACATCAGGTTTCTGTTCAGTTTTTCTGTACTCTTAAAAATGTTCAAAATAAAGCAAGCTTTATTTTATCTGGAGTGGTGCTGCCATTTCAAGTCTTGTCTAGAATTGTCCACCGGTAACTTTGGGTACCCACCAGAAAATACTCTGGCATCCTTTCTTCATCTCTAAGTATTTTTCCATGGTCATGGTATTTGTAATGATCTACAATGATATAATTCCAGGTAAACTTTGATGTGTTACACAAGTACGTTTTGATGCCAAGGAAAAGTGATGGTAGATGAATCTGATCTGATTGCCATGAGCAGCTACTCCACGAGTTTAGATATCTCCTATATTGAGTTTTACAATCAAATAAACAGTAATCAAATTTCACAACTTACAAATGACACCCAGTTTCCAAGTTTGACAGGATCCATTAGATGAATGTTCCACAACTCCAGAGCATTTCTAAAGAAAACATGATTTGCTGGTGGACCTTGAGTACTTGAGTTGAGGAACACTACATTGAATTTTATTAGGTTCAGGGCACCCTTGGCTAAAAAACTCAAATTCATAGATTGCTTCCAAACTCAACACTGGTACCACAGTGCTTTCTTATTTTAATATACCTACTTTTTAATTTAGATATGATTAAATCCCAAAATAATACCTCAGAGCTTGGTAAAGAAAATATTAACCTTTCATGTACAAGATCTTAATGTACCACTGGGATCTGCAGAATGGACATAATGCTGTAAATTGAAGACACCAGGTAGACCATTTCAGAAGGCACTTTTACTATTGTAATCTGTAGATAATAAAACACAAATTGTTGGGTTCCAATAATAACTTTTCTGATGCACCGTCAATATTGTTCTTTTGATACTTCTTAAAGAGGACCTGTCACCAAACCAGATAGAAAAAAAGCGGTGTCAGAGGTTTGGAGCGCTAAAGAAACCACGGGTTGGTGATTAAATTACCAATAATTTATTGCACGAACAGCAGGGGTCCAGTAAGCCACAACCAGTAAAGGTTAGTGCAAACATAGTAAAACCGTGTATTAAGTTCCTCCAGTTGCAGTGTGGCGCAATATCTGTTTTTTCTGTCACCAAACCAGGCATGGTGATCTAATTACAGCACTGGATGCAGCATGTCTGCAGCATCCAGGCAAGGGGTCATCCAGCACTTGAGCAGCCCTGTACCCCAAGATACCCCGGGCTAAACGGACTTTCTGGGAGAGAAAAAAAAAAACTGTTTAAATGCTGCTGAAGAGGGAGAGAGTGATTGGCAGCGGTGGGCAGATTACACATGCAGGGGGTGTGAATTTGCCCTTGGCTGCAGCCCCTAGCCACCTCCTATTTGGCTGGTGCATGTAAGTTTTCTAAGTGTATTATCTCGGGGTACAGGGCTGCTCAAGTGCTGGGTGACCCCTTGCCTGGATGCTGCAGACATGCTACATCCAGTGCTGTAATTAGATCACCATGCCTGATTTGGTGACAGGTCCTCTTTAAACTCATCTGCTGAAAAAAGAATATACAGGGTGGGCCATTTATATGGATGCACCTAAAAAAAAATGGGAATGGTTGGTGATATCAACTTCCTGTTTGGGGCACAAGGGGAGGGGAAAAGATTTCCAGATGGGTGGTGACCATGGTCGCCATTTTGAAGTCGGCCATATTGGATCTAACTTTTTTTCAATGGGAAGAGGGTCATGTGACACATCAAATGCATTGATAATTTCATAAGAAAAACAATGGTGTGCTTGGTTTTAACGTAACTTTATTCTTTCATGAGTTATTTACAATTTTTTGACCACTTATAAAACGTGTTCCAAGTGCTGCCTATTGTGTTGGATTGTCAATGCAACTCACTTCTCCTACTTTTGACACATTCTTCATCAATGGAAACCTCAATGCCACTAGATATCTGAAATTGCTACATGATTCAGATATCTAGTGGCATTGAGGTTTCCATTAATGAACAATGGCCCCACTATCTTTGTACCCCATATACCATACCATACCATCAATTTTTGTGTTCCAATAGTCTTGGTGGGATCTATCCATTGTGGGTTAGTGTCAGACCAATAGCGGTGGTTTTGTTTGTTAACTTCACCATTCACAAAAAAGTTTACCTCATCACTCATCTGAAGGCAATTGTCTATGCTGTAAAGATATGAAATGTGCAGTATCTGAAACAACGGATACTGGAAGCCTGTGCTAGCATTTCTTCTGCGGTGTTGCTATCAGTGTGTCAAGAGTGGAAGAAGAGGGTTGTATTGACAATCCAATATAATATGTGTTCAAAGTGCTGCACATTGTAAGTGATCATAATCTTGTAAATAATTCATGAAAGAATAAAGTTACCTTAAAATCAAGCACACCATTGTTTTTCTTATGAAATTTTCCATAGGTTTGGTGTGTCACATAACCCTCTTCCCATTGAAAAAAATAAAGTTGGATCCAAAATGGCTGACTTCAAAATGGCCACCATGGTCACCACCCATCTGGAAACGTTTTCCCTCTCCCATATTTTAATGTGCCAAAAACAGGAAGTTGATATCACCAACCATTCCCATTTTATTTAGGTGCATACATATAAATGGCCCATCCTGTAGCTACATAGAACATAATTGACTCTACAGACTCTCCCCTACATTAAGATTCATCCATCTTATCATATAGTATTTACCTAAAAATCTCACTAGTGGTTTAGTACCCAGTAGGTAATCATAATTGCAACCTTGCTACACTGAAAATCAACTCTAATCCACAATCCAATTCCCGATACTTCATACATTCATAACAGCCAATTTGAAGAGACAGCGCTTCAATGGGAAGTGAGAGCACCAACCTAGGTCAATGATGAGAAAGGAAGTGTATCTGTGACTACTTCAGACTCCTATAAGCACTGTACCTCAGCTGCAGTCACTTACCAGAGATATGCCTTACTGGAGCAAGGCTAAAACCAACCAAAAAACTGATGAGCATGAAAAAATAGCAATTGCATCAGCAAGACCAACAGTAGTAAGATTTGTATGATTTTTAAGATCACAACCCGAAATCCTTTCTGTTTAATGCACTCATACACAACATATAAGATACCGCAGTAGATTTTCAAGAAGTTTATTACTTCAGAATGGAAACACAGTGTCTAGTGGGCAGTAGTTCAACTACATTTATTCAACATGGGACTGTGATTCATGTAAATTACATTTTCTAAATGTCTGAGAAAATATCCCACATTCAGTTTCCCCATAAAATGATAGATTAATGCAAATCCTCAACTGGCCACGGAATTTAACAATGCGCGACGTGACATAGGTCAGGCGCAAGCTGATCTCATACTAACAGTAGTTAGTAGCAGTCCTAAAATGACTATTATGATCTTTTACTGACTCAAGAATGGTATTTAGCCTTAAAATGTAGCTGAGCTTTGGAAAATTATTTTAGATTTTGTAGATCCTTACAGTCCTTCCCTCTAGGTTGATGGGGGTCAAAGACTGATGGCTCAAAAAAGTGCTCAGAAATGTGCAGTTCAGGAGGCAAAAGCATGTGCACTATTGTCCCTGCGTAGTACAGTATGCACATAATAGAAAGTATATTGATTCAAAATCACTGACAGCACGATGCAAAACATAATGGCAAGGATTGCACTGTTTCCTGCTGTCATCGTAGGGCCCGTGATGCGATCATGAGGCCTCAATGCATTCCTATGACAGCCCGGGGACAGCTGATGAACCCGGATGCCATCATAAATCACTTCCTCTCAGCGATGGCCAAGCAGCATCATTGAAAGTGATCATTTGTGCTGTGCAGAGAGATCCTATAGCATCTCTCTGCATAGTGTGGTGCCCCTGCATACAGGGTGGCCACAAGAGGGAACTGCAGTCAAGCAGAGGGTAGTCAGCTTATACAAAAGCACCCCAAAACACACCCACAGAATACAACACCCAACCCGGAGCCCGGGACTCTAGGCGGGCAAGGGGTGGTAGGGTTTAGAGGGAAGTGGGTGGGACGTAGTCAAGGTGACAGCACTGGGATAAAAGGGAAAAAACAGGAAGTAGTAAGTAGTAGGCCAGAGGGTGCCAAGCAGTAAAGACCAGGACTAGGCCAGTATAGCTGGGCCAGAGAGGAACACGGCAGCATGGCTAAAGGAAGACTTTGAGGAGAACTCCTTCTAGTGCAGAAGTCACAGGGTAGGACAGAGCCAGGTGGATCCTTAGTACAGCAGGGACACTGGAGGCTAGGCCAATACCAGAGCGCTGGCTCTGAGGTGCAGGGAGGTGCAGATTTCAAGTCTGCTCTCCTAACAAAGTGCTATGAGACACAGTGGCATATAGGGCTCAGAGCTTACCTACCCACACATAGGGGGAAGCCAAACAAGAGCCCGAGCAACCTGTCATACAGCACGCAGGAAGAATTAGAGGAAGAAGGGCCTGAAAGGAGTAAGAAAGAGGGGATACGACTGGAAGGAAGGCTTGACTGCAGGAGGGGTACCAGCAAAGAGTAAACTGTGTGTGAACTGTGAACTGTACTGTGAAGAACTTGAGTAAAACCCGGTGAACCCCGTCAGAGTCCCAGTGTTTGTGTCCTTGCATGCAAGACTGTTATATAACCTGCCAGGAGCAGCCCGACCCACGGCGGGCTCATCCATCCGGCTGCAGCACCATCCATCCTCCTGGCAGAAGCAAGCAGCAGCGGTGGTCCCCATTGACCACAACCCGTGGGTGGCGTCACGACAATCTCTGTAAATAACCCCCTTACTTGTGGGCTTGCGACATGGTCCGGACCAAGACCGCCGTGATAACCGCCGTGATACCCCGGTCCGGTACCGAGTAACCCGTCCCAGTGGGCTCCACAATAGTATAAGCGATCAGAGAGTGCAGTGTTGAGGCACCTTAAGGGGCAGGGTAAAATGAAGAGAGTAAAAAAAAAATGTTTAAAAATATGAAAGTTAAAATCACCTCTTTTGCCCCATTGAAAATAAATATATATATATAGTATATTGACCCAGCATCCCTGCTGGCACCAGTTCACATTGTCTGTGAGTGCTGTGGAGTTTTTTTTTTTTTTCTCTTTTGTATCGTGTGGAGTGGCTGGCTCCATTACTGCAATGTGCACCCTCGTTGCACACAGGTGATCTAGGGTCTAGATGGTGTCCGCCCACTTAGTAGTGGGTAGGGTGGACAAGGAGGACTTGGGTGTCAGCGATAGGACTCGTCGGACCTGAAGTCACTTTGTCGCAGTCGACGAGCAAGCAGACATTGGCCAATGTGTGTACTAAGAACTTCAGATTTAAAAAAAAAAAAATAATAATAATAAGAATTTTGAGTTTTTGAAAAAAACGTAAGTTTTTAAATTTTTTCTCATTATATAGCTTGTCAGCATATGTATATCATTGGTAGTAGCTGAGTGCTGCAAGGTTTTTTTCTAGTAAATATATATATAAATACTCAGTTTCTTCCTGAAAATTATTGCAATCACAAATTCTTTGGTATTATCGTCTTTATTTAATTTGTCTTCAATGAAAAAACACAAAAGAGAATGAAGCAAAAAGCAAAACATTGATGATTTCACACAAAACTCCAAAATTGGGCCAGACAAAAGTATTGGCACCCTCAGCCTAATACTTGGTTGCACAACCTTTAGCCAAAATAACTGCGATCAACCGCTTCCGGTAACCATCAATGAGTTTCTTACAATGCTCTGCTGGAATTTTAGACCATTCTTCTTTGGCAAACTGCTCTAGGTCCCCGATATTTGAAGGGTGCCTTCTCCAAACTGCCATTTTTACATTTCTCCACAAGTGTTCTATGGGATTCAGGTCTGGACACATTGCTGGCCACCTTAGAAGTCTCCAGTGCTTTCTCTCAAACCATTTTCTAGTGGTTTTTGAAGTGTGTTTTGGGTCATTGTCCTACTGGAAGACCCATGACCTCTGAGGGAGACCCAGCTTTCTCACACTGGGCCCTACATTATGCTGTAAAATTTGTTGGTAGTCTTCAGACTTCATAATGCCATGCACACGGTCAAGCAGTCCAGTGCCAGAGGCAGCAAAGCAACCCCAAAACATCAGGGAACCTCCGCCATGTTTGACTGTAGGGACCGTGTTCTTTTCTTTAAATGCCTCTTTTTTTCTCCTGTAAACTTTATGTTGATGCCTTTGCCCAAAAAGCTCTACTTTTGTCTCATCTGACCAGAGAACATTCTTCCAAAACGTTTTAGGCTTTCTCATGTATCTTTTGGCAAACTCCAGCCTGGCTTTTTTATGTCTCGGGGGTAAGAAGTGGGGTCTTCCTGGGTATCCTACCATACAGTCCCTTTTCATTCAGACGCCGACGGATAGTACGGGTTGACACTGTTGTACCCTCGGACTGCAGGGAAGCTTGAACTTGTTTGAATGTTAGTCGAGGTTCTTTATCCACCATCAGAACAATCTTGCATGGAAACCTCTCGTCAATTTTTCTTTTCCGTCCACATCTAGGGAGGTTAGCCATAGTGCCATAGGCTTTAAACTTTTTGATGATACTGCGCACGGTAGCCACTGGAATATTCAGGTCTTTGGAGATGGACTTGTAGCCTTGAGATTGCTCATGCTTCCTCACAATTTGGTTTCTCAAGTTCTCAGACAGTTCTTTGGTCTTGTTTCTTTTCTCCATGCTCAATGTGGTACATACAAGGACACAGGACAGAAGTTGAGTCAACTTTAATCCATGTCAACTGGCTGCAAGTGTGATTTAGTTATTGCCAATACCTGTTAGGTGCCACAGGTAAATTACAGGTGCTGTTAATTACACAAATTAGAGAAGCATCACATGATTTTTCTAACAGTGCCAATACTTTTGTCCACCCCTTTTTTATGTTTGGTGTGGAATTAAATCCAATTTGGCTTTAGGACAATTATTTTTGTGTTTTTTCATTGAAGACAAATTAAATGAAAATAATAATACCAAAGAATTTGTGATTGCAATCATTTTCAGGAAGAAACTGAGTATTATCTGACAGAATTGCAGGGGTGTCAAAATACTTTCGGCCACAACTATACATATATATGTATATATATACATATATATATATGTTACATATATATCCTACTATATAATAGTATTATCGTGTCTGTCTCTCTGCAACGGAAATCCCGCTTCTCTGATTACATGTGCCCGGCCGGTCGCGATCAATCAGCGACGCGGGATGTCCATTACAGAAACACAGAATTAGCTGCAGATTGCCCCGCCACTACTCCCTGGCAGCCCGGCAGCTGAAAATGGCGGAGCTGTGGAGCAGGGCCGACGTCAGCACCCGGAGTACCCGACCAAATGCTAGGGCCCAGGCGTGACTGAGGGGCTCACCGTCGCACGCCCGCATTGGAGGTCAGCGGCAACACAGCCGGGAGATGACCGGCGCTAGGCGGTCATCTCCCAGCTGCTCAGTCACACTTGGTGACACTCCAAAGATCCCGACAATGATATGACCTGTAGGTATCGTTGAAGCCTCGCCAAGTGTACTACACGGAGGTAAGCAGCGACGCAGCCGGGAGATGACCAGCTGCTCAGTCATACTTGGCGATGCTCCACAGATCCCGACGTCGGGAGATGACAGGCGCAAGTTTAGTATGTGGTTGTGTTGGTTGGTCGATCTATGGCATGCTGCACATCAGAAGACTACTTTAAAGGGGTTTTCCGGGCTTTTTACAAAATCTGTGTGTATATCTAGGCTGCAGAATGCTGACAGTTTGCAGTTTACACCCTGTCAGCATTTTGCAGGGTTACCTAGATATCACTATTTTGCGTCTGGAGAAGACCGACCAGGGAGCGTTTGTTTTGGAGCCTGAGTGTAATTGGCATAACTCGTCATTCCCACTCACTCTCCTACAAATATGCCCCAGTCTGCAACAAGTTCTTCCCACACTACAGATCATTGCCATACAATGCATCAGTGTGACCCCAGAGACTACAACAAGAGGACACTTGATCCCTTATTGCAGTCTCTGGATATAGCAGATGCGATCGAGCATTGTGGGACCATCATTGTGGTCTACATCGGAGGGTATGGGAGTAATAAAGATGGAGTCTGAATTTGTGTTTGTGGGTTTTTTTTCTAATAAAAAGATTTTTCTCTGTTCAGTGTATTTTTTACTATTTACTAGAGTTTCATAATGGCAGGGTCTAACATTGGCCCGACATTATGAATCTTGGGCTTAGTGCCAGGTGGCAAAACAAAGCTGGTTAATCCCTTTATTACCCAGTTTGTTACCAGCACAAGGTCAACTGGAAAAGTACAGCACCAGAAAATGGTGCGTCTGGAGCGGCGATGTGCTGCAATTCGCAGCATGGGGGGCTCAGAATGCTTGGGCCTCTCCATGTTGAGGATGCCAGCCCCCAATTACCTAGTTGTACTTGGCTGGCAACCAAAAACACAGTGAAGCTCCACATTTTTTTTTCCCAAATTATTTCTATAAAACAACGATATCGGGCTTTACTGTATTTTTGGTTGCCAGCCGGTTCAACTAGGCAGCTTGGGGTGGGTGGCAGCCCCAGCTGCTTAGTTGTACCTGGTTGGCAACCAAAAATACAATGAAGCTCCACGTCATTTTTTTTTCAAATTTGTAGAAATAAAAAAAAATATGTCACCTGTGCTGGTGACTAAAAGTACAGTGGAGCCCCACATCATTAGCGCAAAATCCCAGCTAAATACTCAACAAAAACTCACTGTGTTAACAGTGCTGCATATTTGCTGAGTATTTTGGAGCTGACATTGAGTTCTATGGGTAAAAATTGCAGCAAAATATGCTGAAAGAATTGATGTGGTGCAGATTTTTCCGCGGGAAAATGTGCGCCTTTTCCGTCATGCAAAAATCTGCAGCATGGGCACAACACTGATTATTTCCCATACACTTTGCAGCAAACTGCTGTACTGTGGGATCTTTACAAATTCCCCTGAAAAATCAAGGGAAAATCGCAGCAAAAATGCAGGAAATTCGCTGTGTCAGCGCATAGCTTAAATATTCACATACCAGGTTCAAGCTAAAAAAAGACACTCCTTCCCTTCTGAGCCCAGCCATGCACCCAAACATTGCTTCCCCACCACATATGGAGTATGAATATACTTAGGAGAAATTGCCCAACATATTTTAGAGTCCATTTTATCATGTCTGTGTGAAAATAAAAAAAACATTTTTTTCTACAAAAATGTTCTTTTGGCCTCCATATTTTCATTTTCACAGCTCACAGATATAAAATTATGTGAAGCCCCTGGGTATTCAAACTGCTCACCACGCATCCAGATAAATTTCTTTATGGTTCAATTTCCAAAATGTTACTTGCTGGGGGGTTCTACTGTTTAGGCACAAAGGCGCTCTTCAAACAGGATACGACACTCACAGACCTTTCCATCAAAGTTTGTGTTCCAAAATGTCACTACCTCCCTTCAGAGCCCTGCAATGCATCCAAACAGTGGTTTACCACCACATATGAGGCATCAGAGTACTGAGGAGAAATTGCCCAATAAATTATAGGATCCAATTTATCCTGTTGCTCTTATGAAAATGAAAAAATTGAGGCTAAAAGAACATTTTCATGGAAAAAACTACTTTTTCATTTTCACGGCTCAATTTCTGAAGCACCTGTTGGTTTAAAGTGCTCAACATACATCTACATATGTTCCTTGGGAGGTCTAGCTTCCAAAATAGGGTCACTTGTGGGGGTGCTCCACTGTTTAGGCACACAGGGGCTCTCCAAATACGACATGGTGTGTGCTAACGATTGCTGCTAATTTTTCACTTGAAATGTCAAATGTCGCTCCTTCCCTTTTCAGCCCTGCTGTGCGCCCAAACAGTGGTTTTCCATCACATATAAGGTATCAGTGTACTCAGAAGAAATTGCCCAACAAATTTTAGGATTTACTTTATTCTGTTGGCCTTGTGAAAATGAAACATTTGAGGCTAAAGAACATTTGAATGGAAAAAAGTACTTTTTCATTTTACAGCACAATGTATGAAGCACCCGGGGGTTCAAAGTGCTCCCCACACATCAAAATAAGTTCCTGGGGGGGGTCTAGTTTCCAAAATGGGGTCACTTCTGGGGGAGCTCCACTGCTTAGGCAACAGGGGTGTCCAAACACAACAAAGTGTGCGCTAGCGATTGCAGCTAATTTTCCGCTTGAAACATCAAATGTTGCTCCCTCCCTTCTCAGCCCTGTCGTGCACCCAAAATAGTTATCCGCTACATATGAGCTATCAGTGTACTTAGGAGAAATTGCTCAACAAATTTTAGGATCCATTTTATCCTGTTGGCCTTGTGAAAATTTAAAAATTGAGGCTAAAAGAACATTTTTGTGGAAGAAAAGTATTTTTTTATTTTCACGGCTCATTGCTTCAGTGAAGCACTTGGGGCTCAAAGTGTCACCACATGTCTAGATAAATTACTTGGGGGACTCTAGTTTCCAAAATGGGGTCACTTGTGGGGGGTTTCCACTGTTTAGGCACATCAGGGGCTTTGCAAACACAATATGGTGTCAGCTAACGATTCCAGCTAATTTTCCATTTAAAAAGTCAAATGACGCTCCTGCCCTACCGTACAGCCGAACAGTGATTTTCGACCACATGTGGGGTATCGGCATACTAGGGAGAAATTTATCAACAAACTTTTAGGTCCATTTTCTGCTGTTACCCTTGTGAAAATGCAAAATTTGAGGCTAAAGTAACATTTTTGTGGAAAAAGTAAAATGTTACTTTTTTCCTTCCACGTTGTTTTAATTCCTATGAAGCACCTGAAAGATTAATAATCTTCTTGAATGTGGTTTTGAGTAGCTTGAGGGGTGCAGTTTTTGGAATGGTGTCACTTTTGGGTGTTTTCTGTCATGTAGGCCCCGCAAAGGCACTGCAAATGTGATGTCACAAAAAAAGTGGCTTTGTAAATTTTGTTGGAAAAATGAGAAATTGATGATGAACTTAACTTCCTAACAAAATGAAAATTTGTGTTCCAAAATTGTGCTGATGTAAAGTAGAATTTGGGAAATGTTATTTATTAACTATTTTGGTGACATGACTTTCTTGTTTAACAGTATAAAATTTCAAAATTGGAAATTTTCAAATTTTCACCAAATTTCATTTTTTCCAAAAAGAAACACAAAAGTATCAACCTAATTTTATCACTAACATGAAGTTCAATATGTCACAATAAAACAAATCTCAAAATCACTGGGATCTGTTGAAGCGTTCCAGAGTTATTACCTCATAAAGTGACACTGGTTAGAATGCAAAAAATGGCCAGGTCAGGAAGGTCAAAACAGGCTGGGAGGGGAAGGGGTTAAAAAATCTAACAATGTACATCAAACTACTTGATGTAGTGTAATGTACTGTAGAATTACTCTATTAGCAGATGGGAGCACAGACTGACTGAAACTAAATTTAAAGGTGAACAAATCTGCATTTATCATACGTGGCAGATATACCATGAAGTAACATAGTAACATAGTTTTTTTAAGGTTGAAGGAAGACTTTAAGTCCATCTAGTTCAACCCATAGCCTAACATGTTGATCCAGAGGAAGGCAAAAAAAACCCATGTGGCAACACTAGCTCCACATTGGGGAAAAAAATTCCTTCCTGAATCCAGATACGGCAATCAGACTAATTCCCTGGATCAACGCCTATCAAAGAATCTAGTATATATAACTGGTAATATTATAGTTTTCAAGAAAGGCATCCAGGCCCTTCTTAAATGTTAGTAGTGATCACTCATTACAACATCATGTGGCAGAGAGTTCCATAGTCTCACTGCTCTTACAGTAAAGAATCCACGTCTGTGATTATGGATTAAACCTTCTTTCCTCAGACGTAGAGGATGCCCCCTTGTCCCGTCTCAGGCCTAAGAGTAAAGAGATCATTAGAAAGGTCTCTGTACTGTCCCCTTATATATTTATACATTATTATAAGATCACCCTAAGCCTTCGTTTTTCCAAGCTAAATAACCCCAAGTTTAATAACCTGTCTTGGTATTGCAGACCGCTCAGTCCTCTAATAACCTTGGTCGCTCTTCTCTGGAGCCGCTCTAGTTCAGCATGTCTTTCTTATACACCGGAGACCAGAATTGTACACAGTATTCTAAGTGTGGTCGCACTAGTGACTTGTATAGAGGTAAAATTATGTTTTCTCATGAGCATCTATGCCTCTTTTAATGCATCCCATTATTTTATTTGCCTTTGCAGCAGCTGCCTGACACTGGCCACTAAATGTGAGTTTGTCATCTACCCATACACCCAGGTCTTTTTCAGTGACAGTTTTGCCCAGTGTTTTACAATTAAGCACATAATTATACCTTTTGTTTCCTCTGCCCAAGTGCATGACCTTACATTTATCCCCATTAAAGCTCATTTACCATTTATCAGCCCAAGCCTCTAGTTTACATAAATCCTCCTGTAATATAAAATTGTCCTCCTCTGTATTGATTACCCTGCAGAGTTTAGTGTCATCTGCAAATATTGAGATCTACTCTGTATGCCCCCTACAAGGTCATTAATAAATATATTAAAAAGTGGGCCCAACACTGACCCCTGTGGTACCCCACTGTTAACTGTGACCCATTCTGAGTGTGTTCCATTAATGACCACCCTTTGTTTCCTATCACTAAGCCAGTTCTTAACCCACTTACACATATTTTCCCCTATCCCCATTGCTCTCATTTTATGTATCAACCTTTTGTGTGGCACCGTATCAAAAGCTTTTGAATAGTACCATATACACCACATCCACTGCATTTCTTTGGTCCAGTCCAGAACTTACTTCTTCATAGAAGCTTATCAGATTAGTTTGCAGGAACGGTCCCTCGTAAAACCATGTTGATATTGGGTCATGAGGTTATTTTTCTTCAGATACTCCAGTATAGCATCTCTGAGAAACCCTCTAGGATTTTACCCACAGTAGAGGTTAAGCTTACTGGCCTATAATTTCCAAGTTCAGTTTTTGTTCCCTTTTTGAATATTGGCACCACATTTGCTATACGCCAGTCCTTGTGGTACAGACCCTGTCATTATGGAATCTTTAAAGATTAAAAATAATGTCTATCTATGACAGTACTTAATTCCTGCAGCACTCTGGGGTGTATCCCATCCAGGCCCGGGGATTTGTCAATTTTAGTGATTTTTAGACGATGCCGTACTTCCTGCTGGGTTAAGAAGGTGACATTTAATTGTCAGTTTTTTGTTATCACTGATCATATTGTCTGTCATGGGATTTTCTTGTGTAAATACTGTTGAAAAAAAGTAATTTAGCATATTGGCTTTTTCCTCATCCTCATCCACCATTTTACCCAGATTATTTTTAAAGGGGCCAACACCATCATTTTTTAGTTTCTTATTATTTATTAGTTAAAAAATATTTTGGGATTATTTTTACTTTCTCTGGCAATGAGTCTCTCTGTCCAAGTCTTTGCTGCCTTGATTTGCTTTTTACAGATGTTATTTAATTTTCTGTATTTATTTAATGCCTCATCACTACCTACTTGCTTTAATTCCCTAAATGCTGTCTTTTTGTCATTTATTGCGCCCCTTACAGCCTTATTTAGCCATAGTGGTTTCCTCCTATTTCTAGCATGCTTATTCCCATAGGGTATATATTGTGCACAGGCCCTATTCAGGATGCTAATAAACGTTTCCCACTTGGTTTGTGTACTTTTATGTTTCAGGATATCGTCCCA
>JARQOC010000003.1:576963736-576979662 GCA_033576535.1 Allobates femoralis
CACCAGCACACTGCCGGCTCCAGCAGGACCAGGTGGCACCAGCACACTGCCGGCTCCAGCAGGACCAGGTGGCCCCAGCACACTGCCGGCTCCAGCAGGACCAGGTGGCCCCAGCACACTGCCGGCTCCAGCAGTACCAGGTGGCCCACAGCACTCAGCCGGCTCTAGCAGGACCAGGTGGCCCCAGCACACTAAGGCTCCAGCAGGACCAGGTGGCACTGCCATGTCCTCCATGATGGTGTGATCACCCACTCAGGTAACACTGGGGGGGCAGCAGGCGTATGTGATGGGTGAGGAGGTGCCAGGGCAGCAGCTGGCTGCACGTACACACTGGATTGCTACAGTGTGACTGAATGGGGATGGACGTGACCGTGGGACCCCGGTACAACCTGCTGGTCTCCATCCTTGCATTCTACTCTCATCTGACAATGAAGGAGCTGTCCGCAGAGCTGACAGTCTACAGGGCTGCCGTGTGTGTGCACTGTGCCACCCATGCTGGAGCGTGCAGCTGGGGCAGTGGGTGAAGTGCTGAGATGAGGACTTTACTGGAATGATGTGTCCTTTTGTTGTCTGGGAGCGGGGGAGGAGGGCTGTTATATATATTATTACATAACCCGGCTGGGAGGCTGCGAGCTCATTGTGTGCAGGGCATGGAGACAAGGTGTGGGCACCATCACAGCTGCCACTGATGGAATGGTCACTTACAACATGTACTGCCCATGCACAGCCCTGTCTATCATGTACTGCCCAGTGTATATACAGTGCCATATAATAGATCTATCATGTACTGCCCAGTGTATATACAGTGCCATATACTAGATCTATGTATACTGCCCAGTCTATATACAGTGCCATATACTAGATCTATCATGTACTGCCCAGTCTATATACAGTGCCATATACAAGATCTATCATGTACTGCCCAGTCTATATACAGTGCCATATACTATATCATGTACTGCCCAGTCTATATACAGTGCCATATCATAGATGTATCATGTACTGCCCAGTTTATATACAGTGTCATATCATAGATGTATCATGTACTGCCCAGTCTATATACAGTGCCATATCATAGATGTATCATGTACTGCCCAGTTTATATACAGTGTCATATCATAGATGTATCATGTACTGCCCAGTCTATATACAGTGCCATATCATAGATCTATCATGTACTGCCCAGTTTATATACAGTGCCATTTAATAGATCTATGTATACTGACTGCCCAGTCTATATACAGTGCCATATCATAGATCTATGTATACTGCTCAGTGTATATAGAGTGCCATATAAAAGATATATAGTATACTGCTTACTCTAAATACAGTGCCATATAATAGATCTATGTTTACTACCCAGTGTATATACAGTGCCATATCATAGATCTATGTTTACTGCCCAGTGTATATACAGTGCCATATCATAGGTCTATCATGTACTGGACTGCCCAGTCTATATACAGTGTCACATACTAGATCTATCATGTACTGCCCAGTGTATATACAGTGCCATATCATAGATCTATGTTTACTGCCCAGTGTATATACAGTGTCATATAAAAGATATATAGTATACTGCTTACTCTATATCCAGTGCCATATAATAGATCTATCATATACTGCCCAGTCTATATATAGTACATTATACTACCTTTAGTTCTTATATACTACCCAACCCATATACAGTACAGTATACTACCTATAGTTCTTATATAGTGCTCAGTAAATATATGGTACAGTATACTACCTATAGTTCTTATACACTACCCAACCTATATACAGTACAGTATACCACCTATAGTTCTTATATAGTGCCCAGTAAATATATGGTACAGTATACTACCTGTAGTTATTATACAGTACCCAACCTATATACAGTACAGTATACTACCTATAGTTCTTATATACTGCCCAGTCTATATACAGTACAGCATAATACCTATAGTTGTTGTGTACTGCCCAGTCTATGTACAGTACAGCATGCTATCTATAGTTCTTGTATACTGCACAGTCTATGTGCAGTACAGTATACTAGCTCTAATGATTATATAATGCTCAGTCTATACAATATAGTAGCTATGTGGTGTACAGTAATAGGTGTTTTTCTCTGTATATACACAATGTTGCTCAGTCTAGTATTATATAATGCTCAGTCTATGCACCGAATATTATGGCTCTAGGAATACTCCATGTGGAGAGGATACTGTATCTCTGGACCCTATACCTAACTTTTCTGTCATACATATGATCTATATCTCTACATTTTTGTATATTAATTTCAATATAATTTATATATAACATATATTCTATCATCTCTGTAGAGTATCAATATGATTTTGCCACAATCTGTAATACTGGTAATCTCTGCATTCCATGGGATAGTCCTCTTTATAGTTCTCTGTACACAATCAATCTATACAAATTATATGCCAATATCTCTACACATCACTCATATCCTCCATCATCTCCCACAATCCCTAATATCCTCCACCCCATGGACCAGTCCTCTGTCTACATCTCCACACATTACTCATATTCTCCATCATCTTCCCACATCACCCATATCCTCCATCATCTTCCCACATCACCCATATCCTCCATCATCTCCACACATCACTCATATCGTCCATCATCTCCACACATTACTCATATCCTCCATCATCTCCACACATCACTCATATCCTCCATCATCTCCACACATCACTCATATCGTCCATCATCTCCACACATCACACATATCCTCCATCATCTCCCTACATCATTTGTATCCTCCATCATCTCCACATATCACCCATATCCTCCATCATCTCCACACATCACTCATAGCTTCCATCATCTCCCCACATCACAAATATCCTCCATCATCTCCACACATCACTCATAGTCTCCATCATATCCCCACATCACTCATATTCTCTATCATCTCCCCACATCACTGATAGCCTCCATCATATCTCCACATCACTCATATTCTCTATCATCTCCCCACATCACTGATAGCCTCCATCATCTCCCCACATCATTCATATCCACCATCATCTTCCCACATCACACATATCCTTCATCATCTTCCCACATCACTCATATCCTCCATCATCTCCCACATCACTCATATCCTCCATCATCTCCACACATTATTCATATCCTCCATCATCTTCACACATCACAAATATCCTCCATCATCTCCACACATCACTCATAGTCTCCATCATATCCCCACTCACTCATATTCTCTATCATCTCCCCACATCACTGATAGCCTCCATCATATCCCCACATCACTCATATTCTCTATCATCTCCCCACATCACTGATAGCCTCCATCATCTCCCCACATCATTCATATCCACCATCATCTTCCCACATCACACATATCCTTCATCATCTTCCCACATCACTCATATCCTCCATCATCTCCATACATCACCCATATCTTCCATCTCTCCACATCACCTATAGCCTCCATCATCTTCCGACATCACCCATAGCCTCCATCATCTTCCCACATCACCCATAGCCTTCATCATCTTCCCACATCACTTGTATCCTCTATCATCTCCGACATCACTCGTATCCTCCATCTTCCACATCACTCATATCCTCCATCATCTCCACACATCACTCATAGTCTCCATCTCCCCACATCACTTATACCCTCCATCATCTTCCCACATCATCTATAACCTCCATCATCTCCCCCACCACTCATATCCTCCATCATCTCCCACATCACTCATATCCTCCATCTTCTACATCACTCATATCCTCCATCATCTCCACACATCACAAATATCCTCCATCATCTCCACACATCACTCATATCCTCCATGATCTCCCCCTATCACTCATAGCCTCCATGTCTTCCCACATCACACATATCCTCCATCATCTCCACACATTACTCATGTCCTCCATTATCTCCACACATCACTTATAGCCTCCATCATCTCCACACATCACTCATATCCTCTATCATCTGCCCACATCGCTCATAGCCTCCCATCATCTCCCCACATCATTCATATCCACCATCATCTTCCCACATCACTGATAGCCTCCATCATCTCACCACATCACTCATATCCTCTATCATCTCCCCACATCTCTCATAGCCTCCATTATCTCCCCACATCATTTATATCCACCATCATCTTCCCACATCACTCATAGCCTCCATCATCTCACCACACAATTCATATCCACCATCATCTTCACACATATCCTCCATCATCTCCCTACATCACTCATATCCTCCATCATCTCCACACATCACTCATATCCCCTATCATTTCATCCCCCCACATCACTCATAGCCTCCATCATCTTCCCACATCATTCATATCCACCATCATCTTCCCACATCAAACATATCATCCATCATCTTCCCACATCACTCATATCCTCCATCATCTCCACACATCAATCATATCCTCCATCATCTCCACACATGACTCATCCTCCATCATCTCCACACATCACTCATATCCTCCATCATCTCCACACATCACTTATATCCTCCATCATCTCACCACATCACTCATATTCTCCATCATCTCTACACATCACCCATATCTTTCATCATCTCCACACATCACACATACCCTCTATCATCTCCACACATCACTAATATTCTCCACACATTACTCATATTCTCCATCATCTCCACACATCACGCATACCCTCCATCATCTCCCCCATCATTCATATCCTCCATCATCTCCCACAATTACGTATAGCCTCCATCATCTCCACACATCACCCATATCCTCCATCATTTCCCCCATCACTTATACCCTCCATCATCTCCACACATCATACATATCCTCCATCATCTCCACACATCACTCATATCCTCCATCATCTCCACATCACCCATATCCTCCATCATCTCCACACATCACAAATATCCTCCATCATCTCCCCACTTCACTTATAGCCTCCATCATCTCCACACATCACCCATATCCTCCATCATCTCCCCACATCATTCATATCCTCCATCATCTCCCCACATCACTTATAGCCTCCATCATCTCCACACATCACCCATATCCTCCATCATCTCCCCACATCATTCATATCCTCCATCATCTCCCCACATCACTTATAGCCTCCATCATCTCCACACATCACCCATATCCTCCATCATCTCCACACATCATCCATAGCTTCCATCATCTCCACACATCACTCATATCCTCCATCATCTCCACACATCATCCATATCCTCCATCATCTCCACACATCACTCATATTCTCCATCATCTCCCCACTTCACTTATAGCCTCCATCATCTCCACACATCACCCATATCCTCCATCATCTCCACACATCACTCATATCCTCCATCATCTCCACACATCATCCATATCCTCCATCATCTCCACACATCACTCATATCCTCCATCATCTCCACACATCATCCATATTCTCCATCATCTCCACACATCACTCATATCCTCCATCATCTCCACACATCATCCATATTCTCCATCATCTCCACACATCACTCATATCCTCCATCATCTCCCCACACCACTTTTATCCTCCATCATCTCCCCACACCACTTATATCCTCCATCATCTCCACACATCACACATCCCCTCCATCCCATGCCCTGTCAAGCTCAGTGCGGGGCTTGGTGGCACTGGCAGCAGTGAGTTCCTGGAAATATGCTATTATGTAACCTGGGCAGAGGCTGGCAATGCCGGGAGCTGCTGATGCTAACAATAGAGCCGGATAGTATAGAGGAGGAGGGAGCAGACAATGGGGAGCTCTCCCGGCCCGCTCTGTGTATGACCATAGCCCAGACAATGGCCGCTCGGGGTGCACGCAGTACACAGCGCTGTGGCGGCCGCTTGTTGTGATCGAGGGCTGAGCACGTGAATGGAGGCGGCGGGGAGGAGCGCGGAGCTCCGCATTCCTTTGTTCTCCTGCAGGGAAGCGTACAGCCGTGCCGCCATGTGTCCGTCCTGCCGGCCGGGGACTACAACTGCCAGCACACGTCCGTCATTCCACAATAGCAGTTCAGAATACATATCATAGGTACACAAGTATTAGGTATAATATGTGCGGATTCTATCAAGTAGAATATACATAAGAGTAGGCACAATGTGCACACATGAGATATAAACATTTCATCTATTAGATAATAGATAATTATGTACTATACACAAGTCTTCCCATGACCAGACACAAATGTGTTCTCCCTTTTCATCACGGTGTAAGACTGACTGAATGGAGTATCCTCGAAGACACTGTTGTGTAACAGCCATTGCATAAGACTCCTATCTATCTCCACCACAAGATGGCCTGGCAGGCCGCCCTCCTGAGATGGGAACAATACAACGTCATGCCACTCTCCTGTTACTACACCTGCTGCTTACGTATGGCATCCTTTATAGTGTATGTGTGCTGCGTGTGTATATACATATATAATATCTATGTGTATATGTATGTGCGTGTCTATGTACATCTATATAGTATATGCATGTGTGTGTACATATGTCACTATATATAGTGTCTGAGGATAGATAGATAGATAGATAGATAGATAATGGTGTTTAGTCTGCTACAGTGGGAACATTTCTTTTGTTTCCAACCAGATGTGATGACATGAATACTATGCTCTGAATGCCAGTCTCATTGAAATCAACAGGAGGGAAATAAAAGTTTGGTTGTCAGTTCCTGCTGGGAGTTGTAGTTCTAAGGAGCGAGGTTGGACCATTGTCCTGTGTGGTGTGAAGTCATTGTGATTGGCAGTTTATCTAGGGCACATCGTATCCATCTATAATTACACATGTGCAATATATGTACATGACTAAATAAATATGAATGGATTTTCTCTTGAGAGAATGTGAAAATGCATCCAGTGTCCTTAAATTAAAGTGAGAGACAGGATATGTCAGCATGGCAGGAGAGGCCGCATAGTTGACATGACTCTGGTAACCTGACCCTTCAGTGAAAAGTTGTTCATACAAAGCAATGTAGCCTGGTGGATTCTCCGGCCTAGTGCTGAAGTATCCGGCTGGGGCGCTCACTCCCATTTTCCATTCCAGTCTGCTGCTCAGGATCACCCTGTGCTAATCAGTTTTGAAATATGATCTTGGAGACAGGATAACACTGTTTGTTTGCACAGAGCGGGCAAGGCAGCTCTGGAGAAGGGAGGGATGCTTTGCCAGTCACGTATCCCAATGTTTGTGTGTAGTCGTTCATTAACATTGTAATCCACAGCCCAGGGAGAGATGGGAACTCTCATCCTCCCCCACTGTTAGAGGAAAACAACTTCATAAAACTTTCAGCGCAGGAGTGGACACCAGGCGTTACAAGTGCATTGACTTTATACATGTAAATATGTCATGATCTATGGAAGACTCTAAACAATGTACAGGAGCTGGAAATGGTGATCGAGAACTTTAAGATCGATCCTGATCATTGTTCCACGTAAACAGCCGATGAACGAGCAGAACACCTGTCAGAGGCTGATTGTGGGCTTATAAATTACCATTGTAGGCAGCATATCACCCCATGTAAACAGGCAACGTGCTGTGGACAACATGCCTGCTGTGTGGGGACTGATTGCACAAATGGCCATAAGAGCAGATTAACGGTAGCCAGGGCCCCGGGCAGTTTAGAAGGTGTGCCCCCCCCCCCCCCCAAAGATGTCTAACATGACATGTTCGGTCATGGGAGCACCTGCCGCAAGTACGCCTATACTTTGCATGGCAAAAACCGCAACCGCGCCGCAAGTGCAGCCAGTATGCGGTAATCGCGAATTACTGCCGCGAATTACGAAAAACGCTGATGTGAAAGGGCCCTAAGATGTCCTGCAGACCCTTTATTGCTTTGGTGCCAGTTTTGTCAGTAGCTTCCACCTTCTTGGTGTATACGATTGTCCATACAAAGTGCTATACATATTGACTCTGAATATTACAGGGGGCTTCATCTGTGAAGAAGATTTTTTTGCTCCTCGTACAAGTTATTACAGGTTAAGCTTCAGTATAGCTCTGTAAATGTTAGCTTGCAGTAGCTGATGAAAGTGAAAAGCACAGCGAAAGCGGGATTTCCTACTTCACTTGTAGAACTGGTTTGGATTCAACAGTTGTGAGGGAATTCTACTATGAAGTCATTTTTGTGCTCTTCGTGTTGCCAAGGCTAGGGCCCTGCCAGGCATTACGTGAGTGTTACACATGCCTAATTTGTCTGTGTAGAAAAGAACATTTCATTTGCAATTACTAAAATGTTATGAGACGTAACAACAATAGGGATATCATTTCATTTTCCTGACCAGCACTTCAAGGGTTACCGTAATCATGTCCGCTTGTTGCAGGATATGCTCAGACATTGTCTGATAGGAACCTATTGCTGGCAGCTTATATGTTACCGTATTAACTGTCCTAATGAAGGGGCCAGCACTTCCAAGCCTGTACACAGTACAGGTGGGTGAGGGGTTCTCTTTTGACACTGATCCTATCCTTATATGGAGTAGTTTTAATTCATTACTACAACTACAAGAAGTTCTACACTGGTTTACTGGTGGGAAATGGGGTTGGAAGCAGGAAAGCTATCAAATAAAAAACATGAAGCGTGACATGCCTGACTTGTTTTTCCTGATATTTACTCTCAGGGTACCGTTACACAAGGCCATATTGCCGCCGATTCCATAGGCGATGCAGGGGTGTGTCCTATCGCCGGCGACAGCGCCGCTGCATCGCCTAATATAAAGGGGCGATGTCGGCGCTAAATATCGCCTCTGAGTGGTTGTCTGGTTTCTCAGCAGTGCGCTGAAACCAGGCGTGCACTCTGGGGCTATGTGTACACATCACCCCATGTACCATGCCGATCGGCGATGGGAGCCATAGGCTCCCATGTTACAGCATCGCCGCTGGGCTTTGTAGACACCCCAGCTTTGATGTCGCCTGTAACATCGGCGGTGCGTCGCCGGAGGTATCGCCGCATGTAAACACACGATGGCGACGCTAGCGGGGCGCCAAAAACGTGCGCTCCCCCGAGAGTCGACAGAAATATCTCCGGCAAGGTGTACTCGTGTGACGGTACCCTCAGGAATAGATAGGACTCCTCCATATACATTCAAACTGGGATCAGCAACATTCGTCAGCTCCTAACATGCCTTGAGAGCCACATGATATCATGTACGGGGATGCTTGACGTCATGCTGGGTCACCTCTATTCAGTAAAGAGTACCATGAGGCTGGGGCTGTGGGGCACGGGACACATGGCCAAAGATTGCTGCCATGTGTCTCTGGTACATCGCAGCTTAATACAAGTGCAATCTGGCGACTGCAAGCTTGTCAAGCTCCAATCGGGTCTGTGAATTGCCTGCTGTGGTACCCTAGGGGTCACATGTAACCCCATTCACTTGAATTGTGCTGAGATATAGCAGTCTTTGGCCACAAGACCTGTGTTGCGATCAAACTAGCCATGGAGTATCAGTCTATAATTGCAGTTTACAGACAATCTAGTAAACAGTGCACGTTCAACCAAAGTGGAATAGTTCAAGGAAGACCCTTCCCTGTTTTAGCATGACCTTAGTCAGTAGATGGTTTGTGGTGTGGAAGAACTTGCCCTTAAATTGTACCTGTCCTTTCAGGTAAAATGAGGAATAAAAACATTTCTGACCATTATATGACTTGTAGCCATCATTTTTCACTTGTATTCTTCTCTGCAGGTTCTATCCATTAATTTTCTGATCATCATAATGGGAGACCCAGACAATGGGGTTTAGGGCGCTGCCCTCCGGAGGTCACACTAGGTACTACAAGTTTGTAGCACCGCCTCCTCCGCTTATAAACCCCCACCGTAGGAGACATCCTCAGTTTTAAACTTAGTGTGCTCGGAGGATCACGCTTTGCTTGCACTTCACTGCATTCTCACAACTTACGTGATGGCGTATGAAGACAAGGTAAAATG
Source organism: Allobates femoralis (assembly GCA_033576535.1). Lineage (NCBI taxonomy): Eukaryota > Metazoa > Chordata > Amphibia > Anura > Aromobatidae > Allobates > Allobates femoralis. Next base: position 576,973,671 of record JARQOC010000003.1, read on the forward strand.
GTCCCATTCGGGACCCTCGACAGCCTCCCCGCTCACCCTTGTGGAACACGCTGGTGGAGGTACCGGAGGGTTTTTAGCCTGGACACTTTAGTGTTCTCCCGGTACGCTGTCGTGCTCCTTTCCTTTCCATCCCTCCATGGAGGCTCTGGATAGGGGGAGCCTGGAGCCTTGCACAGCTCCGCTCCGTCCGAGGCCTCCCTAAATGGTGCTTACAGACCGGACGGAGCCAGCCCAGTCCGAGGCCTCCCTAAATGGTGCTTACACTCCGGACTGGTGCTGTACCCCCGTCCGAGGCCTCCCTAAAGGTGCTTACAGACCGGACCGGCACTGAGGCACCTGGTGTGTCTCCTGTGTGCCTGGGGGTAGTGTCTGTCACTGTGGTGTCATGACACTCAGACCGCGCGGTTACCCTCGGGTCCGCGGTTCTGGCGGTGACCCTGTGCTGGGGTCTCCCTGGCTGACCGCCCTGTGTTTCACAGGGGCTGAGGCTGTAGACTGCGGGTGTTTTTATGTGTACATGCAGTCTGAGAGTGTGTGTGGTGATATTCACTCTCGTTTCCCGCGCTGCGGGCTCCGACACCTCCATTGCTGAGGCAGTCTGGAGGAGGAGGAGGCAGCCCTTAGGGTGACATCACCGCTGGGCGTGTTGTGTGTTCTTCCCGCGTGTTCCTGGCTCCGCCCACATCTTCACTGTCGGCGGCCATCTTCTCCCTCACTTCCCGGCTGGGATCTGAACTGCAGCACGTGTCTGCACTTGCAACGGAGACCGGAACTCGCGGAGGTCACACACACACACCGCTTCCTCCTACCGCTTTACTGCGGTCGGTAAGCCACCGGGATTCCCGGTTTGTTTGTGAACTTTGGCTTATATTCCCCTCACTGTGGAGATGTCCTCAGCTGGGAAGCATGCTGCTAAGGCGGCGGTGGCCACCATTGTCTGTACTACATGCAACGGGACACTGGTGGAGGGGTCCTGCAATAACTGCGGACGCCCAGAGGCCCGATCTGCTACTATTGAGTCTGCAAATCCGGGATTATACCCTGAGGTTCAGGTGATCCCAGGGCCATGGGAAACGCAGAATAAGATCAATGAATCTCTGCTGTCCCAGATGTCCTCCATGTCGCAAACCCTGGAGGCACTGCATAGGAGACTGGAGAACCCAGCTACTCCTCCTAGTTACCCCCGGGTGTCTCTTACTTCTGCTGTAAGACCCCCTAAGCGAGCCCGTGAGGCTTCTCCTGAGCTCCAGACTCTCTCTGAGGAGGAGCGTTCCTCTGATGGTGAGGAAGATGATGGGGGTTCTACTCTTGGGTCTATGTCTGAACCTCCAGATGGGGTGGAGGATCTGGTGTCCTCCATCAATGAGACATTGCGTCTTGTCACTCCTCCTGAGGAGGTGACTGTACACCCCAAGGAGATCTATCAATGGCTGCGGCCAGAGGCTAGACCAAGTGGCTCCTTCATGGACCACACTAATTTCGGAAGGGTGATTAAAGCTCCCAGGTTGCATCCTGGGCGGCGTTATGTCCGTAAAACTAAGGACAATCGCTTTCCCTTTCCACAGGAGGCGCTCCAGGAATGGTCGCAGTCTCCCAAGGTGGATGCTTCCATGACTAGGATTGCTGCGCGCTCCTTGTTTTCTGCCTCTGATAGCTCCTCGTTGAAGGATGCTACTGATAGACAGGTCGAGCAACTCGCCAAGTCTTCCTATGAGGCTGTGGGGTCTTCGTTTGCCCCTAATTTTGCCGCAGTCTGGACCCTACAAGCGATCACTATCTGTTTGGATGGTATCACTGATCTAGCTAGGTCCAGTCCAGAGGTCCTGGCTCTCACTGAGAGAGCAAGGGCCTATGCGGACTATGCCAGGACGGCATCTTTGGAAACTGCCACTCGCTCTGCTGTGGCCTCGGCCAATGCAATTGCGATCCGCAGGCTATTGTGGCTGCGTCTCTGGGACTCAGATGCCACATCTAAGAAGATTTTACAAAATCTTCCGTTCGCTGGTGACAGGCTTTTTGGCACCGAACTGGACAAATTGATAAAGGATTCTGCTGAGTCTAAGATACCGCAGAATAAGCCTAAGCCACGGTACACCGTGAAAAGGAACCCTAAGCAGTGGTCCTTTCGCTCCGGTTCACAGTCATCAACGGCGTCCACTCGCTCAGACCGAGAGGGGGCAAGCCTGCTACTCAGTGGCGTTCCAAGGGTCGTCAGAAGAAGCCGGCGGGGGCAGCGGCTGCCACCCCCAAGCCCGCTTCGACATGACTCGCTATTTCATCCTGCCTCCCCACAGGTGGGGGGCCGCCTGTCCCGCTTTCAGGACAAGTGGCTTCTTCACATTCAAGATCAGTGGGTTCGAGACGTAGTCTCAAGAGGTTACAGGATAGAGCTGACGTCACAACCAATACACCGATTCCATCGGTCGGTTCCATCTCCAGAAAAGGCTCAGGCTTTTTACCTGGTGTTGGAGGGACTCCGCAGAGACGGAGTGGTGGCCCCTGTGCCCACGGAAGAGAGGTTCAGGGTTTTTACTCCAACCTCTTTATTGTCCCAAAGAAGGACGGCTCTTTTCGCCCGGTTTTGGACCTCAAGTTGTTCAACCGTCACGTGTTGGTTCGGAAGTTCCGCATGGAATCCCTGCGCTCAGTGATCGCGGCTGTGTCACAGGGAGACTTCCTAGCGTCCATCGATATCAGGGACGCTTACCTTCACGTCCCCATTGCACCAGCTCATCAGCGCTGGTTGAGATTCGCAGTGGGGGAAGAGCACTTCCAATTTGTGGCACTGCCATTCGGGCTAGCCTCAGCACCACGGGTGTTCACAAAGGTGATGGCCTCCATGATGGCTCTCCTGCATGCGCAGGGACACGCCGTCATACCCTATTTGGACGACCTGTTGGTCAGGGCGCCATCGGAAGACCTTTGTCGGGTAAGCCTGGAGGTGACCATGAAGTCCCTGGAACGGTTCGGGTGGCTTATCAACATTCAGAAGTCGACCCTGGTTCCGACCCAGTCATTGACATATCTGGGTATGGACTTCCACACGGACTCGGCCCTGGTGTCCCTACCTCAAGCCAAGCAGCTTGCGATCCAATCAGGAGTGCAGAATGTCCTCCTGTCTCCACAGTCATCCCTACGGGTATTGATGAGACTGGTGGGTCGCATGGTAGCGGCGATAGAGGCGGTGCCGTTCGCACAGTTTCGCCTCCGTCCTCTCCAGCTGGAGATTCTTCGCAGATGGGACAAGAGGACGGTCTCTCTGAATCGGCTGGTGACACTGTCACAACCAACCAGGGACTCTCTACAGTGGTGGCTCCAGCCACTTCACCTGTCACGGGGCCGGTCCTTCCTAAAACCGTCATGGTTAGTGGTGACCACCGACGCCAGTCTAAAGGGCTGGGGGGCGGTGTTCTTGCACCACAGGGCTCAAGGCCTCTGGACTCAGTCGGAGTCGGCGTTGCAGATCAACGTTCTGGAGATCAAGGCGGTCTATCTGGCGCTACTGGCGTTTCAGAAATTCCTGTCAGGACAGCCCATTCGGGTACAGTCCGACAATGCGACGGCCGTCGCCTACATAAATCATCAGGGAGGGACCAGAAGTGCTCAGGCCCTCGCCGAAGTCCACCGCATTCTACTCTGGGTGGAGGAAAACGGCTGCCTGATCTCCGCAGTTTACATCCCAGGGGTCGAGAACTGGGAGGCCGACTACCTGAGCCGACAGGGGATGGACGCCGGAGAGTGGTCTCTACATCCAGACGTCTTTCGGGACATCTGCGGCAGGTGGGGCACTCCGGACGTGGATCTGATGGCCTCACGGCTGAATCATCAGGTGCCCCAATACATGGCAAGATCTTGGGATCCCCAGTCTCTGGGGGCGGACGCCCTGATTCTGAGCTGGTCCAGATTCCAGCTGCCATATGTGTTTCCGCCTCTGGCTCTGATTCCCAGGGTTCTGTGGAAAATCAGGACAGAATGCAGAGTGGCCATTCTAGTGGCTCCAGATTGGCCCAGGAGGTCTTGGTACCCGGACCTGTGGCAACTGTCAGGCGGACACAGGTGGGCTCTTCCAGAACGCGCAGATCTACTCGCGCAAGGGCCATTCTTCCACCTCAATTCCAGGGCCCTCAGATTGACTGCATGGCTCTTGAGGCCTGGCTGCTGACATCCAGAGGTTTCTCTCCTACAGTGGTTGCCACTATGAATCGGGCAAGGAAACCTGTTTCCAGGAAGATATACCACAGAACGTGGAAAATCTTTTTTACCTGGTGTGCCTCTGGTGGCCGCTCACCGTGGCCTTTGTCTATCCCGACATTGCTGGCCTTCCTACAGTCGGGGTTGGAGTTGGGATTATCCCTTGGCTCTCTGAAAGGTCAAGTATCAGCACTTTCAGTGTTGTTTGACAGGCGCTTGGCGCTACTCCCGAAGGTACGTCAATTTCTGCAGGGGGTGTCTCGGGTGGTCCCGCCCTATAGACGACCTCTGGACCCTTGGGACCTAAACATGGTCCTGACGATACTGCAGAAACCGCCGTTTGAGCCACTGAGAGACGTCTCTCTCTCTCGTCTGTCCCAGAAGGTGGTCTTTCTGGTGGCGATTACGTCTCTGAGAAGGGTCTCAGAATTGGCTGCACTCTCGTGCAAGTCACCCTTTCTGGTGGTTCACCAGGACAAGGTGGTGTTGCGTCCACGGCCTGAATTTTTGCCGAAGGTGGTTTCAACTTTCCACTTGAACCAGGAGATTGTTCTCCCATCATTTTGCCCCGCTCCCGTTCATCAGGTTGAGCGCGACCTCCATACTCTGGATCTCGTGAGAGCTGTACGCATTTATGTGTCCAGGACCGCCTCCTTTAGGAGTTCGGATTCCTTATTTGTCCTCACGATGGGTCGCTGTAAGGGGTCCGCGGCTTCAAAGTCGACCTTGGCCAGATGGATCAAGGCTCCCATTCAGGAGGCTTACCGGTCTTCTGGTTTGCCTCTCCCGGTGGGTTTGAAGGCACACTCTACTAGAGCTGTAGGTGCCTCTTGGGCCTTGCGACATCGAGCTTCTGCTCTACAGGTGTGTCAAGCGGCCACTTGGTCCAGCCTGCACACTTTCTCTAAGCACTATATGGTGCATGCCCATGCCTCTGCGGATGCGAGTTTGGGCAGGCGGGTTCTCCAGGCGGCGGTTGCCCACCTTTAAAAGGGAACCATGTGTTATCCGTCTTGTTGAGGAACTCTTCCCGCCCTGGGGTATTGCTTTAGGACATCCCCATTGTCTGGGTCTCCCATTATGATGATCAGAAAAAAGAGAATTTTGTTTACGTACCGTAAATTCTTTTTTCTTGAATCATCAATGGGAGACCCAGCACCCACCCAGTTGTTCCGTTGCATGTTTGCATTTGATCTGTTCTCTGTTGAGACAGTGTTTCCGGGTTGTTACACCGTCTGTGCACGGCATTCTTCCCGATGTTTCGGGTGTGGTTTATTTCTCCTCGCAGCTTATGGACTAAACTGAGGATGTCTCCTACGGTGGGGGTTTATAAGCGGAGGAGGCGGTGCTACAAACTTGTAGTACCTAGTGTGACCTCCGGAGGGCAGCGCCCTAAACCCCATTGTCTGGGTCTCCCATTGATGATTCAAGAAAAAAGAATTTACGGTACGTAAACAAAATTCTCTTTTTTCAGTTCTCTCTGAGATAGTTGGTGGAGTTAGCTGTGATTTTAAGCTTTGTAGCTGTGAATGCAGCACTGAAATTGATAGAAGCTACATCATGGTCTGCCTGGTTTTTCACTGCTAAAGGCTCATCGCTTGTTCCCCTCCTCGCTCCATAGATTTTTATTTTCTCTGTAACATGACACCTCACTTTATTGGCAGTCCATCTTGCTTTGATGATAAGTTCAAGGAAGAAATATCTAATAAGGAAAGAAAGAAGTCTATTTCTATGATAAGATGTATTACAAAGTTTCTTAATGTGCTATTAATTTATGCAAAACATTCTGATAGAGTAGCGA
>JARQOC010000003.1:576979762-576996486 GCA_033576535.1 Allobates femoralis
CCTCACCCACCTGTACTGTACAGGCTTGGAAGTGCTGGCCCCTTCATTAGGACAGTTAATACGGTAACATATAAGCTGCCAGCAATAGGTTCCTATCAGACAATGTCTGAGCATATCCTGCAACAAGCGGACATGATTACGGTAACCCTTGAAGTGCTGGTCAGGTAAATGAAATGATATCCCTATTGTTGTTATGTCTCATAACATTTTAGTAATTGCAAATGAAATGTTCTTTTCTACACAGACAAATTAGGCATGTGTAAGACTCACGTAATGCCTGGCAGGGCCCTAGCCTTGGCAACACGAAGAGCACAAAAATGACTTCATAGTAGAATTCCCTCACAACTGTTGAATCCAAACCAGTTCTACAAGTGAAGTAGGAAATCCCGCTTTCGCTGTGCTTTTCACTTTCATCAGCTACTGCAAGCTAACATTTACAGAGCTATACTGAAGCTTAACCTGTAATAACTTGTACGAGGAGCAAAAAAATCTTCTTCACAGATGAAGCCCCCTGTAATATTCAGAGTCAATATGTATAGCACTTTGTATGGACAATCGTATACACCAAGAAGGTGGGAGCTACTGACAAAACTGGCACCAAAGCAATAAAGGGTCTGCAGGACATCTTAAGTAATAGATTTATATGGAGAGATCTACGGATATTTGCACTACCTCCTGACCACAATCACAACACTTGTTTTTAAAGTAGATTTGAGAGCGTAATGCCAGACACATCTGGTGGCAGTTTGTCCTGCTGGGACTCAAAACATTTGCCTCGTTGATGTCCACCATCTGACCCATTTTCCCTAATATCTGCCTTTTCGAGAACGTAGAAACACCCACAAACACATCAGATGACCTGCTGCAATCGGTGGGTCCAGCCTACATTAATCTAAGGTGAAAGTCAGCTTTCAATTAAGGAGACTGCCTAATGTGTTACCATGTTTCTCATGATTACAGCATGTGCTCTGTACTGCTCTGCTGAATATGTTGGTGCTCTATAAACAATTCCTGTATCCAGCTCTGCTAAAATAAGCACTGATGAAAACAAATCATGTTTTACGGTCAAATTAAAACAACTACCATATATACAAATCAATCAGGACCTGTTTATTACCCTCTTACATGGGCCAATAAACACTGTATGGGGATAGCCCAGTATGACGACCATCATAGGTGGATTACAATGAGGGCAATCTGGCCTAATGGTCCCATGACAGAACATGTCATGTTAGACATCTTTCGGGGGGGGGCCACACCTTCTAAACTGCCCGGGGCCCTGGCTACCGTTAATCTGCCCTTATGGCCATTTGTGCAATCAGTCCCCACACAGCAGGCATGTTGTCCACAGCACGTTGCCTGTTTACATGGGGTGATGTGCTGCCTACAATGGTAATTTATAAGCCCACAATCAGCCTCTGACAGGTGTTCTGCTCGTTCATTGGCTGTTTACGTGGAACAATGATCAGGATTGATCTTATGGCGGGTTTACACGTTGCGATATCGTAGTACGATTTCAATGAAAAGTCACGTGGTTCAATCGTTGGACCCGAGATTGTTCCTGCGTTGTATGGTGTGAACGTCCAATACGATGCAGGAACGATGTCAATGCGATATCGGGGATTGAATGAGCGTGCTATTCAATGCCCCAATATTGCATAGCGATTGAAGCCGGATCGTGCTGTGTAAACGCCCAACTACGATGCGATTTGAAACGTCACCCATTCACTCCCATGTTAAGTATGCGATCCTGGGTTGGGAGGCGTAGACATCGCACGGACGTTGTATTCCGATATCGCAGCGTGTAAACCTCCGATGCGATGCGGGAGTAATGTGCACTAATTGCGCGCTCCCGCGCCATTGAGTTGCGATATCGAAACGATATTGAAACGTGTAAACCCACCATTAAAGTTCTCGATCACCATTTCCAGCTCCTGTATATTGTTTAGAGTCTTCCATAGATCATAACATATTTACATGTATAAAGTCAATGCACTTATAACGCCCGGTGTCCACTCCTGCGCTGAAAGTTTTATGAAGTTGTTTTCCTCTAACAGTGGGGGAGGATGAGAGTTCCCATCTCTCCATGGGCTGTGGATTACAATGTTAATGAACGACTACACACAAACATTGGGATACGTGACTGGCAAAGCATCCCTCCCTTCTCCAGAGCTGCCTTGCCCGCTCTGTGCAAACAAACAGTGTTATCCTGTCTCCAAGATCATATTTCAAAACTGATTAGCACAGGGTGATCCTGAGCAGCAGACTGGAATGGAAAATGGGAGTGAGCGCCCCAGCCGGATACTTCAGCACTAGGCCGGAGAATCCACCAGGCCACATTGCTTTGTATGAACAACTTTTCACTGAAGGGTCAGGTTACCAGAGTCATGTCAACTATGCGGCCTCTCCCTGCCATGATGACATATCCTGTCTCTCACTTTAATTTAAGGACACTGGATGCATTTTCACATTCTCTCAAGAGAAAATCCATTCATATTTATTTAGTCATGTACATATATTGCACATGTGTAATTATAGATGGATACGATGTGCCCTAGATAAACTGCCAATCACAATGACTTCACACCACATAGAACAATGGTCCAACCTCGCTCCTTAGAACTACAACTCCCAGCAGGAACTGACAACCAAACTTTTATTTCTCTCCTGTTAATTTCGATGAGACTGGCCAACCATCTTTTTATGGGATGTCCCAAAGACGGCATTCAGAGCATAGTATTCATGTCATCACATCTGGTTGGATACAAAAGAAATGTTCCCACTGTAGCAGACTAAACACCATTATCTATCTATCTATCTATCTATCCTCACACACTATATATAGTGACATATGTACTGTACACACACACGCATATACTATATATATATATATATATACATAGACACGCACATACATAGATATTATATATATGTATATACACACACAGCACATATACACTATAATGGTGGTAGGACCCTAGGATGCATACGTAAGCAGCAGGTGTAGTAACAGGAGAGTGGCATGACGTTGTATTGTTCCCATCTCAGGAGGGCGGCCTGCCAGGCCATCTTGTGGTGGAGATAGATAGGAGTCTTATGCAATGGCTGTTACACAACAGTGTCTTCGAGGATACTCCATTCAGTCAGTGTGAACCTTTACACCGTGATGAAAAGGGAGAACACATTTGTGTCTGGTCATGTGAAGACTTGTGTATAGTACATAATTATCTATTTATACATAATATAATACATATTATCTAATAGATGAAATGTTTGTATCTCGTGTGCACATTGTGCCTACTCTTATGTATATTCTACTTGATAGAATCCGCACATATTATACCTAATACTTGTGTACCTATGATATGTATTATGAACTGCTATTGTGGAATGACGGACGTGTGCTGGCAGTTGTAGTCCCCGGCCGGCAGGACGGACACATGGCGGCACGGCTGTACGCTTCCCTGCAGGAGAACAAAGGAATGCGGAGCTCCGCGCTCCTCCCCGCCGCCTCCATTCACGTGCTCAGCCCTCGATCACAACAAGCGGCCGCCACAGCGCTGTGTACTGCGTGCACCCCGAGCGGCCATTGTCTGGGCTATGGTCATACACAGAGCGGGCCGGGAGAGCTCCCCATTGTCTGCTCCCTCCTCCTCTATACTATCCGGCTCTATTGTTAGCATCAGCAGCTCCCGGCATTGCCAGCCTCTGCCCAGGTTACATAATAGCACATTTCCAGGAACTCACTGCTGCCAGTGCCACCAAGCCCCACACTGAGCCTGACAGGGCATGGGATGGAGGGTATGTGTGATGATGATGGAGGATATGGGTGATGTGTGATGATGATGGAGGATATGGGTGATGTGTGGAGATGGTGGAGGATATAAGTGGTGTGGGGAGATGATGGAGGATATGGGTGATGTGTGGAGATGATGGAGGATATGGATGATGTGTGGAGATGATGGAGAATATGAGTGATGTGTGGAGATGATGGAGGATATGGGTGATGTGTGGAGATGATGGAGGATATAAGTGGTGTGGGGAGATGATGGAGGATATGGGTGATGTGTGGAGATGATGGAGGATATGGATGATGTGTGGAGATGATGGAGAATATGAGTGATGTGTGGAGATGATGGAAAATATGAGTGATGTGTGGAGATGATGGAGGCTATGGATGATGTGTGGAGATGATGGAGAATATGAGTGATGTGTGGAGATGATGGAGGCTGTGGATGATGTGTGGAGATGATGGAGGCTATAAGTGATGTGGGGAGATGATAGAGGATATGGATGATGTGTGGAGATGGTGGATATGGGTGATGTGTGGAGGTGATGGAGAATATGAGTGATGTGTGATGATGGAGGCTGTGGATGATGTGTAGAGATGATGGAGGCTATAAGTGATGTGGGGAGATGATGGAGGATATAGATGATGTGTGGAGATGATGGAGAATATGAGTGATGTGTGGAGATGATGGAGGCTATGGATGATGTGTGGAGATGATGGAGGCTATGGATGATGTGTGGAGGTGATGGAGAATATGAGTGATGTGTGATGATGGAGGCTGTGGATGATGTGTAGAGATGATGGAGGCTATAAGTGATGTGGGGAGATGATGGAGGATATAGATGATGTGTGGAGATGATGGAGAATATGAGTGATGTGTGGAGATGATGGAGGCTATGAATGATGTGTGGAGATGATGGAGGCTATGGATGATGTGTGGAGGTGATGGAGAATATGAGTGATGTGTGATGATGGAGGCTGTGGATGATGTGTAGAGATGATGGAGGCTATAAGTGATGTGGGGAGATGATGGAGGATATGAGTGATGTGTGGAGATGATGGAGGATATGAGTGATGTGGGGAGATGGTGGATATGGGTGATGTGGAGATGATGGAGGATATGAGTGATGTGAAGATGATGGAGGATATGTGTGATGTGGAGATGATGGAGGATATGACTGATGTGAAGATGATGGAGGATATGTGTGATGTGGAGATGATGGAGAATATGGTGATGTGGAGATGATGGAGGATATGGGTGATGTGGAGATGATGGAGGATATGAGTGATGTGTGGAGATGATGGAGGATATGTATGATGTGTGGAGATGATGGAGCCTATAAGTGATGTGGGAGATGATCGAGGATATGAGTGATGTGTGGAGATGATGGAGGATATGGGTGATGTGTGGAGATGATGGAGGATATGGGTGATGTGTGGAGATGATGGAGGCTATAAGTGATGTGGGGAGATGATGGAGGATATGAATGATGTGGGGAGATGATGGAGGATATGGGTGATGTGTGGAGATGATGGAGGCTATAAGTGAAGTGTGGAGATGATGGAGGATATTTGTGATGTGTGGAGATGATGGAGGATATGGGTGATGTGGAGATGATGGAGAATATGGGTGATGTGGAGATGATGGAGGATATGAGTGATGTGTGGAGATGATGGAGGAATATGTATGATGTGTGGAGATGATGGAGGGTATAAGTGATGGGGGGAGATGATGGAGGATATGGGTGATGTGTGGAGATGATGGAGGCTATACGTAATTGTGGGAGATGATGGAGGATATGAATGATGGGGAGATGATGGAGGGTATGCATGATGTGTGGAGATGATGGAGAATATGAGTAATGTGTGGAGAATATTAGTGATGTGTGGAGATGATGGAGAATATGAGTGATGTGTGGAGATGATAGAGGGTATGTGTGGAGATGATGAAAGATATGGGTGATGTGTAGAGATGATGGAGAATATGAGTGATGTGGTGAGATGATGGAGGATATAAGTGATGTGTGGAGATGATGGAGGATATGAGTGATGTGTGGAGATGATGGAGGATATAAGTCATGTGTGGAGATGATGGAGGATATGATTGATGTGTGGAGATGATGGAGGATACGAGTGATGTGGGAAGATGATGGATGATATGTTTGATGTGGGAAGATGATGGTGGATATGAATTGTGTGGTGAGATGATGGAGGCTATGAGTGATGTGGGAAGATGATGGTGGATATAAATGATGTGGGGAGATAATGGAGGCTATGAGAGATGTGGGGAGATGATAGAGGATATGAGTGATGTGGTGAGATGATGGAGGATATCAGTGATGTGGGAAGATGATGGTGGATATGAATGATGTGGGGAGATGATGGAGGCTATGAGCGATGTGGGCAGATGATAGAGGATATGAGTGATGTGTGGAGATGATGGAGGCTATAAGTGATGTGTGGAGATAATGGAGGACATGAGTAATGTGTGAAGATGATGGAGGATATGTGTGATGTGGGAAGACATGGAGGCTATGAGTGATAGAGGGAGATCATGGAGGATATGAGTGATGTGTGGAGATGATGGAGGATATTTGTGATGTGTGGAGATGATGGAGGATATGAGTGATGTAGAAGATGGAGGATATGAGTGATGTGGGAGATGATGGTGGATATGAGTGGTGGGGGAGATGATGGAGGTTATAGATGATGTGGGAAGATGATGGAGGGTATAAGTGATGTGGGGAGATGGAGGCTATGAGTGATGTGTGGAGATGATGGAGGATATGAGTGATGTGGAAGATGGAGGATACAAGTGATGTCGGAGATGATAGAGGATACAAGTGATGTGGGAAGATGATGAAGGCTATGAATGATGTGTGGAGATGATGGAGAATATGAGTGATGTGGGAGATGATAGAGGATATGAGTGATGTGGGGAGATGATGGAGTATTTGAGTGATGTGGGTAGATGATGGAGGTTATGGGTGATGTGGGAAGATAATGGAGGCTATGGGTGATGTGGGAAGATGATGGAGGCTATAGGTGATGTGGAGAGATGGAAGATATGGGTGATGTATGGAGATGATGGAGGATATGAGTGATGTGGGAAGATGATGAAGGATATGTGTGATGTGGGAAGATGATGGTGGATATGAATGATGTGGGGAGATGATGGAGGCTATCAGTGATGTGGGGAGATGAGAGAGAATAATATGAGTGATGTGGGGATATGATGGAGGCTATGAGTGATGTGTGGAGATGATGGAGGATATTTGTGATGTGTGAAGATGATGGAGGATATGAATAATGTGTGGAGATGATGGAGGATATGAGTGATGTGGGAGATGATAGAGGATATGTGTGATGTGGGAAGATGATGGTGGATATGAATGATGTGGGGAGATGATGGAAGCTATGAGTGATGTGTGGAGAGGATATGGGTGATATGTGGAGATGATGGAGGATACAAATGATGTAGGGAGATGATGGAGGATATGTGTGATGTGTGGAGATGATGGACGATATGAGTGATGTGTGGAGATGATGGAGGATATGGGTGATGTGGAAAGATGATGGAGAATATGAGTAATGTGTGGAGATGTAGAAAGAGAACTGGTCCATTGGGTGGAGGATATTAGGGATGTGGGGAGATGATGGAGGATATGAGTGATGTGTAGAGATATTGGCATATAATTTGTATAGATTGATTGTGTACAGAGAACTATAAAGAGGACTATCCCATGGAATGCAGAGATTACCAGTATTACAGATTGTGGCAAAATCATATTGATACTGTACAGAGATGATAGAATATATGTTATATATAAATTATATTGAAATTAATATACAAAAATGTAGAGATATAGATCATATGTATGACAGAAAAGTTAAGTATAGGGTCCAGAGATACAGTATCCTCTCCACATGGAGTATTCCTAGAGCCATAATATTCTGTGCATAGACTGAGCATTATATAATACTAGACTGAGCAACATTGTGTATATACAGAGAAAAACACCTATTACTGTACACCACATAGCTACTATATTGTATAGACTGAGCATTATATAATCATTAGAGCTAGTATACTGTACTGCACATAGACTGTGCAGTATACAAGAACTATAGATATCATGCTGTACTGTACATAGACTGGGCAGTATACAACAACTATAGGTAAGTATGCTATACTGTACATAGACTGAGCAGTATACACGAACTATAGGTAGTATGCTGTGCTGTATATAGACTGGGCAGTATATAAGAACTATAGGTAGTATACTGTACTGTATGTAGGTTGGGTAGTGTATAATAACTACAGGTAGTATACTGTACCATATATTTACTGGGCACTATATAAGAACTATAGGTGGTATACTGTACTGTATATAGGTTGGGTAGTGTATAAGAACTATAGGTAGTATACTGTACCATATATTTACTGAGCACTATATAAGAACTATAGGTAGTATACTGTACTGTATATGGGTTGGGTAGTATATAAGAACTAAAGGTAGTATAATGTACTATATATAGACTGGGCAGTATATAAGAACTATAGGTACTATACTGTACTATACATAGACTGGGCAGCATATGATAGATCTATTATATGGCACTGGATATAGAGTAAGCAGTATACTATATATCTTTTATATGACACTGTATATACACTGGGCAGTAAACATAGATCTATGATATGGCACTGTATATACACTGGGCAGTAAACATAGATCTATTATATGGCACTGTATTTAGAGTAAGCAGTATACTATATATCTTTTATATGGCACTCTATATACACTGAGCAGTATACATAGATCTATGATATGGCACTGTATATAGACTGGGCAGTCAGTATACATAGTTCTATTAAATGGCACTGTATATAAACTGGGCAGTACATGATAGATCTATGATATGGCACTGTATATACACTGGGCAGTACATGATACATCTATGATATGACACTGTATATAAACTGGGCAGTACATGATACATCTATGATATGGCACTGTATATAGACTGGGCAGTACATGATAGATATAGTGTATGGCACTGTATATAGACTGGGCAGTACATGATAGATCTTGTATATGGCACTGTATATACACTGGGCAGTACATGATAGATCTAGTATATGGCACTGTATATACACTGGGCAGTACATGATAGATCTATTATATGGCACTGTATATACACTGGGCAGTACATGACAGATCTAGTATATGGCACTGTATATAGACTGGGCAGTATACATAGATCTAGTATTTGGCACTGTATATAGACTGGGCAGTATACATAGATCTAGTATAGGGCACTGTATATACACTGGGCAGTACATGATAGATCTAGTATATGGCACTGTATATACACTGGGCAGTACATGATAGATCTAGTATATGGCACTGTATATACACTGGGCAGTACATGATAGATCTAGTATATGGCACTGTATATACACTGGGCAGTACATGATAGATCTAGTATATGGCACTGTATATACACCGGGCAGTACATGATAGATCTAGTATATGGCACTGTATATACACCGGGCAGTACATGATAGATCTATTATATGGCACTGTATATACACCGGGCAGTACATGATAGATCTAGTATATGGCACTGTATATAGACAGGGCAGTACATGATAGATCTAGTATATGGCACTGTATATACACTGGCCAGCACATGATAGATCTATTATATGGCACTGTATATACACTGGGCAGTACATGATAGATCTATTATATGGCACTGTATATACACTGGGCAGTACATGATAGACAGGGCTGTGCATGGGCAGTACATGTTGTAAGTGACCATTCCATCAGTGGCAGCTGTGATGGTGCCCACACCTTGTCTCCATGCCCTGCACACAATGAGCTCGCAGCCTCCCAGCCGGGTTATGTAATAATATATATAACAGCCCTCCTCCCCCGCTCCCAGACAACAAAAGGACACATCATTCCAGTAAAGTCCTCATCTCAGCACTTCACCCACTGCCCCAGCTGCACGCTCCAGCATGGGTGGCACAGTGCACACACACGGCAGCCCTGTAGACTGTCAGCTCTGCGGACAGCTCCTTCATTGTCAGATGAGAGTAGAATGCAAGGATGGAGACCAGCAGGTTGTACCGGAGTCCCACGGTCACGTCCATCCCCATTCAGTCACAATGTAGCAATCCAGTGTGTACGTGCAGCCAGCTGCTGCCCTGGCACCTCCTCACCCATCACATACGCCTGCTGCCCCCCCAGTGTTACCTGAGTGGGTGATCACACCATCCTGGAGGACATGGCAGTGCCACCTGGTCCTGCTGGAGCCTTAGTGTGCTGGGGCCACCTGGTCCTGCTAGAGCCGGCTGAGTGCTGTGGGCCACCTGGTCCTGCTGGAGCCGGCAGTGTGCTGGTGCCACCTGGTCCTGATAGAGCCGGCAGTGTGCTGGTGCCACCTGGTCCTGATAAGAGCCGGCAGTGTGATGGGGCCACCTGGTCCTGCTGGAGCCGGCTGTGTGCTGGAGCCGGCAGTGTGCTGGGAGCCGGCTGTGTGCTGGGAGCCGGCTGTGTGCTGCGCCTCCTATGCAGAGCCCCTCTCCTGCCTGCCGCTGCTCCACAGATCTGTGTTAGTAGGTCAATACTCCTCAGTGTTACTCTGTGTGCACTTCCATACAGTGACTCAAACAGGAGCTCCCAATCAGCGCCCCGGTGTTCTGGAGCGACGACCAATAGGAAAGCGCTGCTGGAGACA
The DNA here is from genome assembly GCA_033576535.1 of Allobates femoralis. Taxonomy (NCBI): domain Eukaryota; kingdom Metazoa; phylum Chordata; class Amphibia; order Anura; family Aromobatidae; genus Allobates; species Allobates femoralis. The sequence continues at coordinate 576,990,306 of JARQOC010000003.1, forward strand.
GGGGGCGGGCCACAGAGAAAGCATTAAGAACTCTGCTTGCGAACACCGTGTTACTGTAGAGCGTGGAGCCCTTGTCCTGCGAATTGCATAACAGCGCCGGGGGGAGCAGGCGAGGGAGGGGGCATTTACGTAATGCCGACAGCGGCGGCACATTAACCCCCTCCGTCCAGGTGAATGACGAGGCAGGGCTTTGTTTACTAGGGTTGAAGAGATGAATGGGAATACGGCGGAGTATGGCTATACGCTGCACTGTGAGGGAACGTACTGGGGACGACGGCTGCCGGTGTGCATCACGTCCTGGTATCCTGGCACTGCCAGCTTCATTGTGAGACACAAGACGCACATGGCCAACGCCGCATCTATATACAGACGATCTACTGCTATATATACAGATCTACACTGCTATATATACAGAAGATCTGCTGCTATATATACAGATCTACACTGCTATATATACAGAGGTACTGCTATATATACAGATCTACACTGCTATATATACAGAGGTACTGCTATATATACAGATCTACACTGCTATATATACAGAGGTACTGCTATATATACAGATCTACACTGCTACAGAAGATCTACTGCTATATATACAGATCTACACTGCTATATATACAGAAGATCTACTGCTATATATACAGATCTACACTGCTATATATACAGAGGTACTGCTATATATACAGATCTACACTGCTATATATACAGAGGTACTGCTATATATACAGATCTACACTGCTATATATACAGAAGATCTACTGCTATATATACAGATCTACACTGCTATATATACAGAGGTACTGCTATATATACAGATCTACACTGCTATATATACAGAGGTACTGCTATATATACAGATCTACACTGCTATATATACAGAAGATCTACTGCTATATATACAGATCTACACTGCTATATATACAGAGGTACTGCTATATATACAGATCTACACTGCTATATATACAGAGGTACTGCTATATATACAGATCTACACTGCTACAGAAGATCTACTGCTATATATACAGATCTACACTGCTATATATACAGAAGATCTACTGCTATATATACAGATCTACACTGCTATATATACAGAAGATCTACTGCTATATATACAGATCTACACTGCTATATATACAGAGGTACTGCTGTATATACAGATCTACACTGCTATATATACAGAGGTACTGCTATATATACAGATCTACACTGCTACAGAAGATCTACTGCTATATATACAGATCTACACTGCTATATATACAGAAGATCTACTGCTATATATACAGATCTACACTGCTATATATACAGAAGATCTACTGCTATATATACAGATCTACACTGCTATATATACAGAGGTACTGCTATATATACAGATCTACACTGCTATATATACAGAGGTACTGCTATATATACAGATCTACACTGCTACAGAAGATCTACTGCTATATATACAGATCTACACTGCTATATATACAGAAGATCTACTGCTATATATACAGATCTACACTGCTATATATACAGAGCTACTACTATATATACAGAACTACTTCTGTGTATACAGGGCTACTGCTATGTATACAGGGCTACTGCTATGTATACAGAACTACTACTATATATACAGAACTACTGCTATATATATACAGGGCTACTGCTATGTATACAGAACTACAGCTATATATACAGAGCTACTGCTATGTATACAGAACTACAGCTATATATGCAGGGCTACTGCTATGTATACAGAACTACAGCTATATATACAGAGCTACTGCTATGTATACAGAACTACTGCTATATATACAGAGCTACTACTATATATACAGAGCTACTTCTGTGTATACAGGTCTACTGCTATGTATACAGAACTACTGCTATATATACAGAGCTACTGCTATGTATACAGAACTACTACTATATATACAGGGCTACTGCTATGTATACAGAACTACTGCTATATGTACAGAGCTACTACTATATATACAGAGCTAAGTCTGTGTATACAGGGCTACTCCTATGTATACAGAACTACTGCTATATGTACAGAGCTACTACTATATATACAGAGCTAAGTCTGTGTATACAGGGCTACTGCTATGTATACAGAACTACTGCTATATATACAGACCTACTGCTATATACAGAGCTACTACTATATATACAGAACTACTGCTATATATACAGAGCTACTACTATATATAGAGAGCTACTGCTATGTATATAGAACTGCTTCTATTATTATTATTATTATTATTTTATATAGCGCCATTATATTCCATGGCGCTTTACATGTTAAAAAGGGCAGACTAGGACAAGTAACATAGTAACAATACAAGTAACAATAAATGTTGACAATTCGGTTGTACAGAAACAAGAGGGAGAAATCCTGTCCACAAAGGCTCACAGTCTACGAGGGGCGGGTGGGGATACAGTGGGAGGAGGAAATTCCAGTCGTGAGGCGCTGTGGTGGACCGAGTCTTATTGCAGGTGGTAGGCTTGGCGGAACAGGTGGGTCTTCAGGCTTCTTTTGAAAGTTCCCAGGGTAGGAGAATGTCTGATGTGTTGGGGCAGTGAGTTCCAGAGTCTGGGTGAAGCACGGGAGAAATCCTGTATGCGGTTGTGCGAAGAGGAGATGAGGGGGGAGTAGAGGAGAAGCTCTTGGGAGGATCGCAGGTTGCGTGAGGGTAGGTAACGGGAGACCATGTCAGAGATGTATGGAGGGGACAGGTTGTGAATGGCTTTGTATGTCATGGTTAATATTTTAAACCGGGATCTCTGGGAAGCAGGGAGCCAATGAAGGGCTTGGCAGAGGGGGGAGACAGGGGAGTAGCGGGGAGACAGATGGATTAGGCGGGCAGCGGAGTTCAAGATAGATTGGAGAGGTGCAAGGGAGGTATTAGGGAGGCCGGTGAGCAGGAGGTTGCAGTAATCGAGGCAGGAGATGAGAGCGTGAATAAGGGTTTTAGCAGTGTCGTGGTCAAGGAAAGTGCGAATCCTATAGATGTTTTTGAGCTGGAGTCGGCAGGAGGTGGCGAGGGACTGGATGTGGGGCTTGAAGGTGAGGGAACAGTCAAGGATAACCCCGAGGCACTTGGCATGGGGAACTGGAGAGAGAGAGCAGTCGTTGACGACGATGGATAGGTCAGGTAGTGAGGGGGAGCGTCTTGGGGGGAAGACTATGAACTCGGTTTTGTCCATGTTCAGCTTAAGGAAGCGAGCAGAGAAGAAGGATGAGATGGCAGACAGGCAGTGTGGAATTTTGGATAGAAGGGAGGCGATGTCAGGACCAGACAGGTAGAATAATATTATAATAATAATAATATATACAGAGCTACTGCTATGTATATAGAACTACTTCTATTTATACAGAGTACAGAGCTAATACTATATATACAGATCCACTGCTATATATACAGAGCTACTGCTATGTATACAGAACTACTGCTATATATACAGAGCTACTACTATATATAAAGAGCTACTACTATATGCACAGAGCTATGGTATATATACAGAGCTACTACTATATATAAAGAGCTACTACTATATGCACAGAGCTATGGTATATATACAGAGCTACTGCTATATATACAGAGCTACTGCTATATATACACAGCTACTACTATATATACAGAGCTATGGTATACTAGATGGTGGCCTGATTCTAACGCATCTGGTATTCTAGAATATGTATGTAGTTTATTTATGAAGATTTAAGAATAATGCAAGAATACACAGGATTTTCCGGGTAAAATATATACATTATTATTAAATGTTATTGCTCGCACTGTGAGTGGGGGATAAATTCCGCGCCAATATGGCGACACCAATACTGGGTGGCCGCAACCAATCAGCAACGCGGCTTCATTCAATATATCTGCACATGTGACACCTTACCAACGATCAGTAAGGCGATCACACGTGGCGATGCTCCAGCAATACCTACAGGTTGTATTGTCAGGATCACTGGAGCGTCGCCAAGTGTGGCGGTACCTTACTGATGGTGACGATCAGCGATCTCAAAGCGGGGGCCTGGTCGCTGCTGCATGTCACACTGAGTGACATCGCTAGCGCCGGTCAGGGTACTTTCGTTGCGAGAGGCCAGGAGATGACCAGCTAGCGCCGGTCATCTCCTGGCTGCGTTGCCGCTGACCTCCGTGCGGCACACTTGGTGACGCTTCAGCAATACCTAGAGGTCATATCGTTGTCAGGATCATTGGAGCGTCGCCAAGCGTGATTGAGCGTCCGGGAGATGACCAACTTGCGTCTGTCATCTCCCGGCTGCGTCGCCGCTGACCTCCGTGCGGCACACTTGGTGACGCTCCAGCGATACCTAGAGGTCGTTTTGTTGTCAACATCTTTGGAGCGTCGCCAAGTGTAATTGAGCGGCTGGGAGATGACCGACTAGTGCCGGTCATCTCCCGGCTGCGTCACCGATGACCTCTGATGCGGGCGGGCGATGGTGAGCCCCTCAGTCACGTCTGGGCCCCGGCATTTGGGAGGAAGTCGTCGGGTGCTGACGCTGGCCCTGCTCCACAGCTCCGCCATTTTCCGCCGCCAAGCTGCCAGGGAGTAGTGGGCAGGGCCATCTGCGGCTAATTCTGTCTGTTTCTCTGTAATGGAAATCCCGCGTCGCTAATTAGTCGCGTCCGGCTGGGCGCTTACTTTTCTGCAGCTCTCCATGGTGCTGGTAGTCGGCGGCTCTGCAGGTATAAGGTTCCGTTCTAGAGCACAGGGCAACAGGCACAATCAACAGGCAGACTCACTCATATGTATTTTCTCAGTCTCTTTACTGGAGTTAAGGCAGATGTTATAAAACTGTCCACGGAGTCTGGAGGGCAGTTTGGGGTAATTCTCACCCGGCCGGGTCGTATTGGCTTCCTCTCGCGGAGGGGAAGCACAGGGTAGTGCAGCCTCTCGGTAGGTTTCTTTCTCTCCTTTCCTCAGACCCTAGCCTTAGGCCTGGTGTTAGTCAGTGGACCGTGGAACAAGCTTAGCACAGCTCTTTTACACCCAGGTCTTCTTCACAGTCCTCCCTGGAACTGAACTGCATTTGTTGCTCCTCCGACCAGAATATATAGGGGAGCTCACCCTGAAGTCGGGCTTGGTCTTCCCCTTCTGTCTGGGAGGTGTTGGTGTTGTTTGTGTGTTGCCTTAGTGGAATACCCCCTACTGCTCTCTGGTGACACCTAACAATGGTGACACTGTGGCACTATGACTCTGGGGTGCCACAGCCACCATCTTCCCCTGACCTCAACCCCATATAGAACCTTTGGAGTATAATGAAGCAAAAGATCTATGAGGGTGGGAGGCAGTTCACGTGAAAACAGCAGCTCTGGGAGGCTATTCTGACATCATGCAAAGAAATACAAGCAGAAACTCTCCAGAAACTCACAAGTTCACTAGATGCAAGAATTGTGAAGGTGCTATCAAAGAAGGGTTCCTATGTTAACATGTATCTTGGCCTGTTAAGATGTTTTGGAGTTAAATAGCTTGTTATTTCAGTGACTGTGACCTCCTAATGCTGCAAATTCAACAAATATGTTTGAAAGAACTGAAAATGCTCATCAAATGTTTAGAAACTCTACTGTGCCTAATAATTTGGAAAAATGCATTCAGAGCTTTTTTTGATTTTGAAGATTATACTGTTATCATTGGCAGGTTTCTTCAATAAAATTTGATGCATACTCTAACTGGTGATGACTTTTATTACACTGACTGTCATTTGAAACGACCATTTAGGAAAATCAGAGAAAAAGAACATTTGCATAATAATTTGGAACATGGTGTATATATAAAGAGCTACTGCTATGTATACAGGGCTACTGCTATATAAACAGAGCTACTACTATATATATACAGAGCTACTGATATGTACAGAGTTGGCCAAAAGTATTGACACCCCTGCAATTCTGTCAGATAATACTCAGTTTCTTCCTGAAAATGATTGCAATCACAAATTCTTTGGTATTATTATCTTCATTTAACTTGTCTTCAATGAAAAAACACAAAAAGAATTGTCCTAAAGCCAAATTGGATATAGTTCCACGCCACACATAAAAAAGGAGGTGGACAAAAGTATTGGCACTGTTAGAAAAATCATGTGATGCTTCTCTAATTTGTGTAATTAACAGCACTTGTAACTTACCTGTGGCACCTAACAGGTGTTGTCAATAACTAAGTC